>CM071628.1:10344519-10944519 GCA_036419045.1 Scirpophaga incertulas | reverse complement strand
GCTACTGGGAAAATATCCGTTACGCATTTTCATGCAAGCTCAAAACTGCCTTCGGCGAATGCTGTGCGCATTCTTTACATCAGTTTCGAAGAGCAACTTAAGGTCACAAATTTTGTTAATTTCTTAAGAAATAATTATTTTCAGTTGATAAAAAAAAATGGAGAAGTAAAAGCTTTTTCTAATCTAAATTTCCATATAAGGTTTTATAATTGCATTAATTGATATAAAAAAAATCCTACTTTATTGTTACTATAATAACAGATTGACTATAATAATGGACTTATTTTATATTACTAAAATCGTGTTCAAAGCTACATGCTCGTGTTTGATCTCTGTAATTTTATTTTATTTGCATCCTATATTGTATTTTGTATGAGCAATTATTTAATAAATAAATGAAAAATAATGCAATTTGATTATATCAACAAGTACTATATATTTATTATGCTAAATGTTTTGAGGTCTTCGATTGGTGCCCATAAAAATGTATGACATAATTTGGTCAAAATTATACATAACAATGAAAATAATTGAATTTTAATTTAAGTAGAGCTGCGATTAAGTAACAAATTTAAGTATTTTTTATATAATTAATTAAAACGACATCATTGAACTGAGGTGTGTCCTGTTAAGATGGTGAATTGTTTTGTTGAATATATAAATCCTAATTAAAAGTGAATAACAATCTCAAATACACTAGTAGTCCCTATATACATAATTATAGATTAATAAAAAATGTTCAGGCGTAGGTACTTATTACGAATAAGGAGAAGTAAGTGATGCAAAATTTATTGTTAAATTAAGTGTACAGAAACGTGCCGAGATGGATATCTTTGAACTAATACGTATCTATGATCAGTCGGTGAATCGACAAAGAAGTTTCCATACTTAGTATTCGCCAAAGAGTCAACAGTTGACAACATTAAAATGTTACCGAAATAATAATGGCAGAATTATGTGTTTGATAACGAGATCGCTGGCATTTAAGCCATCCATGTCAGTCTGGGATGATGTCCGCATTTTTGAAGGCCTTTTTTACAGATGCGTATTAAAATGGTCTTAAAAAGTAAAATGTATTGTACAGAAGGAAGAGAAAGTGAGTGATTAGCAAATAAATACACACATAGCAAGAAAGAGAAATAGTGATATGAGTATGTTACACTTTAATTACGAATTTAATACTTATATCGTACGTTCGACACGTTTCGCTCTAACTTTGTGGTACTAAACTAAACTTGATAAAAGTAACAAGTTATATACTTATAACATATACCGCCTAGTACGTAAATATTCAAATAGAGAATAATTATAACGATATTTAACGATGCGCTATTGACGATTGAGACTGCTACCATCTTAGTTCATTATGTTATATTTTAAAATTATAGCTAAAGTCTAATCATTAATTCACTGGAGTAAACTGACGTTTACGGTGTTACCACTTTATGATGAACAGAAAATAGTGTTGTGACTAGAATATTGAAATCAAACTCATTCATTCAATTTCATTCCGTCCTCAAATCACATTACTCATTTTATTTACTTTATTAAGAAATCTTAATCCAATTTTGTTTAATCGATGTACATAATAATATTAGCATGGTACCTTTAGGGCAAATAGGTGATAACTTTGAAATGGCGTAATTACTCGAATTATATATATGAAATGAAACAAAAATATTCAATAGATAGATTTCTAACGATTTTTTTTAACGTTATTTTAAACCGGCAATTCGAAAGAAGTTTTAGAGAATGAAGAGCGGGCTTTAGGGTTCCGTTCCAAAACTCATATAAAATTTCACTCGGAAATTTGACAGAGAAAGTGCTATGAGAAAGTGATAAATAATGGTTTTAGAACAAGTCAGTGTGATTTTTATTTTAGAACGGGATCAAGTGATTGATGACGTAATTTGGCTGATGTTCTTGTACCAGTAACCAGTAATAACCAGCAATAAATAACAAAAAAACTTGACGTAAAATTGTCGTGGTTATATCCATTACAACGATAAATAATTTACAGAATTATGTTTTGTCTAAAATTACTATTACACAGTGGTTAAATCTGTATTTTTCTTTTAAAAATTGCAATAATTAAAGTACTTCCAAATGTTCGAATAATTACAGCTCAAAAAATTGATTTACTGATTAACTGAACGCATAGTTCAGGAACGCTAGCAAGTGAGTGAATTTCATTTTTTGTATCTGATAGAATCCATGTACCTATATTATAATAAATTGAGTACTTTTTTTTAATAAACGTTGTTACTGACTTTGTGTGAGTGATATGAATAACAACGAAGGGTGAAATCTTAATCGATTTATTCAATTTGTTCAATTATATTTCCAGGTGACCTCACTAGTACGATAAATATGGCAGCATAATTTTACAATGTGACATTAGCATCTGTCAGTTTACTCCAGTGAATTAATAATCAGACTTTAATAGGTTATACTTGTAACATATTCTAAATAGAAAGTGTGAATAATGATAGAGAATGATTAATAACGTTAGTTACAATAAAACATCAAATCTCTAATCTAACGTACTAATCAGTATTGACTGATTAGTACGTTATAATTTCATTATAATTTGATAGAGTACTTTAGGCATTGGCCTAAAGTACTCTATCAAATTATAATGAAATTATTATATTACCTATACTCAGTATATAACATAACATAGCAGTAATATATTAACAGAGTATCAATTTAGCGGCAGGTTATAATATCACTATTGTCATAAGCCGCAGCGGCTTATATGACGAAAATATTATTTTTATACAATAGTGTCAAAAATAACGCGTAACAAAAATATTGCAAATTCCATATAGTCGTGTTATTCAAATATAAGCGTTATCATCATCGTTCAATTGTACTATGTACATGTATGTTAGAGTAATATATCTTATTTTTGCTTGCCCTGTTTTACAAGAGAAATAGGTAAAATAAATAGGACTGTAGTTTTTTTAACACCGAATATGTGCTTACGAAATAACGTTGTGGTATTTTACTCTGATTCATAGATAGATATGGAATTTTCACTTTCACTCTGATCGCATAAATACACCAGATATGCTGTTGATTTAATATCGTATATTATATTATTAATACCTATATAATATAATTTCTTAATACTATATCAAAAAAGTTGATATATTTTTTGCTATTATGTTTTAGTATTTTCAATATAGTTTTACCATTGCTAGACAGAGTTACTACAGATTCCAGTTTACAAATTACGAGATACGGATATAGGTAGATTATTTTACTTAGATATAGGGAAAATTTTGCTTTCATTTCGTTGTATAGACTATAAAATTTCTAAAATATTCAACATCAGTCCTATTAATATTATATAAAGTGCAAAAATATTAGGATTCGATTATTGCAGTTTGTCTTGTAACCATCGACGTTGTCTGTAAAGCCAAAGAAATATTTGTTATGGAAATTACTACGTCCGCAATGGATGACCATGAATGGTGGTTATTGTTTACACCTAAGCTTCTTTAGCATTCGTTATCTTAAATTGGGCATACGTTAAATAAGCCCAACAACTGGAATTGAAGATTGTTAAGGTTAAATAATATGATGATCATCTAGTCATTAACCGGTCATGTAAGTTTAGACAAAGAAAGATTTAGAAACAAATACTAATCTGCGTTTCATTTATTTACAGTGTTATTTTTAAAGCTGATGCTTCACATTATTTAAACATTCTTGAATAAAATGCACGCATGATTAGCCATTTACGTATTGTGGTCTATATTGAATGAAGGGTAAGATTATGATCATTAAAATTTAATAATGTTTAGTATTATCATAAATATTGTTACAAAGATTTTCAGAAAATTTATTACTTAAATGTGTGTTATATAATACATTAATCACTATAAAAATATAAAAAACATATTATGAAACTTATTCGAAATGATATCTATCTATCAATAGACCCGCGCACTTTTTCCATTGAAAAATTCTTCACTGCCAATTTTGTCGAATGCTATAAAACTTCAAATAATAATGGCATTTAAAGCAAGTGATATTCTAAAATAGATTATAAGTCATAATCTAGCGAACTAAATTGGGACTAGATGACGGCCAGTCTTCAGCTCTGATGAAGTCCGGAATATTCATTTCCAATCAAGCATGGGTGGATCAAGCTGGCGACAAGTCTTATTGAAAATATAATTTTTGATTATATTAGACGCCTCATTATACAAGACAAATCAAGACGTAAAAGAATACAACAAAAAAAAAATGGTGATTAAAAACCAAAAACGGGAACAAACCGAACTACCATCCTGATTTATATTGTAGAATTAAAGAAATTAATGTAATTTATTTATTTTAATTGTAGGTGTTTGACTGCGGAATTGCGTTGGTATGTAGACTATTTATGGAAAAATAAACAAAAGGCCGTTTTACAACAGGATACCCCAGTGGTTTCGTTTCATAGTAGGATAAAGTGTTGCGCAACTCGTTATAGTGTTAAGTGGAGAAGCTTGCTACGTGTATATACAAAAAATGAGAAAATCCCATTTACGTAATCGAGCTTAAATTGTTTTTGAAGAGTGTCTTTTTACTTCCGGTCGAGTATCCAGCCAAACAATGTTTGTTCGCCTAAATACTGAAAGTGAGACTTCACCGCGTTATGTAGGAAACATGTACTAACGCACCCACGGTGTATTTTTGGTTCGTACTATTTGGTTTCATCGGTGATACACATAAATGATAAGGAAATGAGCCCGATCGAGTTAAAATGGACAGAGTTTTTTAAATAAGCTAAGCAAGTAGTTTGAAACGTTTTAATTTCTGAATATCACAACTTTTACTGTTTACGTTGTTGCAAGTCAGTGTCAAAGGAGCCTGTTTTAAATGTCGACGAGTTGAGTCAAATGTGAGAACTAAACTGGATCATTATTGCTTAGCGTTACGAAACTGAAGTGCTCTCCTATTAACATATTTTTTCAATGTTTTAGCTGTTTGAAAGCATTGACTAGTCTGTAACAGATTGTGGTTACACGCCGATTTTAGAAAGTAAACTAATATTATTCTATTTTGGTTGCGTTTAATTGCTTGCTTTAACTTGTAAATCTCCCTTTTTTAAATGGGGTCTATAGTTTTCATATCCTGATGTCTAATAAAACAGTCATTTGAGGATTGCATATGTGTTGCACAGGAGTATGTAGTTTATGAGGGTGGCTGCGGGCGATCTCACTGTCAGACTGTTTTCTGACAGGAAGACTCATAGACACCTATGAGTCTCCCTCAGGAATAAGATTAGCGTGAGTGAAGTCAGGTTCCCGATTATAAAATATTCAGCAAAACACTGATTTGAAAATGCGGACGGAAAGGCCATTCATTCTACTTTATATCTTCGCAAATTGGTAGAACTTTCTCGAGAAGAGCAGCCAAAAACCTTGAAGATTTATTTTTATATTCTTTTCAATCGTCAATTGCTATAATGGCAGCCTCAGAATAAAAAATCTGATCCCTTGTCACATACTATATATTACTAAGATATAAAAAGATATGTGCAAATCACTATATACATTTTAGCGCCAGGAGCAATCTGTAACAAACCAGTTAGTGTAGAACTACGTAAACAACGGACATTACTAGCTGTCTCAAATTTTACATTCCATTCATCCATCTCATCATGGTTATATAAGATAACACATACGTATCGTCATCAAAATGATGATTCGTTGCTATATTTGATATATGAAAGAATAATATATTCGCAAGCGGATATGTCCTTGAGAGTCTCAATCCGGTTCACCGTGAAGTTTGCTGGATTGTGCCTCCTGAAAACAAGTTGTTTTGGAGATTAGCCGAAGAATCGGCGTGACCGCGACGCTTCATAGGCCCGGTGCGGTTGCACAAGTTGCGCATTGTCTGTGGCATTGTCCAGCCGTCCCATCGGCCATCGTACGTGCGTACTTGAATATATTTAAATTTGGAGATGCGGCCGGGATGAAGCAAGCGCAACTCGAACGACTATAAATGGCGTTAGTGGCTAACAGGGAGCCAGTTCATAGGTCCTAGCTATCCCGTCAACACCACTTTAAACATCAGAAATGGCTTTCAAGGTACTCCTGTTCTGGAGTGATTTTGTGAAGTGTTCCAAAGTGATTGTGAAAAAGAAAAATTAAAACAGTGATAACTCAGTTTTACTTATTAATCTAACACTTTTATACAAATGAATGAATTTTATACAAATGAACAATAATATATAAAGTAGAATTTAGTTTTTTCAATATTCAAGTGATAATAAATGTGAATAAAATGAAAAAATGTGCTCTAACATAGTATTTTATGGTTGTAGTTGGTGGTCTTCTCCTGCCTGGTTGCTGTGGCATACGGCAGCGTTGCACCGGCTGCCATCGCCGCAGCGCCAGTGGGATACGCGGCGGCGGCGCCTGTGGTGGCAGCCAGGCTAGAAGAGTTCGACCCACTTCCGCAGTACAGATTTGGATACGACGTAGCAGACTCACTGACTGGAGACTACAAAAGCCAAACCGAACAGCGCGACGGTGACGTAGTCCAGGGACAATATTCCCTCGTTGACCCCGATGGTACTCGCCGCGTTGTGGATTATGCCGCCGATCCAATTAACGGTTTTAACGCTGTTGTACGCAAAGAGCCTTTAGTGGCTGCCGCCCCGGCTGTCGTGGCCGAACCCGCCGTCGTGCCTGCTCGTTTGGCTATAGCTGCGAAAATATCTCAACCCGCCGTGTACGCTGCTAATTATGCCGTTGCTCCCGCTGCCGCCCCGGTTGTGGCCGCTCGGTACGCTACCGCCCCAGTTGTGGCGCGTTACGCCGCAGCGCCAGTGGCCACACCCGTCGCTACTGCTCCTGTTCCAGTTGCTGCTCGTTACGCTGCCGCGCCTGTAGCCGCGTCGCCAGTAGTGGCTGCACGATATGCCGCTGCTCCCGTAGCTGCTGCACCGGTAGTAGCCGCGCGGTATGCCGCAGCTCCAGTTGTGGCCGCCCGCTATACCGCGCCAGTCGCTGCGTACACTGGTCCTGTGACAGCCGCATACACTGCCCCTGTGGCTGCCGCATACACTGCCCCTGTAGCTGCCGCTTACACTGCCCCTGTAGCTGCCGCATACACTGCACCTGTAGCTGCCGCATACACTGCAGCGTACACTGCGCCTGTGGCAGCCGCCTATACTGCGCCGGTAGCAGCGGCATACACTGCGCCTGTAGCAGCAGCTTACACAGCGCCTGTGGCAGCGGCATACGCTGCTCCCGTCGCCGCCGCCCCCGCACGGTTAACGGCCGCACCTGTTGCTCCTGCAGTTCGGGCTGCGCCCGCCAAACTTGTAGAGCCTGTTGTTGCCGGCTACCGCTACCCTTAAAATAAACCAAATAAAAGGCTCATCTCAAAGACTTGAATTGTATATAGTTAATTGTATTGATATATTTTTTATGGAATAAAATAACATTTAATACATAATGCTTCTTGTTATTAGTTACTTTACAGTTACGTTATTTCATTAATAAACCATTAACGTATACTTATAAGTACATTTAAACTTTAACTAACTTATAGTAATAACTTGGAACTCATCTGAGTGTAGCCATGGAAATTCTGCAGTAATACGGACTTATTTGATTTGTCTTGCAAAGTACTTCAGTTTTAGATAATATCCGCAACAATACTTTGAATGCAATTTCGGTTTTGGTCATAATTTCGGTAGGTTTTGCATCAATCCGGGCGCGTGTGTACTGGCATCGCAATGTGGACCCTACCTCACGCACCCTACGAGGCAAGGAGAACGGGGGCTTTTAGTGGGTACGCTCACTCTCACTTTTGCTAAAAGAGACCCACACATGCGAGCCGCCTAGCCAACGGACGGGTAATGTGTGATTTTACGCATTTCACCTTGAAAAAAAAAATTTGTTTAAGCCAAAACCTTTCTCTTGATAAAATTCGACTGAAGTCGAACTTGCTGTCGATCAGTAGAGTAAACACATATCAATATCATCATCATTATAAAACTTAAAGAGTTTGTCGGCTAAAGTGTTTGTATATATAATTGAAAGCGCTATCTCAGGAACTTCTAGTCCGCCTTTAAAAATTATTCTAGTGCTAGAATGCGTGTTTATCAAGAAACGGAATATAAATACTCAACTCTTTGGAACTGGCAAACTAGGTAGCTTATTCTACAAGCTAATGGCGGAAAGAGTAAATAAGTCTGAGACCTGAACCTTTTGTACTTTATTCATATATTGCAATAAATATTGAAATAAAATAAATTATTGTAACGAGTAAACTCAAAAATGTCTACAGTGATTGTGATGAAATTTGTTACGAGGATACGTTGAGACCCGGGTAAGGACATGCAATAATTTTTACCTTGGCAGCTCTACTCTTTTTACTTCTTTTGAAAATCTACACTAATATTATAAAGAATAAAGATTTGTATTTTTGTATGTAACGAATAAACTAAAAAGTACTGGACCGATTTTAATAATTCTTTTTTCATTAGAAAGCTACATTATCACTGAGTAAGATAGGCTATATTTAGTACTAGATTACTGTAGAAACCGAAGGTGTAAAAAAATTTGCCATAAAATGTCTTTCATCGCATACACTGCGAAGAGTAATGTCTACCCGTGCGAAGCCGGGACGGGCCGCTAGTCTCTAATAAAGATAATAACCGATTCTAATGTAATTTGATATGTGAATAGTTTGAAGCCCTGGGAGGGACAAAGGATAAATTTTACCACGATAAAATATATCTTACCTACTTTACTTTTTGATTTGTTCTTACAAACTTAATGGTAAATTCAATGTAATGTCAACAATGCAATTCTTCCGCTTAACTCGATCGACAAGTTCCTACTGCAGTGTACTTAATCGAAGTTACTCGGAACGTCTAGAATTTTTGAATTATGTGTGAATAACTTGTGTCAGATAATATCAATATTATACTCATGGATGATAAATAATAAATTAAATTTTTATTGTGCGTAATTCATGGTGTTTGATTTAACTTGTCTGAATAAATACAAAACACTTTAGAGAGTCTAAATTTTCAATATTTTCGGTTATGGGCCACACACATAATCTATTTATATTTACATTCCATTTGTTAGTTTAATATCTATTAACATGTGTTTAAAAGTTACAAAAAATATAGAAAAAGCAAAATTCTTGAAAATCTGTTGTTTTATTTGCCATTTTTGATTATAATTAATATGAAGGTGAAGAGTTTGTTTATATAGTTTAACACGTTAATCTTACTAACTATTACCCCTGTAGCATAACCACCGAAATTACGATATGATAGAGCACTTTATCACATTGAACTGTCAAAATACTCGTACTAAGAACGAATTTCAAGATGGCGGAAATGGTAAAGAGTCGTCGGCATTAGCTAGTTTACAGATAAAATACTTTTTCTGTGTAGTACTAAACTGTAATATGAAATATGTATCTTACACATTTCAGTCGGTTAATTAATTTCTTTTCTTTTTGATTTGCAGAAATAGACTGATATGATGAAAAGTATTACTAGTAAAATACAGTCTGATGAACATTACCTATATCTGTTTTTATTGATTGGTCTTGGATTCAAAAGGCTAACTATAACTATACTTATAAACTAAAACTTATATACAATGTAATGAATACTATATCAATGTTGTACTAATGTTACATATTAAGATATTCCATTATATTTATCTCTTAGAATTACTAAATACACAAATTAAATATATCAATATGATTAAATTGACTATTGAACAATGTAAACAATTTATTAAAATGAGAACGACGTATAATTACGATAATTTGGGTAACGCAAGTATTTGGATTTTCCTAGAAGAGCATAATCGTACCCTATAAGGGACAATCCCACCACCCATAAGACCACCATATCCCATTTCATGCACCCTTTTTTAAGTTTAAACAGTTTTTTTTTTCAAAAATATATTATATGATAAGTACACGACAATATGTGTTAACTATTATAAGAAAATAAAAGGAGTATAGTGGACGAAGAAAATGAACTGAACGAAGTATTCGTCATTATTTACGAGTATAATTTTTGAAGCCATTATAAAAAACATCTAAAGGTGTTCAAATTTAGAAGATAACTTTACAAATTTGTTGTGTATTTACAAGTTTACAAGTTTGTTTACAAGTTTGTGGTATATTAAGACGCCTATTTAATATCGATGTGATACTACTACGGATTTGCCGTAGCTTCTAACTTTTGTCTGCTACAGTGTCGCGTCGCAGATTAACATGCTTAACACATTATCACATCGCTCGCTGAGTATTCTAGGTAAATACCAAAAGTTTTATGAAGCAATATTCAATAAACCTATCACAAAGAAAGCATGAAACGTAATATGTATTGCAATGGGTGATGGGTGGCGTCGCGTAACGCACTTTCTTCAATGAGGTGCCCGGTATGGACCTCACGTGCAGCGTTACGCATCGGCTGATATAAAAAGCGATCGCAGTTCGGGATAGCCACACTCGACCTCGAGGACTCTGCCATCTACCCTACACTAGCAGACATGGACACCAAGGTAAGATACGAACACAGTATTTGTTTAATACATAGTAGTAAATCAAAAACTTTTAAAATGTCAAATTCCCAAATTCTAAACAAAATCAATTTGAAATCATAGGTAAACCTAGCAATTTATATTTTACTAGCTCTTTTTATAATTTCATTGTTCTTTAAGAGGGCAGATAGAACTACAAAAGAGAAAATTATATCTATATATTCTGAGCTAAAACATTCAGAGCCGAGTTTACAGATTGAATTCCCAAATCAATAGTTTGAATGACTGTGCCGTTACTTATATACGGGGCTATTATTACAACGCAGAATATAAAAGAAACTAGAATGGATTTACATATGAAAAATTGAAAGATATGCCCGGTTTCGCAGTAAAATCAGATTCAACAGTGACTAAAGTACAACAATTTCATAATCGGTTAACACTTAACGAAAAAAAAAAAATGGTGTGTCTATGATTTTTTATTATAATAATCAAAAATTATTTATGTTCGTAAAAATTATATCAGAAATAGTGAAATAATTTAAAATTCATAGGCTATTGTCGTAGTGCAATTGTAGCTGCAATTGAGGACGATGTTATCTGATTCAGAGCAGGAGCTACGACGACGCAATGGCAGGGTAACCAAAACACGATATCTAATATAAATTTTAAACAAAATAATTTTTAATCTTGATTGTATTACAAATAAATTTTCTTTTCAAACAAGAATTATATGTAAGGTAAGCTAAAATTTAGAAATATTCAAATTATTAATTAATAAATTATCATTAAAATAGGCTTGTCCTTGTAGCCTCATAAGTTTATCCAGATACATCCTTATTTATCCAGATAAAGTACTGAGGTAAAAAATATATTGCTTAATGTTGACAGCCCTAACTAACATGCGCGTGCGTCTACACATTAACCAACGTGATCCATATCAAGACAATTTGCGACACCGCATCTTTCTAAACAAACCACACTTTCGTTCTAAACTATCTGTATTTAATAATGCATATTAAATATTAACATTTTTATTATTAAATTATATATATATATATATAAACATATAATCCCTGATCTTCTGTAATTTTATATGTGTATATATATATATAAATTTTTATATTTTGTATATATATATATATTTATTTAAATAAAAGAGTATGCTAGTCATATGGTATAATCTATTTTAAGGCATTAATGCGACTAAAGGCACTTATTTATACACTCATAAATAAAAAATATAAAATCTTTGATGATTATTATTAAATGATACCTGAATCGCATTTATCCTTGCATCAGAGGACTTCTAGTTCAAACATAAGTGAGTTGTATAGTTTTCATTAAGCAAAGCCATTGTGATCAACAACGCAATGCGATTTACCGCTTTACATGCGCAGGAGTGGATTGGGTTGCATAACACGTAAGGAAACGAGTTGTCCGCGTATTACTGATTGATCGAGTCGTATTGTGGTGAAACATGCTTGTATTTTCAAAATAATGTCACCCTGCTCTATGACTTGGCTCGCACTGTGAAGTATTTAATTTAAAAAAAAATCATAAATTCTCTATTACTGTGTAATTAATTCAGTGTAAAATAATTGGTGGTTTTTCCACTGGGAAATCCCATACACTATAGGTATTGGTTTTGGTCTGTTATTTTTATATGGCATTAACGTTAAACGATAGTGAATGCTGTTTGTAAATACAATAAGACTTATAAAATATGTAATGATAAAAATAAATCCTAAGCAATAAATTTTAGACTACGGAGTTTTGACCGATCTTCAGCTACACTTTTAACTGTACCTCAGTAGGTACATTATACCATATCACGGTATCAATGTACCAATAACTATTATTATAACAATTGAAACAAGTATTTCATTTCCAGATTGTAATATTCATCTGTATGGTAGCCGTGGCAAGCGCCGGCGCTAGTATCTTGCCGGTGGCGCCCGCCGTGCCCGCGCTGCGCGTGGATCCGTTGCCGCAGTATTCCTACGGTTACGATGTACAGGACGCGCTCACCGGCGACTACAAGGGCCACCAGGAGCACAGGAACGGGGATTTGGTCACCGGTTCATATACCGTCGTCGACCCCGACGGCACCCGCCGCATAGTCGACTACGCCGCAGACCCCCTGAATGGGTTCAACGCGGTCGTGCGACGCGAGCCGCTGGTCGCTAAACTCGCCCCAGCACCAGTTCTTGCCCCGGCGCCTGTCGTCGCCCCCGCACCATACATCGCCAGAGCACCAGTCTTAGCCCCAGCCCCCGCGCCTTTCGTAGCTCCAGCCCCCGCACCCCTATTAGCGCCAAGACTACCTAGTCCCTATTACTTCTAGATGAATAATTACAATGTTGTTGTGTTTAATTTTGTGTATTACTAAAGTTTTATATGAATGTTATTTATATGAATACATGAATTGAAGTCATTATTATATTATTATTTCTCAATATACTCGAACTATTTCATAGTTTTCAAACAAGAAAAACGTCTAGTTGGCATAAATTGTGTATTTCTGCTCCGTCGGAAAGATAATGGTATTTTTTAGGAGATTAGATGTTTTAAATAAGTCAAATAGATCCTAAGTCAGGTAAACTATTAGTTATAAATATAATTTAAAATTTCAGCGTATTGATTATAATGAACGAACAAAAAATCTATTATACAAAGCAGAGATTATTGTACTTATGTTAAAAAAAAGATTTACTATCCAAAATTTGATTAAAAATTCTACTTTTGTGCTATTACTAAGCAAAACTATTGTAATAAACAAATTGCTCCATTTGAGCATAACTGTAGTAATAGGATGACTATCAGTAATAATTCTGATGATGATGTACTAGTTAAACTAAATATTTTTCGCAACAATTAGCAAGAAATTAAAATTAAATAGGTATTAACCACGTGGCACAAGGCTTGGATAGTTAAAGGGTTTTCTGTTAATAATTTAGAACTGAACTGATAGACTACAAGTGAGCTCAATTGAAAACGAAACTGATATTAGGTTATAGGCTAGACCTATAGGTGAGCGGGTAAGTAATTTGTATTAGTTTACAAGTATGCTACGAGTATTGTATACTTTACGAGGAACAGTTTTGAAAATATTCTTCGTATTATAGAACATTGGAACAATCAAAAAGTTAGTTATTTTAGATAAATAAAGGACTGTGTTTCTTTACTAAAAATATATCATTAAAGGTGAATGATTAATGAAATGAATGAATTTCAATCTTACGTTTGTAAATATATAATTTCTCCATGTATTGAACATTTAAACAATGGATTCGAATAATACTCACATGTGCCACTTATGTTTACAATATTTGTTATAAATGTAACAAGTTTAGTGAATTAAAAATTCCATTAGTTTGATCTCTCACATGATGCTACCAGCGTATTTGGGATCAAGTACAGCGCTTAAATAAGCTCGCAAAGTCCAAATTATACAATTGAAGGCTACAATCCTGGTATTCTGAAATGGGAAATTATTAATTATAATACTTATTATAAGTAATAATCATATGCAACAAGTATTTATATACACCTGACGGAATCCAAATGAACCTCACCGGCTAGCGAGGCAACCCAAATCCCTCCTACTTAGAGGAGGTCTATTTGCAGCAGCGGGTGTTTAACAGCTGAAATTATCAATTTTAAACAGCTTTTAGTCTTCTCTTCTTTTTAAATTTGTTTTGACGTGAAGAAGCTTAATATTTTAGATTTTGCTTTTAAAATTTATTATATAATAATATCATGTAGAATTGTTAGGTACATATTATAGAGTACTGCAAGGAGCCGAAAAGCAATTTTAACGCTTAAAATATTAAAATTTAGCCACATAGGCTCCAACTTCCTTGGAGGTTAACCTTGAGGTTGAGGCTTTATGTAACATTAAAAAGCCCTTTATTGTTCCGCTGGAACTGGAATATTGACCTTATTATAATAATATAGCGTGCGAATGTGAGGAAACAAGAGCGGTCGTATTGCCGAGGATCATGACCTTGCTTAACCGCTTTAATTAAAAGCGAAAGTTGCAATATGTATCTTTAAGTGCGGGGTTCAGCTGCGACTCAGGGCCTGCAATTTGAACAAATAATTGGATATATCGTTGTCCTAGTCACGCCACGTCCCACTCTAACTTTCGTGCACACAGCAAAGTTAAAGTGAGACGTGTGGCGATATCGGCAACGAAATATTGTTAGTTCGATGTAGAATATGGACCCTGATTATGACGTATTGAGCTGAAAGTCACGAGCGGGCCCGAGCCGAATATATAACGAGTTCACGTACTCTATTTAGCACTTCATTTTTTTTGTTGAACCATTAGACATCTGAAATGGCATTCAGGGTACTAATATAGTGTTTTAATATGCTTAAGTATTATAAATAATTTATTACTTTAATATTATACTTAAATCTATATCTATCGATAAGTTTGATCGATCTTGACATTAGATAGATTATATATATATATATATATATATATATATATATATATATATATATATATATATATATATATATATATATATATATATATATAATTATCTGAATCTCAAACATCAGTAACGCTCTGATCTTGGCACTAGCTTTGCAATCGAGAGGCTTAGGACCCAACCTACCAAGTGTTTTTCGATTTTAGAATCTCAATCGAGGAAGTAAAACATTATGAGGCAACTTACATACATCTGCGAAGAAACTTAAAGGTGTATGTGAATTCGACCAATCCGCAGTGCGCTAGTGTGTTTGACTTACGGCTAACTTAGCGCGGGTGTACTTGTGCCCCTAGAAATTATAACTCTAGTACATTAGCTGTGATAGTAATTAATTTGTATTTTTCAGATTGTTTTATTCAGCTGCTTTGCTGCTATCGCTAATGCTGGTCTTCTGCCAGCTGCGCCAGTCGCCTATTCAGCACCCTTGTCGTACGCAGCCCCGGTGGCTAAATACGCCGCCCCCATCGCCTACGCAGCGCCCGTTGCCAAAGCAGTCGCACCCGTCACCAAAGTTGTGGAAGCTTATGACGCTCACCCTCAGTACACCTTCGCTTACGACGTCCAGGACAGTCACACTGGTGATTCGAAGGCTCAGCATGAGACTCGCGACGGAGACGTTGTCAAGGGATTTTACTCTGTGGTCGACCCTGACGGTACTAAGCGTACTGTTGAATACTCCGCCGACCCTCACAACGGATTCAATGCAATCGTGCACAGAGAGCCCCTGGCTGTGAAAGTCGCTGCCCCGGTCGCCTATGCCGCCCCTGTCGCCAAAATAGCAGCCCCTTTGACCTACACAGCGACCCCTATTGTACATTCAGTTCCACATGCCTACTCTGCTCCACTTTACCACCATTAGGATTAGACCCAGTTGCCATAGAATTGTAAATAAATCATTATTTAATTAAGAAACTGTATTTTTTAATTACAATCAAATCTTATAAATGAAAGAAAAGCTAGTTAGTTAAGTACGAGTAGAAATCAACCTTACTGTACATTCTTAACACTCGGACTGGTCACGACGCTGCGCCAATATGGCAGTCACATCCATGGACTATATGTGGTTACATTAGCTTGCACGACCTGGAGACAAATTTTTCAAACAATAGAAAACCAATTCGCATTCGAATCGTGAAATTCGCGACTAATTACCGAATTCACTATTTTTGAACTTTCATTTCGTGCGTTGTGCAACGAGTGGTTCCACCCACTCGTTTTTGATTTCTACTAGTAGAATATCCAACGCTGAAGTGACATTGACAGTGATAAATTTACTCGGGTTAATGTAAAGCTTGTAAATAGGTACATATTTTTTGAGTACATATATTTTAATTTTTGGTGTCGTGATTTTTAATTTTTCCGCGTAAAACGGAATCTAATTAAGAATTTGTTTTTAATGATAACACTGAATTCGAGTGATCAAAAATCTATAAAATTGTAAGCAGTAGAAAATAATTTCGCGCATGAATTGTATTCGTATTCGAATTCCACATTCACGTCTAATGATTCAAAAATACGTCTGCTGGTCATGCCCATTGCCTTTCTCGTACGGACAATTCAGTTTACTTCAGTTTCCAGACGCTAAACTTGAAAACTATTTTCATTACACGTCTGTCGTCAAACTATCGTCATTAGTTAATAACAAGGAACAATTTCAAAACTACAGTCGGGTCAATTTAATAGGCCACATTTGACATTTCATTAAAATTCCTCAACTAACCTTGTAATGGCGGACATAAAATCTATACTAATATAATAAAGCTGAAGAGTTTGTTTGTTTGTTTGTTTGAACGCGCTAATCTCCGGAACTACTGGTGCGATTTGAATAATTCTTTTTTTGTTGGATAGTCCATTTATCGAGGAAGGCTATAGGCTAAATAACATTACGCTATGACCAATAGGAGCAAAGACAGAGCGGTAAATGTGTAAAAATGGTTGCCTGTAAAGTCGGTTTTACGGGCGAAGATTTTACGTGACAACGTCTTTTTCTCGGTAGAATATTTATTGATATGAATATAATTAAATTGCACAATAGGAACAAGGAATTGAATGAAAATAAGAATTGCACAAATTTTAACTATAGAAATATATTCCAAGAACGTTCGAGAAAGACAAAGACAGAGACACAAGCATGCGCCGATTCAATGCGCCTAATTCTCTAGTGCTGCGCGCGCGGCAGACCGATCATAGTTGAGTGGGAGAGAGACGCAAGGCATTCGGCGGGCCTCTCTCTCGTTCGGTGACTCATCGTAACGTTACCGAGCGTTACACTTTTTCATAAGTGACTCCCAGCCGCAACCTAATTTAAGACGTTGTCACGTCAAAAACGGGGAAAATTAATCATTTTTGAAGGCTTTCTTTGCGTGCGCTGCGAAAACGGTTCAAGATACACAAAAAATATGTATGAATGAATTATTCCTCTATACATGATCTAAAAAAAAGTCCGCGACGGCATATGTCTATCTTTTAAGGTTTAGTCACAATGACCGTTTTTATGGTACCAAATTTGGTCGAAATAATTTGTTTAAGTTGTATCAACATAATAATACTAAAAATTCTGCGGAAACTCGACCATTCCGAAAATCCGGCAAGAACGGGAACTATGTGGGAAAAACCAAAAATCTGCCGGAAGTCACTATTCCACGCGGACGAAGTCGCGGGCAAAAGCTAGTATTCAATATTTTTTTAGTTTGGAAATGCACAAATGGCCGTTGTTACAATGTTGCGTTTAGTGAAGTCTATACGTAAGTGATGTCCCTCAAAAAATCGAATGAATGCAATGATTATTTGTGAAGGATTATTCACCATGAATTAATAGACAAATTTTTATTAAAATAAAACATGTTATTCTTTTGTTTCATAATAAAAACAATAATAACTTAATAAACAGAGAAATAATTGATATTAAAAAATTTTAAGGCAATTAAACTCGTAAAATATATTAATACAGTACCTATAAAAAGAGCGTATTCCCATTTAAAAGGCCGGCAACACATCTGTTGTTGCGGGCAGCGATCAGTGGCGTAACTATAGGGTGGCAAGTCGGCAAAATGCCGCGGGCCCCCCCCCGATGGGGCCCCCGATCTGGAAAGTCTCAACTCCCTAAGTACATTTATTATTACACTTAAGTAAAAAAAAAATTGTCTTTAATTTATTTGTCACCTCCTTAGTTGCTTACACAGGTAAAAAAAGAATACGGGTAGGTATTATAATTTTTCAATAAATTAGTAAAAAAAGATTTAACCCAGTTTTAGAATGAATGGGTAAATCCAATTAATAATTTCGGAAACATGCATGGACAAACATACCTCCAAAATGTGTATATTAAGTAATTATAATTTTAAAGTTGTTTGAACCTACTTCACGTAGTGATTTATTAGTTACCTCTTACAAATAAAAGTGTATAAATGAATAGGTATTATAAAATAAAAAAATGCTGTTATTGTTGGTTCAGCTTTTTTTTTAAATTGGGGAGATGGGAGGGCCCCTCCGATGAATTTGCCACGGGCCTCGAACGGCATAGTTACGCCACTGGCAGCGATAATCACTTACCATCAAGTAATCCATTTGCTCGTTTGCCTATTACAGTTATTGTGGAAAAGTACTTTTTTTATAAGATAGGGATCTTATAAAAAAATACTTTTCCATAATAACTGTATTCGATTCACATATGTTTGAAGTAAATATCGATTTTTTCACCATAATCGGAGTGTTTAAGCAGGTCACCTCACTATGAACAAATGTCAAATGTGGCCTATTAAATTGACCCGACTGTAAGTACATACATAAATTATGTCAGATTTACAATTACTACTGCTGTAAAATTTGCTGTTTTCTTTAGGATAATATTTCCTAGGTGATCAAATATAAAAATATTTAGATATTAATAATGTGAATAAAATAAACCAAAACATATTTTTGCTTCGAATAGCTTCAATGAGTTGTAATAACTTGTAATAGTGCTTTGATCTCCTAGGTTTAACTTAATCGCGTGGGCCTCCGAGTACCTAGTCTTGGTTGCAAAGATCGGGCGTGAACTGTCTCCGCCGGCAATGATTGCGACAATGCTGGCGACCCGGCGACCCGGGAGGGACCACGCCCCTTCTGTGGCTGGGGGGCGTCGTCTGTGAAGCAGTGATGCTCCAGAAGGAGGCCGCCGAGCGGGGTCGGGAGATGGCCGATCCCGCTCGAAGGAGGCGGCGCCGGGCTCGGTAGCACAGCTGCGACGCTGCCGCGGGTCGCCGGCGGGCGCGAGTAAACCGCGTCCGCGGATACGGCGACCCGGGAGGGACCACACCCCTTCCGTGGCCGGGGGGCGTCGTCGGTGGTGGAGATCGGGGGAGGTAATGTAGCCTCCCCCGAGGAGGGCTCCCCTGTATCGGCAGGGGAGCGGAGTCTGGGGGGTTCCCGGAAGTAATTCAATGCATTTTCCTTAGGGGAACAAAAAAAAAAGTTCAGCTTATTACGAGACAACCAGTGCTAGTGTGTGCATGTGCAGCTAGACTTAAACATTGCAGTATATATATATAACACTATTTGCGGAACTCGCGATACGTGAGTACGACTCGCACTTGAATTTTCAACTGATTAGGACAGCCATAGAATATCGTATTTAAGGACACTAATAATTATTTTATCTTTTTTGTATTAAATTATTACAAAGTTCGAGTTCAATAAAAAGTTTAATAAAAAGATGTAGTATCTTGAAATCAAATACCCAAATATGTAAAATAATTATTATACGTTTAACTTTAAGCTTTAACTACTATCCGCAATAATTACATCACATATTTACATCAATTAAATATCAAAAATTTGGAAACCCAAAGTGCCTGATTTTGGTGGTGCTGGTAATGTTTTTTCTGGACCAGGTATAACAGTCAAACCAATCTGTTTACGTCGGCGGCGCTCAGGCGGCTTCTCGCCAGCCTCTGCTTTACCAGGCAGCACCGAAAATCGGCGGCCTTGCGCCACCGTAGACATCCGCTTGAACAGCACCTGCGTCTCCACGCGCTGCTTTTCATCCATCACTGATATTATTTGCTTCTGGCGCTGCACAATGGCCTTTCGTTCATCTGCAGTCACTGTCTCCTGAGCTACTTCTGCACATTTACACAAAAACGCTTGAACTCTCTCAGGATCCTGCAATTTTTTAGACCACTCATACGCCTCTTCCACCGCGATACGTACTTCGTTTGCGTTTCCTTGCTGCATGTCGCCGCTCATCAACACAAAGCAAGCGTTCAACCACCAGGCAACATTTCCTAAGTCTTCTGCTTCTTTTTGGCACCGTTTTGCATAAAACTTTGCTAGCGCATAATTCTTTTGCGTACATAGTAAACGAGCTAATTCGTACATCAACCAACATTTCATAGTGGAATTTTCGCACATATCAAGAGTGGCAATAACCTTTGCAGTAGCATGCTTTATATCTATAAATTTGTATGGATATGTTGCCATTACAGAATCGAATGAGGTAGGTCTACCAACTGGAAGACCCATGAGAAAGGCAATTCTTCTTCTATTCCCTCGCTCACTCAGATTGTATGATAGTCGATGCTGCGATAAGTATCCTTCACCAACAGCTCTGTACAATCGATCAATATAAATTTCTTTATCTAGTAATGTTCTAGGAGTTTTCATATCCAAAAATATTTGCATACGCTCTGCTTGTGCGATTAAATCCATGACTCGGTTCTGCCGCATACTCTTTTCAATTTGTTTCAACAAACGTTCTGCAGTCCGAGCGCCTATTTCACGTTCCTTGATAAGTACAGTCTCCTTGTATTTATTTTGATGTTTGGAATCTGCCTTCTCAGCTAACTTAATAGTGTAATACGGTCGCTGAGAACGTAGCATGTCCTGTCGTTCTGAAAGTGACCGCAATGTTTCTTTCACTGTTGCCCTTAATTCTAAGCTACCAGCATTATTTGCAGACATTATACGAGAATCTTCGGTTAGTTCTTGAAGGAAAAATTTGTCGTAAGCCATTGGACCTAAGTATTTCATAGCGAGAACTCTTGCAAGCATTAAGTGCTTACGAGCTTCCATTTGAGTCAACTTTCGTTTCTGCTCTAGCTTTGGAATTCGACACTTATGTAAAGTTTTAGAAGGTTCATTGTCATCTATAATAATACCTTCATTTTGTTTGATTATAGGCAAAAAATCCATCATTACATTACCAGCATTAACTCCAACGCAATCTTGAATAGTTTCAACACCTTGATTGATTCCCTCAGTAAAATAAGGCGGTTGTTGGCGAATTCTAACACCTCGATAATTCATGACAACCGAACGTTCAAAGTCGGACATCGTATATAAGGCACGAGATTGCATATTGCGGGCGATCATGTTTCGTGGTTCCAGTTTCAGTGCCACTTCAGCATCAGCGTAGGCTTGCATTGGTTTAACAGCATCTGCACATACCTGGCTGCGTCCAAGTAGAGCACGAATGTCTTCTGGAGCATTCTTAAAAGCTTCATCGTAAGAAACTTTAGCCTTCTCAAATTGTTCTAAGCGACGCAAGTAAGCACCCCTCTCACGGTATACTGTTAAAGCACCATATAGTTGTTTTTCCTCCATTTTGTTTTGTAAAGAGAAAAATTTGGTATTTAAAACGACCAAAAAGAATCAAAAAGATTTGCAATGTTTGTCAAGTGAAAGTCAACTAAGACATTAGATCTTGGTATTGTCATTGTCAAATACCAGAAGAATTACAGAACGTCATGTTATTTCAATATCATGGATTGAGTCCATGATTCCATAATTCTAAAATTTTAATTGATATTCAAGTCAAATTGCAAAACGGAATAACCGGATAACCGTTTGATTATAATATTTTATTTAATATGTTATCCGTGCTTAAAAATATATCATCTCAGGCTATAAACGCTTGCTTACACCCAAGCAGTAGTGAGTAATTCGACTAACCACAATACTTCATGCATACCCTTTAATGAGTATAGAATAATTTTATCAAAAATTTCCAATAATTCTTTATTCGGTGCAATCAATCTTAAATGTGTATATTATCAAGTATTCTCTAAAAAGTGCTAGGAGCACCTCCATGGTAGGTATACAGTTGGTGTGAACACAGCTCCTTTTTATCTGAATTATTTTATTGTTTCTTGTTTAGGCACCTATTTCTTAGATAGTTTGAATAATTTTTTTTATTTAATTTATTTACGTTTTAAATATTTTTTTAGCTGAAACAAAATGATTTAAATACATACTAGTAATGTGTGCGAATAATTTCCAAAGATTTTACTTTTGATACTAATTTTCTAAGTTTAATATTTATTCAAGTTAGTATCTAAAAGTTTAATACTGACATGTAAGATTTGATTGAAGTTGATATAACCTATGTCACCCAGGCTGTTACGAACTATTACGAATCTACTGACACCGCATTGATTATAGTGAATTCAGTAGTTTAGATATTACAGTGGAACATACAAATAAACGTACACAGAGTGTAATGTAATAATACTCTTACTCACCAACTAGATTTATAAAGGAAACACAAATAATACAAAATAACAAAGTGACTGATTTAATTATCAACTTTAACACTATAAAGGTATATTTTTTTGACAACTAAATTAAAAATTACCAATTAAAATAAATAACTTTATTATGTTAAGTACATAAATAACAAATTTTAATGAGTACAAGTACAAGGGCAGGTTGGTTCTGGTGCTGTTTGATCGATCTCGGCAAGGAACAATAGTTGATCAGGGTATTGAAATGAACTATTTATTATGGTAATTCTAAAATCTAAAATATGAATTCTTAAGCTAGATTCCCATCCCCCGGTGGTTAGTACTGAATACTTTCCTTGAGACTGGGTCCAGACACTCTTCTTTTAATAGATTGCAGTTATTCTCCTTAAGGTTTATATAATTCTCTTCAAGGATTTTTTATTTCATATATTTTCCTTACATAAATTTGTAGGGCCGGGTATAACAACCTCCCGGTACCTTTTTGCCCTGTTACATATCATAAAATGCTACATTATCATAGTCATGGACTCACTGTGGGTGGTCTATGCGGTTCAGAATGAACCCATATACATTATTGTTCTTCATACAATTAAATCTGACAACTAGGTTACAAAGAAAAATATCAAACATGATCTATTGAACATTCATCAAATTATGGTACATTTACATTTTAAAAGAACAAGAATTTACATTATTTATATTATTATGATTAAATACAAACACCAATTACCTCGAATACATGAGATTAGCAGCTGAGCAACTAATTTCAGCATGATTTTGTATGGGTGGTTAAGCCTACCCGCTCAAAACAAATATCAATAATTATTTGTGAAAATCATTACTATTGGGAACAAATTGAAATTAAAGAGATTAAAAGAGATAAATGCAACTATTACTGACCTTTTTATCGGGCTTTCAATATGTAAATATTTTAGTTTATTATTTTTCTTCCTAAGTGCCGGTGGCAACTAGGTTAAATTATGTGTTCCAACAGATGTGGATAATTTTATTATTATATATTTGGGAAATTAAATACTCCTGAAATTTGTGATCCTGACACCACTGTCAGTAACTTATATACGTAGTTATATACCGAAATATGCGTGAGATTTTTACAATAGATCGATTCCCAATTCCCAGATTTCAGATCTCCCAGTCACAGATTAGTATACCGTTACAGATGGCTTACCACCGATGAGGCAAAGACTATATAGACGATGTATAGTATGTGATGTTTGTTATTAAATGGAACTAGGATGATGTGGAAACTAAGTCGATCCGCCACAAATAAAGGAAAGGAAGAATTGATCTTCCTAAATTTAAGTTTAATCCTAAACGATATTTTTGTAATCGGCAGTGCAAATAATTTGTTGTTAATTAGTATCCGGTATATAATCTGTGGGCAGTTATTAATCTACGACACTGTTTTTAATCTATGAATTCCGGAGTGATGTTTCAGTATTATTAATAAAGAACCTATCTTTGTAGACGACGCTTGGCTAGATTTGGTTGTCTAATTTGCCCATAGATAATGGTGTTAGGATCATGATAAGCGGCCCACACTATAGAACTGTCAATGTCAAAGTAACAATTCGACGTAAACATAACCAATGCAAGATACAATTGTAAAAGTGATTTTAATCAATATGAATAAAAAAGTGTCTTTAATAGTACTTAAAATCAGTGAAAAAAAAAGTGTTACAAGAGTGCCAAAATCTACCCTTCTTTTTGGCCGCAGTCGGATGAAAATAATTATTACGTTTGCCGTACTGAATTGAATACGGGCTTGTGTGACTGTGGACCGATGTTGAGTTGTCCGTTTGTTTAGTTTCTGTGAGTACAGAAATGTATGCAATCATTGTTTCAGAATAAAAAATATAATAACATAGTATACCTACTACATATACATTATATGCATACTGTTATATAATAAGACAAATAGAATCATCCAAACTTTGATAAAGCTGATGATATTGTTTATTCCTTTGTTTAAATGCATTAATCTCAAACTACCGATTCAAATGAAATTCCCGTTTCTCGAATACTGTTATAAAGGCTGCCTTTTAAGTCGTGTCGATTGAAATAAGTATAGACTATCTAATAGATTATTACTATTTATTGTTTTTCAAAATTTTAGAACCAATGAAAAAACTTCTAGACTAAGTTTATCAATAAAACATTATTAACGTTTCTCTACCATATATTAGATATCCATGACAACAAGAATCGGTTCACAACTCTTGACAGCAAAAACATTTTCTTACGTCAAGTCCATGTCTAATCTACCTTGTTTGTCTATGCCTAACATCCCCCCTCAAGTTTCATAAAGTTACAAAGATAGTAGTGCTTTGGCGCACACAAAGCCTTAGTCATGATGGCTGCGACGTTATCTTCAGTTGGAACATATGAAACTTGCACAACTTTTAGGTTGACAAGATCCTTAACGAAATGGGCCTTGATATCAATGTGCTTTGATTTCCTGCTGTTTTCAAATGATTTCATCATAGCAATAGCACTTTGGTTGTCCATTAAAATATAAGATGTTGGGTAATTCGACGTAAAGTCACGTACAATTCCACGGAGATATAATATTTCTGAACAAATCATTGCTGATGCTAAATATTCCGCCTCTGCGGTTGAAAGTGCTACGCACCCTTGCTTCCTAGAATACCATGATACTAGATTACAGCCATGAAATATAGCTCCCCCGCTGACACTTTTCCTATCCTGTTTATCTCCGGCCCAGTCAGAATCGGTGTATGCATATAGTTCTGAGCTACTTCCCCTGACAAAGTACATCTTTTTGCCAATTGTATGTTTCAGATATCTCAAGACTCGTTTTGCGGCTGTCCACAATTGTTCAGTAGGTTTATCTAAATAGCGGCGTAGAAAAGAAGTAGCAAATAATATATCTGGTCGACTTGTAGAAGAAATGTACAAAAGACATCCAATTAATTCTCTGTATGGTATGTTAGTTACTGCAGGATTACTTTCATCTATAGTGAAATTGTTTTCCATCGGTGTACTTGCTCCTTTACAGTCCTTCATATTAAATCTTTATCTGCTTGAGCATATTGTTTGAAAAAAATTTTTCTTTGATATCCCCTTCCTCTGTAATTTGATCTGTTTCCTCTACCTCTTATATTTCCACGATAATTGCTTGGCCCACTTTTACTTGGATAGTCTCTTGCTAGGTGTCCAGGCTTATTACAGGAGTAACAGTTTGACGTAAATGCGTTTTCATGTGTGGCTTCTGTATTTTTATTATTTATTTTGATTTCTGCATCCAGAGGCGAGCTTTAACAGCATCAAGTTTCAAGGCATTGTCGTTTGCGCTCATCGTCTCAATCGATTCTTCAGGCATAGAACATAGTAGATACCATATTTTGTCTATATTTTCTAACTTTGTGCCCGTCGCCTCGAGTTCTGCAACCAATCTATCAAATATCAACAGATGTTCTTGGACACTTGTTTTGCACTTTAAATTAATTAATCTACACCTTAAATATAGTTTATTAACAACACTTTTCCTCTCGAAAGCATTCTCAAGCAGATTTAGCATACTTGCCGCTGTTTTAGCTTCTTTAACATAATCTAAATACTGGTCAGGCAGTGAGTGTACTATTATGTTACGTGCCTCTATATCTTTATCTGTCTGTTTTCCTTCTAATAGTTCTTCTTCCGTCTTTACCAGCACATGCAGTATTTTCTTTTCTTCTAAAATTAGTTTAACTCTAAACATCCAATGACTAAAGTTATCCTTCCTTAGTTTTGGGTAAGTATTAATTACTTCGGATGAAGTGGGCATTTTTTACAACTCTTGTATTTGTTCACAACTCTTGACAGCAAAAACATTTTCTTACGTCAAGTCCATATCTAATCTAAACACATTTGCATGCTTTCAAATTAGTTATTAATACTTTTATTCTACTCCGAAGTGGAGACTTCTTCGGGTGAGCTAAATGACCACGAAGACTGATTAATTTTGGGGAACGTAAAAAAATTGATAGGGCTCAAGTCAGGGCTGTAAGGCGGATGGTCTTAAACATCTTTGTTTGGCGGGCGGTATGCGAACTTGGATTGTCATAGTGCAGTATCATACAACGTCTTGAAGTCACAAAGGAGGCAACCATTTTTTTTAAGTACACCGTGACCGTATGACCTAGGTCAATTTTGGCTCATCCTGGAAGACCCAGACAGTAGACTGCTGCTTAGAATCTGGATTGTAAGCATATCCAAGACTCGTCATCACTATACATATCATAATCATGCTTGATTCTCCTCGATTTAATAGAATGCAGAGTTTTGCCACACCAACTAACTAACACGGGCTGGTTTTTGGTCGTCGCTTAGCAAATGTAGTCCAACGGGAGATCAACTTTCTTACGCCAAGTTCTTCGTGTAGGATTTTTTGGATAGATGACACAACTTAAAAGGCAGCCCTCGTACGAATACGAAATTATAATTTCTGGCGGCCACGCGACACAGGATTTTGCATTTTGTTAGTAAATCGCATAAAAATATGACATAATACCCATGTAGAAATGACAAAACATATTATTAATCTATAAAAATCATTTATTGGTCATTAACATTAAGTCAGTCCATCTGGAATTTGAACTAAATTCAGTAAGCTACAACAGGCGCTGCAGCAGGATAGGCGACGGGGGCCGCTCTCAGTGCAGCAAATCTAGCCACGGGGGCTGTGTATGCGGCGGCAACGGGTGCAGTGTACGCGGCGTAGGTGATTGGGGATGTGTAAGATGCGCTGTAGCGTGCAACAACTGGAGCGGGGACGGCGGCGGCTACCGGCGCAGCGGCCACTGGAGCGGCGGCAATGCGAGCCGGTACCACAGCCGGTGCCGCAGCCACCACAGGAGCAGCACCCACCAGAGGCTCTTTACGCACCACAGCGTTGAAACCGTTCACAGAATCAGCAGCATAGTCAACCACACGGCGAGTGCCATCAGGTTCAACGACAGAATATTGTCCTTGCACTAAATCTCCATCGCGTTGCTCTGTTTGACTTTTGTAGTCGCCGGTGAGGGAGTCTGATACGTCGTACCCAAATCTGTACTGAGGTAAGGGGTCAAATTCTTCAAGTCTTGCAGATACGACTGGAGCTGCTGCTACAGGTGCTGCAACTATTGGTGCCGCCAAACCTGCAGGCGCTATGCCTGCACGTGCAAAGGCCACGAGGCAAGATAGGATGACAAGCTAAAATAAAGAAGAAAGTTTACAATATCAACTAGTGCATTTTCAGTATATGTATGTTAATGATAATAGTATAGGTTAAAATATATTCAGAGCGAACTCGACAGTTATACTTGAAATAGTGACACGGATTTGTGAAGGCGAGACTAGAGCAGTTACGCAAGCAAGGCATGCACGGAGAAATTACTAACAAGTTGAGGATGTCGTTCGTCAAGGACACCGCGCATGTAATGCTTCCCGCATATTAATTACCTTAGAGAAGCCATTAACCTTTCAAACGATTCTATAATTTAAAAAATAAACGAATCAGGAGTTTTCAAAAAAAATATTGTGATCGTTAATTTGTCTAGCTTGTTATGATTTTCTAGCGTCCACTAAAAATTTAAACAAAATTTTATAAAGCGCTAATAAAATACCCTCGACCCTATATTATATTGTGTGTTAGTCGAAATAAACTTTTTAAAAATAAAATTAATTTTAAAATTATGTGATTGTTAGATATAATGTTGCTATTATCATAAATATATACGTAAAATTTCTTTATTGTTAAGTTATAAATGAAATTAATGCACGAAATATACCTTAAATACCATTTTTGTTCCTGTGTCGGATTGGACTGGAGACAAGTGTGGGTATGCTCCAGAAACAGCCAAACCACGTATATATAGTTGTTGCGAGTTGTGACACCAGCTCAAGTTCGTGCTTAGTATTGTACCTGCGCATCGCTAAGGATGTGCATGCAATTGAAAATGAGCTGCATTTGTCAATGGCGGAAAATGCGGACGCGTTCTTGACTTTAGGCTAACTCTTACAAAAATGAACCGTAACCCTTTATAGACAAGTTCTATCTTTCTGTGATTTAATATACCCATTTTTTCATTAGTTAAAATTTAACGATATTTCCAATAGATCCGATCCGATAGATCAATAAAACTAAAGAATTAGTGCAACTTTATCACCTATTTTTTTTTATATTTCTCACACTAATTAGCCTAGCCTAAAGTAAGCTCTGTGAAGCTTGTGTTATGGGGATAATGGATTTTCGATAGAAATATATATGCCATGACTTAGGGACAAAGGCTCGCATTCATCACACAAACATTTGCCCCGGGATTTGCATTAAATTGTATACCCCGGCTGTGGCGAGCCAGTGGTTATGTGGGGCTCTCCTCCCCAGAAGGGGGAGGCCTACCCACTAAAAACCTCAGGGATGGCCTCTTCCTCAGGCATGTAGGGAGCCCCCGGGAACACCAAGCGACTTCCGGGAACCCCCAGCCTCCGCTCCCCTGCCTATACAGGAGAGCCCTCCTCGGGAGAGGCTACAATACCTCCCCCGATCTCCACCACCGACGACGCCCCCCGGCCACGGAAGGGGTGTGGTCCCTCCCGGGTCGCCGCATCCGCGGGCGCGATTTCCTCGCGCCAGCCCGCAGCGGCGCCGCAGCTGTGCTACCGAGCCCGGCACAGATGGCGACACCTAGAAACCGGTGTTCTAACCAATCGGGTACGGAGGTTGTAGTCGAGTGGTTATATCTATATTTATAAATGTTGATTGTATCTGTAAAATTATTATGACTAATGCTGATCTGCTATATAGGTAGTGATCTCCTATCGCCTGTATGTCTCAGGTCTCAGTACTGGTCTTGAAATCGACAGATTCGCCCGGGATTGATCCTGCCATGTACGAATGTTTATTTTTAATTTCATATGACATTTTTCTGACGCTTACGGTGAAGGAAAACATAATAATCTGCGTATGCTGTTTATTATGTTTTCCTTCACAGCTTTATACCTACGAAGAAATGTAGATATATATTTAGTCGAGCACTGGGCCAGAGTGGTTGACTATGGCTTAATCGCTATTAACGCAAATAAGATATGAACATTTATTGTATAATTGTTACATATGTTTGGCACAAAGTGTTATTGCATGCAGTGAGTGAAAACCCTTGACGGGCATACAATAGTAATATAATGATTAATACGTTCATTAATTACTAGCTTTTGCCCGCGACTTCGTCCGCGTGGAATAGTGACTTCCGGCAGATTTTTGGTTAACCAACAACATATTTATATTTATATTTGAATAAAGATTAATATTATTATGTTGATACAACTTAAACAAATTATTTCGACCAAATTTGGTACCATAAAAACGGTCATTGTGACTAAACCTTAAAAGATAGACATATGCCGTCGCGGACTTTTTTTTAGATCATGTATAGAGGAATAATTCTTTCATACATATTTTTTGTGTATCTTGAACCGTTTTCGCAGCGCACGCAAAGAAAGCCTTCAAAAATGAATAATTTTCCCCGTTTTTTACACATTTACCGCTCTGTCTTTGCTCCTATTGGTCATAGGGTAATGTTATTTAGCCTATAGCCTTCCTTGTAGTTTCGGAGATTAGCGCGTTCAAACAAACAAACAAACAAACTCTTCAGCTTTATATATTAGTATAGATATAGATTTTAGATTAAGTCATATATTTAAAAAATGAAATAGATTATATTAATTAATAGTCTTTGTGACGTAAGGGGACTCAAATTACACCTTTAGAGTCCCAAGCCAACCTCCCCTGCCCGCGGTGCATCCTGCTGTCTAACAGACGAGGCTCTGGCGATCCCTCCCACCAACCCGCACTGGACCAGCGTGGTGGGTAAATGGTCCAACACCTTCTAATTATGAAAAAGCACCAAAAATCGCCCCGGCCCCCAGTTCCCGGTCGCCCTGCTATTCCTGGCCAAGGCGGCGGTCATGGTTACGGCAGGGCAGGGGGTGCGAAGAATCCCCATGACACTCACATATCTAGCCCAACTTGAAGAGGAGCTGAAACACATAGGATGGCATGTACTGGGGCTCAGCGAAGTGCGTAGAGAGGGAGAGGACACCCTGACCCTAGAATCTGGCCATCTTATGTATTGTAGAGAGGGAGATAATCCGTCACAGGGCGGCGTTGGGTTCTTAGTCAATAAAGCCCTCATTGACAACGTTATCGAAATCTCCAGTGTGTTGGCGCGGGTCGCATACCTTGTAATGAAGGTAACCTCTAGATATAGCCTGAAGGTTATCCAAGTGTATGCATGAATTTGAATTTGAATTTGACACCACGAAGTCCCACTTTAATGTTGTCATGGGGTACTTCAACACAAAAGTGGGAGTACAGACTTGCAGAGAATCGATACTAGGACCATACGTCTACGGAAGTAGAAATCATAGGGGGCTTTTCTTGATGAATTCGTTCTTCAAGAAACAGCCCCAAAGGAAATGGACGTGGCAAAACCCGGACACTATGACGAAAAATGAGATAGACTTCATCATGACAGACAAAAAGCGCATATTCAGTGATGTCTCGGTGATAAATAGGTATTAAAACCGGAAGAGGCACTGTTGGCGACTAGCTGACACATTGCCTTTAGGATAGTTTAGATATAAGAACTCTATGTTTTGATACCTTGTCTTGTGCTCGGTTGCCTAGTGACGGTTATTATTGAGAACTAGCTTGAATTCGGTTTGTACAATTTCGCAATATATTATTACATTTACATCTTCGTGTTTCTATCATATCTCCATACACACATCCATACATACATATACAGTCCACTCGCAGTAGCTATCATTTTGGTCCATTCGATCCGTAATAGACCATTATTTTCGTTTTTGGTTTTTACTATTGTTTGATATTTTATTGGCTTATCATTTTCGTGTCGATATTTTTTTTGTCGTCATAAATTTTTTTCACACATAGTATACATATTTATTCATCAAGATCATGGTAGAGACACGAAATCAAGCTAGACTCGCCGATGATTCAGCGTTGCCTACAACTTCAACTGGGCTCGACACGGGGAACGCACCCTCCGTCACGGTACAGCCGTCTTCCGCGACACGCTCTCCAACGCGACATAGCCATATAGGCAACGCTCAACCATCACCATCGCACAGTCTTACTAGGCATAGCGGGCGATCAACTGGCGCAGCTTCACGTTCGTCGCGATCATCTGCCACCGTGCGGGCGCAGAAGCTCGCAGCCGAGGCGGAGGCTCTGCGGCGCCGTCTCGAACGTGAGCGTCACCTGGCGCGCCTCGAAGCGGAAGCAGAACAGGCAGAGCTGCACGCAGAGATCGCCGCTATAGAGGCGTCAGCTGACAGGTCAAGCCGATCAAAAGTAAGTTCGGTAGATCGCACTACGTCATGGGTACAAAATGCAGAAATGGCAACCGCGGCCCACCCGAACACAAATTCCGCGTTCAGGGCCCCACCAGCCGACCATGCAACAGTACCCACATTTGATGTAGACAATGACCCTGTGCAGCTACCGCTATCGCCGGCTTAACTGACCGACCGAAGCGGCCCGAATTAGCAACGTTTTCAGGTGATATTAGTCAGTGGATGGCCTTTAAGTCTAGCTTTGATAAGACAAAGAATCTTTTTTCTTCAGCTGAGAATTTGTTGCGTTTGAGCAACGCCGTTTGCGGCCCAGCGTATCAAGCCGTCGCTTCTCATTTATGGGGTTCAAGCGACCCAAACGACGTGATGCGCACACTTGAGCAGAGCTTCGCAAGACCCGAAGTGCTGGTGGCGCGCGAGATTGCTTCACTTCGTAATATAAGATAAGTAACGCAGAGCATTTAAACATATTAGCGAATAAACTGCGCAACTGTGTGTCCACTCTTAAATATCTGCGACAAAATGAGTATCTGTACTCACCAGAACTCTTTCGTAGCATACTTACGAAGTTGAGTGAACACACGCGGAATCGATTCACGGACTACGCTGCCACAAACATTTGCGATAATTTATCTCGATTAGAGTTATTGTCTGAGTTTTTATTAATTGAGGCAGATCGGCAGCTAAAATTTAATTTTACTCTCGACACAAATACTGCTTTTGTAAGTAAGCCTTTATTTTTCAAACCTGTCATAAAGGAATCGATACATGCTACAAATACAAAAGCTAGTAGCGAGCATCAGTGTGTATACTGCAAACAGGGTCAGCACATGATTATTAAGTGTAAAGCTTTTCAAATTCTGAGTGTCGATGCTCGGTGGCAGTGGACGCGCAAATTTAAGGTTTGCTATAGGTGCTTGAAGTCACACCCACATAGGTGGAACTTTTGTCGTGCAAAACCTTGTGGTTATAATGGTTGCATGCGTCGCCACCATTCTCTTCTTCATGGTGCTATGCAATCCCAGCTAGCTACAGACTCTAGCAATTCAACTACTGAGCAGTCACATATAAATTCAATTGCCACCGCTAGCCCCGACATAGACTCTACTTCTAATAAACCGATTCAGGTTACAAATATATCCGAAACTTTTTTTAATAAAACAGGCACACCGCAAATAAGATCGCCTCTTCGCGGTCTGTTGAAAGTACTTCCAGTTGTGCTGGAGGGCCCGAAGGGACAAGTTAAGACAGCAGCACTTCTCGATGAGGGAAGCACCGCTACTCTCATTGACGGAGACATCGCGGCCCGCATCGGTGCGACGCCTATGTGTCAGAATCGTCTTCGGCTGGAGGGTGTCGGCGGCATGGCAAGAGTCGTCGACGCCAGTTATGTAAACTTTTATATACGTGGTCATAACTTGCCAGACCGTTATTTAGTCGAGAATGCTAGAGCGATTACTCCCTTAGGTTTACGGTCGCGAAATGTTGGCGCTATAGACTATTCTAAGTTCCATCATTTGGCTAACCTTTCAAATAAGTTATCACTAGAGAACGCTACCCCAACTGTTCTTATAGGAGCTTCAGACTGGCATTTGTCACTAAGCCGTGAAATACGAGTTGGCAAAAAGCACGAACCGGTTGCATCACGGACGTTGCTGGGTTGGGTGTTACACGGTGCTGTCTCATCGGTTTCGAAACCGGTTGATTTTATTAATACCGTTTCTGATAGCAGTACTGATACCTCATCTATGCAACGTCAGTACAATGAACTGGAAAACCTTATCAAGCAGCAGTACGACATTGACTCATTAGGTATTACTAAATTGGCACCACAGCTTAGTACTGATGATAAGCGAGCTGTTAATATTATAGAATCAACAGTACGTAGGCTTGATGATGATCGATTCGAGGTTGGTTTGCCGTGGAGGTCTGATTTTCCCAGGACTATCCCCGACAGTTACGTTCAAGCTTTATCTCGTTTCAAGTCACTTGAAAGACAAATGTCGAAGGATGCGGAATTTGCCAGTTCGTTTAAAACATTTATTAGTGGAATCATATCTAAAGGTTACGCAGAGGAGTGCGGTCAGAATACTTACCATGAGCGCACTCCAACCGGTACTTCTTCTGTGAGACTTGATGGCAACATCCGCTGGTACCTTCCGATTTTTGGTGTATTCCACAAACAAAAGCAAAAGATTAGGGTAGTACACGACGCCGCGGCTTCTACTCGTGGAGTTAGCCTAAACAGTCTCCTTTTACAAGGTCCTGATTTGCTTCAATCGTTCCTTGGAATTCTATTTCGGTTTAGGGAAGGGGGTGTTGCGCTTAACGCAGATATTAGAGAAATGTTCCCCCAAATTAAGATAGCCCCGAGAGATAGAGATGCGCAGCGGTTCCTATGGCGTGATGACAAGGATAGGGTACTCAAGGAGTTTAGGATGTCGTCAATGATATTCGGTGCCGTCTCTAGCCCTTTCATAGCTCAATACCTTAAGAATAAAAATGCTAAAGAGTTAGAGACCGCATATCCGGAAGCATGTGACGCCATTCTAAAAGACCATTATGTCGATGACTACCTTGGTAGTCATTTTTGCGTGTCTGATGCGGCGCGCATAGCATCCGAAATAGTTACAGTCCATAGAAACTGCGGTTTCGAGATGCGTTCTTGGACTTCAAATGAGCCAGGGGCTTTAGTGCTTATTTCAGACCAGTTAAGAAGTCAATCTAGTTCTACTGTAGATTTATCACCAAATAACGAAGTTGGCGTCCTTGGTATCCGTTGGAACCCTACAGATGATACGTTTAAATTTTATCCCAAAATGTCTACAGATTTTGAAAATATCACGAAACGGATTGTGTTATCTAATGTAATGAAAGTGTACGATCCTTTAGGTTTACTAATGCCCGTTACTATCTGGGGCCGTATAATTATACAGAAGCTATGGCGCGAAGGCGTTGATTGGGATACTACTCTGAAAGAAAAATATATATTTGAGTACAGAGCTTGGTGTCAACAGTTAGACGAAGCCACTTTAATTAAGATTCCTCGCTGGTATAAGACTAAATCTAATTATGTTGATATTCAGCTCCACATATTAGCAGATGGTGGGGAGCAGGCCTACGCCTGTCGAGGAGGGTCGAATGCGGCGTTCCGCAGGGGTCGGTGTTGGGACCCCTGCTATGGAACCTCGCATACGACGCGGTCCTTCGCACCAGCCTTCCCCGCGGCGTGAGTGTCGTCTGCTACGCTGACGACACTCTCGTCGTGACGACTGGGGCCGACTTCGAGCCGGTGCTCAGGCTTGCCGAGCTTGGGGTGGCATGTGTCGTGCGGGCGATCCGCCAGCTGGGTTTTACAAATAGCGCCTCACAAAACCGAGGCGCTATGGTTCCACGGCCTTCCGAGGCGCCGGGAACCACCCAGTTGCCGGATCCGGGTGGGTGACGCGGTGGTCCCGGTGGGGCCGTACATAAAGTACCTGGGCCTCACCCTGGACCGCCGCTGGAGCTTCGAGGAGCATTTCGTGTGGTTGGTCCCCGAGCCAAAAGGGTGGCGGGCGCATTGCATCGCCTGCTGCCCAATCTCGGGGGACCGAGGGATGGAGTCCGCCGCCTGTACGAGGGCGTCGTGCGATCCGTGGCCATGTATGGGGCACCCGTGTGGTCGCAAGACTGCGCGAGGTCCCCCCGCTGCAGAGCTCTGCTACGGAGCCTGCAGCGGATAATGGCCATACGGATCGTACGAGGCTACCGTACAATCTCGTACGAGGCGGCGACAGTTCTGGGACGCTCCCCCCCATTCGACATCCTGGCCGACATGTACGCGGCGACGTATGCGTCGCGGCGTGTCGACCGGGGGGGCGATGGGGGGAGCGCCCTGGAACCCGCGCGCGAAGTGCCTAAGCGGGAGTGGCACCGACGGATTGTGGCGGCCTGGCGTGCGCAGCTCGAATTACGGATCTGCGCGCGCCAGCGGGCCGTCGGTGCCGTACTCCCGCACCTCGAAGCTTGGCTCAACGGGAAGGAGGAGGTCACCTACCGATTGACTCAGATACTCACCGGGCACGGCTGCTTCGGTGAGTATCTGTGTCGAATAGGACGGGAGGGATCGACACATTGTCACCACTGCGCATCCGACCTCGACTCGGCCCAGCACACGCTGGCGGAGTGCCCCGCGTGGGCCTCCGAGCGCCGAGTCTTGGTCGCTGAGATCGGGCGAGATCTGTCTCCGCCGGCATTGATTGCGGCAATGCTGGCGGACGAGGGAGGTTGGAGGGCTGTGGCCTCCTTCTGTGAAGCAGTAATGCTCCAGAAGGAGGCCGCCGAGCGGGGTCGGGAGATGGCCGATCCCGCTCGAAGGAGGCGGCGCCGGGCTCGGTAGCACAGCTGCGGCGCCGCCGCGGGTCGCCGGCGGGCGCGAGGAAGTCGCGACCGATACGGCGACCCGGGATGGACCACGCCCCTTCCGTGGCCGGGGGGCGTCGTCGGTGGAGGGGACCGGGGGAGGTGGTAGCTTCCCCGAGGAGGGCTCCCCTCTAGAGAGGGGAGCGGAGGCGGGGTTCCCGGAAGTGGCCTTTGTGTGCCCGGGGGCTCCCTACATGCCTGAGGAAGGCCATCCCTGAGGTTTTTAGTGGGTAGGCCTCCCCCTTCTGGGGAGGAGAGCCCCACATAACCCCGGCTCGCCACAGCCGGGGTATGCAATTTAATGCATTTTCCTCAGGGGAACAAAAAAAAAAAAAAAAAAAAAAGGCCTACGCCTGTGTCGCTTTTTGGCGATTTACTTACGCTGATGGCTCGGTATCAGTACGTTTAGTCGGTAGTAAGGCGCGAGTCGCCCCATTGAAACCTTTGTCTGTCCCGCGCCTAGAACTTCAGGCAGCTGTTATCGCCACTCGTTTTGCTCGATGTATTATAGAATCGCATCGACTTAGTCCTTCCAAAACCATTTTCTGGACCGATTCTTTAACCGTCCTAAAATGGATTCGGAGTGACGCGCGTAATTTTAAACCTTTTGTTGCCCATCGGTTTGGAGAAATAGCGGAGTCCACCAATCCTTCAAATTGGCGTTGGGTCCCTACTTCTCTCAACGTGGCTGACGACGCGACTAAGCCAAAACAAATTAAATTGTCACCTTCGCATAGGTGGTTTTGTGGCCCTTCATTTTTAAATGAATCTGAGAATCTCTGGCCTCCAGAACCCACTAATAGCAATATTGAAGAGGTACAGACAGATTCTGAGCTTAAAACTGACTTTGTGGGGCTAAATGTTGAATCTCCTTCATCACATATTCCTATACCTAATCCTACGCGTTTTAGCAGTTGGCTGCGCCTTCTGCGTGCCACTGCTCGCACTTTTCAATGTGCAAGAGTATTCCGCTCCAAGTTAGCACGGCCAGTAGATGCTCATTCGAAAACTTTTATAATTATGTCGGCAGGTACGGACAGCTCCACGTCCCTTTCAACGCTTCGCAGTTCGGACATAAAATTTGCCGAGGACGTTCTGCTAGCAACATCGCAACGGGAGAGCTTCATCGAGGAACTTCACCACCTACGTGTTTCGCAGCCCGTGCCCAAAGCCAGCAGAATTGCGTCACTGTCGCCGATTTTGGGTGAGGACAGTTTGCTCAGACTGGACAGTCGAATTACATCCGCACCAGCCGTTAGTGACAGTACAAAGTCTCCTATCATACTCGACGGACATCATCACATCGTGAAGCTTCTACTACATCACTACCACGTCATGACAGCCCACGGCTTTAACGAAACTGTACTCAACGAGGTGAGGCAAAGGTACTGGATTTTGAAAGCAAGAAGCAGGATAAGATCTATCACGAACTCTTGTATGCACTGTCGTCGATTTAAAGGCCGTCTTACTACACCACAAACTGGCAACCTACCACCAGAGCGTCTTGACCATCATCAGAGGCCATTTACGCATACAGGGTTAGATTATTTTGGACCTTTGACTGTCGCAGTTTCCCGTCATTGTGAGAAGAGATATGTAGCACTATACACATGCCTAGTAACAAGAGCCGTTCATTTAGAGCCTGTATCTTCACTATCTTCAGACGCTGCGCTTATGAGTCTCAGACGCTTCATCGCCCGTCGGGGAACACCATCCACTATATTCTCCGACAACGGCACGAACTTTGTTGGGGCAAGTCGTGAGTTAAGAGATCTTTATGGCGACTCGGTGGTAAACTTTGCAACCACGAAGAAAATAGACTGGCGCTTCATACCACCAGCCTCTCCATTTATGGGCGGTGCCTGGGAACGGCTTGTGCGCACGGTAAAGAAGGCACTGCAGGCTTGTTTAAAGGACCGGCCTCACCCTACAGAGGAAAATTTCGTCACTTTTCTTCATGAAGCAGAGGCGATCGTTAATTCCAGGCCTCTAACCTATGTCCCTTCGTCGCCTCAAGCTCCAGAGTCTATAACGCCGTTCCACTTTCTTATCGGAACGTCTTCAATTGCACCATGGACCACCACTCTCACTGATGACGACTTGATACGACGATGCGACTGGCGTAAAGTACTGCGGTTGGCTGATCACTTTTGGGCTCGTTGGCTGCGAGAATATTTACCAACACTACGCGCAAGAGGACCTCGCTGCAACAGAGCCGTCAATTTGAAAGAGGGGGACGTGGTGCTGATTGCCGATGCTAACTTACCGCGAGGCCTATGGCCGTTGGGTAGAGTTACTCGAGCATATCCGGGCCGAGATGGATACGTTCGCGTAGTAGATCTTCTCACCAAGGGAGGCATACTGCGTCGACCGGTCCGAAAACTTTTGTTAGTTGATCCAATGTCTCAGCCAGTTGCTAACGGACTTTAGTGTTCCACTGGGGGTGGGAATGTTGGCGACTAGCTGACACATTGCCTTTAGGATAGTTTAGATATAAGAACTCTATGTTTTGATACCTTGTCTTGTGCTCGGTTGCCTAGTGACGGTTATTATTGAGAACTAGCTTGAATTCGGTTTGTACAATTTCGCAATATATTATTACATTTACATCTTCGTGTTTCTATCATATCTCCATACACACATCCATACATACATATACAGTCCACTCGCAGTAGCTATCAGGCACTTTGAATATAAATCTACAGCTAGAACGTTCTCGACTGATGAAGTCTACGCTCCGACCAAACCTACTCCTATCGGCCATTGGTTCAGACGCGTTCCAAACACAACTGGGGAATCGATACGCTGCCTTGGAAACCACAAACGACGTTGACGTTGACGAGGAACTCCACCAGGTGGTAGAAATTGTTCGAGATGAGGGTATGAAATGGTGCAAATCGCATGGCATGGGCAAGGGGTCTAAACTTTCGAAGGAGTCTCTGGATTTAATGGATAAAAGGCGATATATCCCGGCGACGGTCGCTTTATCAAGTCTACGCGCTCTAAATAAGACCATCTCCAAGCTGGTAAGACGTGACCTCCGACGCTCCAACACACTCTCAATTCAGAGAGCAATTGAGCAGAACCGGGGGTCAAAGGTCTTCGTACCACAGCTTGGAAGGAGCCACTTAACGAAGCTGACCAAAGCAAATATAGTGAGTTGTGATGAGTATATGTAGTATCATACAGATACATTAACATTTAGCTTTATATATAGGTTTTTATTATTTCAATTCTTTAATTGTTTGAAATTTGGAATTATTATATAATATTTAAATTATTAATTATTTAACTAGTAATTAACAATAAAATTTTGATGCAACTAAAGTTAACATTAAATGCTAGTAGTGGTAGATAGGTTTAAAGTACGCAAACGGAGCTGTAACTTTCGCTACAGGCACAGCATACGGAACAGATGCATGAGTGGGTGGCGCAGAATATGTGACGTGAGCGTGAGCGACTGGTGTCGAATTTACGACGGGCGTGTGAGCGACTGATGCAGTATGCGACAGTTGTGTGAGCGATTGGCGTAAAGTACGCAGCAGGTGTGTGAGCGACTGGCACAGAGCACGCAACAGGCGTGTGAGCGACGGGTGCAGAATGTATGTTATGGTTTTAGGTCCAGGGGTAATATAAGATTACTAATTAATATAAGAGTATAAAGATTTTAGTCATTGAAGCAGCAACTAATAGTAACTTTCACATCGCTCTCTGTGCACAACCGCATTGAAGGTAGTGGTGATTAGCAGTGTACTTGACGAGATCGACTACAGAGTAAAACCCTTCTACTACGTCTCCATCTTGGTACTCATGCTGTGTCTTTGAAACACTCGTAAACATTGTTATAATACTGAGGATGGGCGTCATACTCCTCTAAAACGTGCGTGCGTACCATATAGAGCTGCCTTACAGGCGTTGCTGGGATGACACCAGCACTGTTTCTAGGCTGTTTCCTACAAGGCAACAAAAGGGTCACGAACTTAAAAATAAGTTAATACTTGTGAGAATTGTTTGAACATTTGAAAAGTATCGAATATTCCAGAAAAATTTATATATATTATGCGGACGGAAAGCTACGCCCCCGCGACATCGCCCGCGCTATATCCAATTTTCCCATAACCAAGAAATATTTGTCAAAAATTATCCTATTCCTAGACTCAAGTCCAAATTTAATTACAAACTTTTACATTTGTAATATTAGTAGGAGTTAAAGATATCGGTCAACATAGATTTCATTAATTGTATTTGAGAAGTAATTACATTGGTCAGCAATTATAAAATTTGGCGAGCCACCCAAAAGCAGCATTTAAATAATTTGGTCAGCATACAAAGATTTTGTTTGCAAAAAAAAAAAACAGGCAGCAATTCTTGTTCCGCAACTAATTTTGATAATGGTCAAAAATTAAATCATACATAGGCAGCCAACAATAACATGAGTCTGCATAATAAACATTCAGTCCGCAAATAAACTACTTGAGCGGCAAGATTTCATGATTGAGCGGCAGAAAAACATGTCTATAAGCAGTATATTTGATTGGTATGTTAGGTTAGGTTTTTTTTTTTTTTTTTTTTTTTTAAGTTTTCCCCATAGAGTTGGTTAGGTTAGGTTAGGTTAGGCATGACAAATAAAGTATTTTTGCTACTCTTATATGCAGCACAAAATGCATTTTTTTGCTTACACTCTGAGTGCTTACCAAATTTTATTAAACATGAGCAGCTGATTGCAGCTTATATAATTAATATGCTGTACAAAAATAATTACAGCCATCCAGAATGACATAAATTGCTGATTGATTTTGAAATGTTTGCTGACCATGAGTTGCTGACCAATTAGCTATTTCTGCTCACCGATTATATTTTTCTGCTCACAGAAATAACAATACTATGCTAACCATTTAATTGACACCCATTGTATTTGCAAAAGTTTGTCACCTTGTAAGCCATTGTGTCATTTACCGATTGATTTTGAATACTGCCTGAGGCAAGAGATGCTAAACGCCCCGTACGATGACGTTAGGATCAATTCATGATGACATGGAACAAGGACTGCCAGACAACTAAATTTAAAAATTAATTACACAAACTTAAACGATGTTAAATAAAACTAGGTCTATAAAATAATCATATCGTATTTTATTGGTTTATTTAATACAAAAATATTCTTTGATTTATAAGACTTGGGCGAATAACAATTTTATTAATTTCAGTTGTAACCTACAATGTAACTATATCAAAGAAATTAACATTTAAACATTGATAGGAAGTTTTGTATACATCAGTAAAAATATACGGAAATTTTTCATCAAAATCAGAGATTTAAATTAATGCGCATTAAAGGAGACTTTGTAACTAACGTAACGATGTAAAAAACGCTACTTTTATTACACCAATGAATGAAACGATTAACCTTGACTTGCTCCAATGGGAAATATATTGACATTTAACGAAGTTAATTTTTTAAGTACGGTTTAGTCGTTTACTAATTTCTCAAAAGTTCTGGTCACTGCTAACTATGATTTGTGTCAACTTAAAAAAATACACTTACATGAAGATCACGAATACATTTGAATATACTATGTTGTATACGGTATCGTATTATTCACAGTTATCAAAATATTGATAACCATGTACCCAAGCAGAGAATGCATAATATTTTTTTTCATTTACAAATCAATTTTGTTAACAGGTATAATAAAACAAATAAAATTAATTACATTCCTTTTATTATTTTCGTTATTCTAAATAAATAAGGCACATTGACTAGTTGTCACGAATGACTATCAGTGGTGGTAAACAGGAGCAGAATAAGCTACTGGGGCGGCCAACTTAGCGACGGGCGCAGCGTGTACGACAGGTGCTGCATGAACGACAGGCGCGGTTGCGTACGCCACGGGAGCGGCGATCTTAGCTACGGGCGCGGCATAGGCTACGGGTGCAGCGATTTTAGCTACAGGAGCCACAGCGGCCACCTTCACTCCGAGAGGTTCCTTGTGTACAACTGCGTTGAATCCATTATGGGGGTCAGCGGTGTACTCAACGGTCCGCTTAGTACCGTCGGGGTCAACGACAGAGTAGGACCCCTGCACAACATCTCCATCACGAGTCTCATGTTGAGCCTTGGAATCACCGGTAAGACCGTCTTGCACGTTGTATGCGAAGCTGTACTGAGGATGGGGATCGTATTCTTCTACGGCAACCTTAGCTACGGGGGCTACTGCGGCGACCTTGGCAATCGGGGCGGCGTAGGCGACAGGTGCCGCGTGAAACAACGGCGCGGTCGGAGCAGCGTGCACCACGGGTGCCGCAGCATATGCGACCGGCGCTGGGTGTGCAGCATAGGTGGCTGGAGCGATGACGCCTGCCTGGGCCGCTGCGATAGCGCACACTAATACCACCAACTGAAATGATTCATGATTTATTTTAAGTAAACACAAAAAATAAGTTTTTCTAAAAATTCATTTATACAATAATATTCTCAAATATGTCTGTTACTCTTGTCTAATCCGAAAGTAAATCTCAAGATGTATTTTTTGAACTTGATAAACCTATAATTCCTAAATAATTTTCTCTCTATGACCTACCTTAAAAGCCATTTTAAAAGAAATGACAGTGACTTCGCAATGAGGAGACCTCAAGTTGAATGTGCCTGTATTGTATTCGTCAGTCTTTTTATATGCGCCTCTACAGCCTGAGGCATTGCATTACTCCGACTCCGGTATTAGTAAGATCAGATTAACCGGTTATTTTTGAATGTTGCATCAGATTCGAGGTCCTAGTATTATAGCAAGCTTACTAGATTAGGTCGTATTATATGTAAATGTATGAGTTACTTTGTGATGGATAATAAATCTCGGCACAAAGATCACCTGCATATTAATGGCTTTCTTTTCGGCGCTATGTCCTTGCTGTGAACGTAGGTAGTGATATTGTTTCTTATGGCCGCGATATGCTAGTACGTAATTATTCTATACTCTGATATAGCCAGGATTACTATGACCCACAGGCCACGAGTATAAAGCATTGATTTTCGGTTATGTAAACATGTGGCACATCCTTAGAGGAACGATATATACAGGGTTACCTGGTAAGTCGTGCGAACCCCGTTAGGGGGTCGTGGTTCCCACCATTTCTGACAGATTTCTCCTTGGAACCCCGCCCCCCAACTTAACCCTTTTCAAGTTATAAGGCTGTAAAGACTTTTTTGAAAAAATGACCGTTTTTTGTCTATTGGCCCATTTTTTTTGTTTATTATAATTCAAATATTTAGTTTTATACTATTTTTGTGTAGCAGATTAGTTTGTTCATCATAATGCAAAATAAAAATAGAGTTACCTCAACTAAATAGGTTGTAGATAGAAGATTGATAGTTATAGCATCAAACAAAAATCAGTACAAATCAAACTTCAACCAGCAATAGTAAAAAAAAATCTATGACACGTAGGCTGCAGACACCTTTAAAAATATCTACGTTTCATTAGCTATTCAACAAGGTATAACAATGTAGGCTGCTATTAGATTTCTTGGAATAATAATCTTTGATAAAAGTTACCAAGGTACCAATTTCAACTACAGTTGTTGCCCGAGAATTTGGAATTTCGCAGTGGAGAGTATGGTTCATTGTTAACACTGCCGGCCTGTACCCATATCATTACACGCCGGTACATGTTATAGAGGAAGGGGATCCAGTGAGGAGGCTAGATTTTTGCCGATTTATGCTCAACGCCGATTTGGAAGATCCATCATTTTTTAAAAACATCTTGTGGACAGACGAGTCTAAATTTGACAAAGATGGGATCACTAATTACCATAACGCTCATTATTGGGCCCCGAAACAACAGGGAAATCCCAATAAGAAGCGACCAAGAGGATCTCAAAGAAGATTCAGCGTAAATGTGTGGATGGGCATAATATCAAACCATTTGATTGGACCACACTTTCTCCCCGACAACTTAAATGGTGAGCACTACAAGACTTTTTTAAGAACACAATTAAATGATTTGCTTGAAGACTTACCCCTGAATCTTATTAGAAACATGTGGTTTCAACACGACGGTTGCCCGGCACATTATAGCAGATGTGTCCGAGAATGGTTAGACATAAACTATACCAATAGGTGGATCGGGAGAGGTGGACCTATACCGTGGCCAGCGAGAAGCCCAGACCTGACCCCCATGGATTTTTATGTATGGGGGCACATGAAAAGCATAGTATACGACGAAAACCACCCAATTGAGTCTGTAGACGTGTTAAAGGAAAGGATTCTAATGGCAGCAGATCAAATAAGAAGAGGTTTAACAACATCGGTGTGGTTAAAAGTGGACTTAGAAACAGAATGCGAGTGTGTGTGTGCGAAACAGAGGTGGACATGTTGAACACGAAAGATAAAATAAAATACATTTGTTTAACCTAATTTAAATTGTTTTATTTTATTTTGTAACATAATTGATAAATTTTACATTAATTTCACTACTCCTTTTAGGACTTTTACCAAAGATTATTCCAAGAAATCTAATAGCAGCCTACCTTGTTATACCTTGTTGAATAGCTAATGAAACGTAGATATTTTTAAAGGTGCCTGCAGCCTACGTGTCATAGATTTTTTTTTTTACTATTGCTGGTGAAGTTTGATTTGTACTGATTTTTGTTTGATGCTATAACTATCAATCTTCTATCTACAACCTATTTAGTTGAGGTAACTCTATTTTTATTTTGCATTATGATGAACAAACTAATCTGCTACACAAAAATAGTATAAAACTAAATATTTGAATTATAATAAACAAAAAAAAATGGGCCAATAGACAAAGATCGGACATTTTTTCAAAAAAGTCTTTAAAGCCTTATAACTTGAAAAGGATTAAGTTGGGGAGCGGGGTTCCAAGGGGAAATCTGTCAGAAATGGTAGGAACCACGACCCCCTAACGGGGTTCGCACGACTTACCAGGTAACCCTGTATATATATATGCTTATTTTTAGTTCACAATATTATAGCGTTTAATAAGCACACAAATAAGGAATAACCATAGAGATAATAAACATTAACAACCTTTAACTGATATATATTATCCTAAGAATAGACAAAAAAAATCTGTAATATCCTGTTATCTTAACATATTTATTTGTCATAATTGTCGCTGTGTTTGGAATTCGCTTTATTGGTCGTATTAGTATTTTCCGCCAGCAAGAATAAGAATAAGAAAAAAATAATAAGAAATAAGTACCCATTTGTCGCAATATCATTTCAAACAGTAAGTACATGAGTTAAATCAATTTGTAAGCAACAGTGTTTCGTTTCTTATTGTCAGTATTATTCGTGTATTTTATTACTTCAAAGCAAGATTTAAATGAATATTAATAAAATGTTGTATTTTTGTGTTTGTGACGGCATTTTATTTAAAAATTATAATATGTCAGGACCGGCAAATAATATTTACAAGTATCCATCAGAAGTAAACATTGAATAGAGAAAATATTGCCTAACATTATTAACTAAACTAATTATTATTAACTAAATATATATTGTTATTATTCTTCACACAATTATATCTTTTTTTTTTAGTTCTGTCAGGACGACTAAGCTATAAATGTCTATAAATGAAAGATATATCTAGCGGTGTGAAGGATAATTTTATTTTTATTATCCTCTCTAACATCTTCTATCGTAGTAGGTGCGCCAATATCTTGGTATATATCGTAATATACATAATATTCCACAGTGAAAATCCAGCACTAGTTCTGCATTATGCAAAGGTACTGTAGAGACCAAACGCGTTGGCCGAATTTCATAGATCTTACGTTTATTAATTCGTATTAATCTTGCCGTTCTTACAATCTTTATCTTCCGTGTTAAAATTTATTTGTGCAGGACTACTAGGTTTCTTTTGTTTAATGACATTTTTAGGCAGCCGGTGCTTTAAATTTTTAAATATTTGTTTGTATAAGAAAGTTTCGATGACACTTTTTATATAGGTTCGAATACGTTGCAATGTGGTCGCGGTACGTATTGTCGCGGTTGAAACGCGCAGGCGCGCGCGTTTACTGCCAATTCCACGATCCCCTGGACCACGTTACGGGCATCGAGAAGAGGGAGCTACTGGCACACATGGCTGGAGACTGCGACCCTTTTCGCATTATGGCAATCAAACGAGGTACGAATCTAAAAAAAATAGTACTACACTAGTCATACGTTATTAAATAGGGACAGATTGTCATATAATTCGTAAGTCGAATTAAATCGTTTGATTTCAAAATTTTTTAGAATGGTATTGTATAAATTATTTTATAAATATATTATAGATTAGTCCACCAGAACAGCAGGACAAGTTAAACAATGGCATTTCGAATAGTCTATTTTATATCTGTTTGTCCATTGTGTTTCATAAGGATTATTGATTTGATTTGATTGACCTTTAAGGAAGCAATCGGATTGTTAAACAAGTACTTGTTTTAAAAAAATACCAATTTTCTATTACATGCAATATTTATTATAGAATTCAACTTTGTAAAATAAAATATTAGTTATTTTTTAATTTATAAAAGTTGATGTTATAATTGAAAGTTCAAGAATGACGGCGGCAGGGCCCATTCCTATGCAACTCCCACAAAGTGGGACGACCATTTGAGAAACTATAATTTAGTATTTTGGACATTCCGCGTCTTAGCTGAGTAAAGACGATATTGATGTAAATGAAGTGGATAGCCGTGCCAGTTGTTTTGTTTGTGTCTCAGAAAAGTCACTTGCACCTCTTATGACTCACCCCCTTGGATCATTAAACCCTTTCGACTCCGAGATATTACCCCTGTTAGAGGGTCTAGTAACATTTGGTGGTAATCATAATGCTACGAAATTGAAATATATTCATATATTCATCATATCATTCTTACAATGTGCTCATTGGCACATTGATGATGCACATAAGAATCATTACTGATTCCACAGCACACACCAAAACACCGATTTGTCTCTTCATTTCCGCCGATTAATATTCTGTATATTCGTTAATATAACCTTTTTTATAATAATAATATGATGTCCGCTTCACTCCAGGTCCGGGGACTCGCGAACGACCGAATCTCATACCGAGCTCTCAAGGGTCCCGGCTGCTGGCATGCAGATGCAACGAGCACATAATGCATCTAGAGTACATGTGGCTGCACCTGGGCACGCCCAAGCGTTGCGGCTGCGGTCACTGGTTCGAGCTGTGCCCTATAGCTCCGCTGTGAATGAGTCCTGCTCAGTCTCTTGGTTATATACTATCCAATAAACTAACGAGCTATGCTCTTTAATAAACTGTTTTGTATGTAGTTTATTTACCTTATCCTATTTGTATTTTACCTTGTCCTTTTTTTCGATGGTAGATAGTTTAAAAGATAGGCCTCCTTATGTGGAAGGTTAAATTCTTTCTAAAAGTTTTGGACCACTTGTAAAGGAGACCTCAAACCATTTTTAGGAGGAATATTCTTTTCCTCTGTCGATAAGACAGTTGACTTAAGTAGCCTAGTTGAGTACTACCCGGCCAAACCCCGCCTCTGTATCGGTCGATCTATTTGGGATTCCAATTCACCGAAAATCCCTCTGTGGGACAAGCCCAAGTGTATAAACCAACTACGATTTCTATCTAAAACATATTTATCCATCTATAAATAATATCATGTATGTTACACGTTACTTTAAATCCTATGACTCAAAACCTTATTTGGGCTAAGCTAATTGAAGCGAATATAATAAATGACAATTATTATTATATGTTTACTTACGCTATGAACACCAACATGATGTTTACATACATATATAGGTCACACTAAAATATTATATTTGAAAATGAAACCAATTTGAATTCAATTTGCTTCCATCTGACTGTTATCACGTATAGTATCAGAATAGTTGTCACATTGTGGCGTTATTTTAAAAATTGCACAATTACAATAAAATGGATTTAAATCGAGATAATTTTCATTGCATGATTGTTTACGATTTTCGTAAAAAATCGTAATTTGACAGGTCAGTAGATCCTCATTCGGCTTCGATCTGCAATTACTGAAATTATGGACAGATTATCAGCATTACTAATATAACATTTATAACATTTACATATACTCGCCTAAACAACCCATTAAAAGTTTGCACAACATGGTTGAAATTAAATAACATTAAGTTATAGATACTTAATAAATTGTTACTAACAAAAGTGCAAGACTGATTGGTAAGTTACGAAAAGAGGTTTGATACAAACCTCTTGTACCAAGGGAAGATACATGAAAAAATAAATTTTGTCATTCCGCGCTACTTCATCAATAGAGCGACACACGCTGACGGGGCTTATATTAAAACATATTGTTCCGTTAGACTTGAATAATAAAAGTGTTAGGAAATCACAATTAATGTCTACAGTTGAAGCTAAAGTCAATAGTTGCATTGGAGTACTTTAATCAGAAAAAAAAGAATTTTTTACGTCACGTCCAACTCTGGACGATCTTTACTGTACTTTTTTTTTGTTCCCCCTGAGGAAAATGCATTAAGTTGCATACCCCGGCTGTGGCGAGCCGGCGGTTATGTGGGGCTCTCCTCCCCAGAAGGGGGAGGCCTACCCACTAAAAACCTCAGGGATGGCCCTCCTCAGGCATGTAGGGAGCCCCCGGGAACACTAAGCTACTTCCGGGAACCCCCAGCCTCCGCTCCCCCGCCGATACAGAGGAGCCCTCCTCGGGGGAGGCTACAATACCTTCCCCGATCTCCACCACCGACGACGCCCCCCGGCCACGGAAGGGGCGTGGTCCCTCCCGGGTCGCTGTATCCGCGGACGCGGTTTACTCGCGCCCGCCGGCGACCCGCGGCAGCGCCGCAGCTGTGCTACCGAGCCCGGCGCCGCCTCCTTCGAGCGGGATTGGCCATCTCCCGACCCCGCTCAGCGGCCTCCTTCTGGAGCATCACTGCTTCACAGAAGGAGACTACAGCCCTCCAACCTCCCTCGTCCGCCAGCATTGCCGCAATCAATGCCGGCGGAGACAGATCTCGCCCGATCTCTGCGACCAAGACTCGGCGCTCGGAGGCCCACGCGGGGCACTCCGCCAGCGTGTGCTAGGCCGAGTCGAGGTCGGATGCGCAGTGGTGGCAATGTGTCGATCCCTCCCGTCCTATTCGACACAGATACTCACCGAAGCAGCCGTGCCCGGTGAGTATCTGAGTCAATCGGTAGGTGACCTCCTCCTTCCCGTGGAGTCAAGCTTCGAGGAGCGGGAGTACGGCAACAACGGCCCGCTGGCGCGCGCCGTTGTCCCGAATTCGAGCTGCGCACGCCAGGCCGACACAATCCGTCGATGCCATTCCCGCTTAGGCACTTCGTGCGCGGGTTCCAGGGCGCTCCCCCCAACCGTCACCGCCTCGTACGAGATGGTACGGTAGCCTCGTACGATCCGTATGGCCATTATCCGCTGCAGGCTCCGTAGCAGAGCTCTGCAGCGGGGGGAGCTCGCGCAGTCTTGCGACCACACGAGAGCCCCATACATGGCCACGGATAGCACGACGCCCTCGTACAGGCGGCGAACTCCATCCCTCGGTTCCCTGGGATTGGGCAGCAGGCGATGCAATGCGCCCGCCACCCTTTTGGCTCGGGGGACCAACCGCACGAAATGCTCCTCGAAGCTCCAGCGGCGGTTCAGGGTGAGGCCCAGGTACTTGATGTACGGCCCCGCCGAGACCACCGCGTCACCCACCCGGATCCGGCTGCTGGGTGGTTCCCGGCGCCTCGAAAGGCCGTGGAACCATAGCGCCTCGGTGCCAGGAAGGCTGGTGCGAAGGACCGCGTCGTATGCAAGGTTCCATAGCAGGGGTCCCAACACCGACCCCTGCGGAACGCCGCATTCGACCCTCCTTGACGTTTCCATCCCGTCCCGTCCCATCACGCGGGTCATCCTGTCGCGCAGATAGTCCCCGACCACGATCTTTACTGTACCTATTAGCTACAATCTGAGAGATTGACCAAAGCTACATTTGTATGATTCTTTCTGAAAATGGTTAACGTTTGTAATACGGGGACCGAATAAGATAACAATATTGAATAGTGCTTGTCACTAGACTGAAAATAAGACGCGAGTGCTATGAAATTTTTGATTGCTTTTATCATATTCGATATAAAATCTAAAAGTCGATGACTTTTATTATAACACGATTAAAGTGTAGACGACCGGTATTAACGGAACATTTATTTATATTCATCTCAAAAGATTGACATAACTCCAAAACAACTTCTATAATGTGCTTCATGTTTATCATGTCGAGATTGAGAAATATCAAAATTTACAATGCCTTTTGTCCTTTGAGCTGTAGGTATATGTGAGGTCTCAATTAACAAGTTATGGAACAATGAGGTCACCGACCATTCTCCGTCTCCCCTCGTAACCTTCAGTAGTTAATAATAATTAGCATATCCTTACAGTGGATTACAACTTGAGCGAAATTACGCGATATATATATACATATATATATATATATATATATTGCCTGTAAGTAAATATAAAATTAAGTAGTTCTTACAATTTCACCTTCTAAATGACAATGCTACCAACCTTCCTATCAACTTTCTTAGTTATGCGGACCAAAGGTTCTACAGGACAATACAAAGGCAATATTTGTGTGGTAGATAATCATTTTCAAATATAATAAACAATTTTTTGTTGTTGTTTTGGATATTTCTAGTTGCAAAAATAAGCTGCATCTATTAAAAATGCTTAATGTAAAAAATATTAAAATCTTTATGCAAAGATTTTTTTTCTTGAAATCGGATAATAGTTCTAGCGTAAAGGTCAAAGATACAATAAGGAAATATCAAATAAAAATGGCAATTTAAAAGGATTTTCAGATCTCTGTAATTTAAAAAGTTTAAAATCTATAATATATAATGGATTTGTTTGATAAAATACTTTAGTTTAACTTAGTAATAATAAAAATACAGTATAAATACTAAGTAAATATATTTACTCAAAATCATAGGTTCAGTATTCATCACGAGTTAGTGCCATAATAAAAATCAACAAGCAAACGATTTTTAATGCATATACATTTTTTTTTACTATTATTAGACGAATATACTTGGACTAAAGAAACGAAACATTTCAAGGAGGTCAGGTCAATCAACGGGCATGTACGAACGTATCTATACAATCCGAGGAAGCTACGAAAGTATGTTTAGATCGTAGCAAGTGGAAAACTGTGATCCTGGCACCCCATGGTAAAGAAGCGTGAGTATATATATGTATGTATTATTAGAATCTATATAGCGGACTTCTTCTTGACTCAGCCGGTACAAAATATTGACCCGGTTTGAATAAAACGTCGCGACTTATATTAGCCATACTAAGAGAATCAATTTTATTAGATGAAACAAAATATACCGATTTTAAATTGGGTGCATAATCAATTAACGACTTATATAGAAGCTCCATGGAAGGTCCCTGATTCACTGAGCTTGGCAATGATGGCGATACATTTTGTTCAAACAGCCCTTCCTTCCTTTTACCCTTATATTTTCTTATTAGTTCTTCAATCTTTTCCTTAGTATTTTGTTCCTTGTTTACTGAAGCAGTAAACCCTCCGTCAGGAAGAACTTTATAGTCAACAATCCTCTTAATGCCATCAGGGTCCACGACTGAGTACTGGCCAGAGACAATATTTCCATGTTGCACTTGAAAATGGCTTTTAATATCGCCAGTGAATGGGTCTTCTACACTGTACGAAAACTTGTATTTCAATGGCAGCGGTGGATCAGTTACTAAAACACTACTCACTAGTTGCAAGATATAAGACATGAAGACTATCTGAAAAAAATGTTTTATTACGTTGATAGGAATAAATCACAGCGAATATAAAAGTATAGCCTAACTATTCATCTCTTAGTGATATATACAGAACAGTTGATACATAAAAACAAATTTTAACTTGATAACAACTTAGAAAAGCTTAAAAACACCGCAATCTCAAAATTTAAAGTATTTATATAATGTTCTTATTATATTTCAAACTGCAGAATTTATAATAAATTATCGCTTAATAAGTATTTTGAAAATAATAAAATATACAATAACCACCTACTCTAATCATGTCGCAAATCGCTTGACTATAGACTGGCTAAAATGTTCTCCCGCAGTTGCCTGCTGTATTTATAGACGGTGACATTCACTAGATCGTTAAGCCAGTTGGAGTTGTGTCTATTACTATCATTTCTGTTTAATTCTAACTGTATTATATAAAAATAAATGATTAATAGTTAAATTCACAAAAAATTTCACCACACTTTTTTGTTATTACTACTGAGCATTGCAAGTCCTACATAAAGTTTATTAAACTTGATTTTATTGATGTGAAAGATGACGTGACGGATAAATTCATTGTACGCATACAGACACTGATTCTGACTCTACAGACTCCGAAGAATCGGCATCTGTCTAAATAAACAAAGAATTCTTTCAAATAAAATTATGTTTATCATCATTTATTATATATACAAACGTAACATAAAACATTAACATCCATATTCCTGATATAAATAAATAAATTATAAATTTAAGTCCTTATGTTACAGGGGCAAACTAAGTAACTAACTGTAAGGCAAGTAACAATCAAAAACATTATTTTTGTTATTTAATTTAAATCTACATTATACAACGATTTAATTTTTTTAATTTGAATGTTAAATTTTAAACATATCTTTTTGTTTTTTTTTTTTTTTGGTTAGCCAGATATTTTTTAAAACTATTTTATCTACTCACTAAAATATACACTCTAACTTAATAGTTAATTCCTGATGATCTTGAATTGGTTTTGTTTACGTTTTGTATCGCGTCTCATTGGTCTTACTTTACACGTTTGAATTGAATACCATACTCTGAAGTAGCTTTCAATCCGGTTAAAAGCATTAAATACTTATTGTTTACAATATGGGAATATATATAGACCCTCAGCAGCTTCCTTTTCGCTTCCATTACCTACCACCGTTGCGTTATTTCAGACGTACATATTATGTAACCAAAATAATTATTATGAAACTAGTTTCAATGCCAGAGCTCTGTCAAATTCCTTTGCCTTGACGGTTATAAGGTTAATATGGAATTAATAACTAAAAAGGTTAAAAGAGCTTTTCGTATATATTTATTAGCTATATATTTGATATAGATAGATTTGTTAGGTATATTTATACCATATAGCTTATGTATGCCCAATCACGCACCCAAACGTTTTTATTATTAACAATATCTTAAATAAAGTTGTAAACGTTTTTCAACAATTACAATAACTTACACAAATATATACGTTCGTATAAAGGACATCAACGCGTTCATTGATAAATTTTAATAATGTCCTTCTGTGGCGCATCAACTTTGATGAGTTTTGCCCTCCAACACAAAAAACTGCTTCATTCTTTAGGCTTGTGCAGTTTTACATCATTCGGGCACTCTGATTTCACACATTTTTTTTGAAATATCTGTTACACTTACACTAATTAGCCTAGCCCAAACTAAGCTCTGGTACTATGAGATCTAGGGTAACGGATAGACATACATATATAAATATTTTTTACAGAAATATATATCAACAACCATGACTAAGGTACAAATGCTTGCATTCATCACACAAACATCTGCCCCCACCGGGATTCGAAGCCGGGACCTCAGAGATGGCGACACCTTGAAACCGGTCTACTATACACTTGACTATGGAGGTCGTCTAAATATGAGCCAGCCAGCACTCGATCTTTGCCAGCGATATCTAAGTTGGCTGATGGGGCGGCATCCTTCCAGTCGACCGAAATGTGCTTTTCTAGTTTATTTAATCCGCCCTATTATTTCAATATATTCATCCTTTTATATCAAGTTTCAAATATAAAATCCTAAAATATTTCTGCTTGCCTAATAACATTTTTTTAATCAAAGAATAAAAGTAAAAATATGAAAATTCCAAATAAAATACAAATATATATTTTTTTTAATTCAAATATTGGGTTTGGAATATTTTACCAATGCTTTAAAATCTTAGAATATAAAAATTATATTTTTTCTGTTTAAATATTAACGAATATCACTTGGCGTGTATCTACATATCAGCATGGCGGAGTAGACAATTATAGGCAGGGCGCGGTCACATTCGTAGCCGTATAGGTACGTGTTATTTTAAAATTAAATCATTCCAATTACACCAGAGCAACTGTGCCACTAAAAACTGAATACGTTGACGAGCAAAACTAGTTAGTCACAAATTTTTTCATACCTAAGAGATAGACTTAGTTAAGCTGAAAGGAACCATCTTGAATGCTAGTACTGCTCTTGTATTTATTTGTTTGTTTGGTGTAGACTTTATGCTGAAAGGAACTCTCTTTACCACGTTTTGGTGCACATTATTAAGTGAAAGAGGGAAATAAGATTTCCATTTCAAAAACGGTGTTATTGTTAATATTCACATTTCCCTGCTGTAGTTTTGTTTTTACTATGAATCTATATGTTTACAGACTAGAGTTTATTTGAAGGTTCTGCTAATAACTTACTGTCGAACATTTTCAAATATTGAGTCTATATGACGCCATTGATTTCTAACTGTACTCAAGCACAGATTTGCGTGGATAATCAACTACTGATGTTATTTTCTTCATGGTTGGTATTCAAATGTAGATTTGATGCAGTGACTTCCTTAAATGTACTTTAGTTAGTAGAGACTGTAGTTCTACAAAACCTGTTCTACATGTGACCACATATTTTTGATCGACACTGCATACGTTTACAATCTCATATGTCCTACTTAACTCATATATCAAGCATGAACTCAGTAGTTGACTAACACATTAAAATCAGTGCCAAGGATATTTTTTTAAAAAATGTCTCTTTCAAGCTCAGTTCATAACGGTGAGCAATTATGAACAGTATTATTTTATTTTAGTATTTGTTGTAAGCGTGATAAATGTAAGGCATTAAGCTTCAGAAAGTTGATAATTTTATCTATACAGGGATTACTTAGTAGGTGCTTGTTGCTAAACTTCTAAGATTTTTTTTAAATTGATTGTTTTTACATACTGGAACATGCAATTGATTACATGATTAGTTATTTATGCGTCGCTTATCCTGCTTAACATAAGAGCTGATACATATTTTTATACAAAATCCTATGTAAACATTTAACTGACTTGTTTACAATCGTTCTTGAAATTGTTGATACGAAGTCGATTTTTGAAACATAAATTTATAACTCCACTATCTCGCAGACAAAATACTTAGCACAGAACTATGGGAAGTAAACAATTATAAAAATAAAAGGCATTTACGATTCTTCTAGTTTATTACCTTAGCTTTAACATTAATTAAACAACAATAATTGTATATTAAATACAGCTTTACATCAACGCGGTTCAGGTCACTTGAAAGAAGACAGGCCACCTTACACGAACTTTGAACTCTCAAAATCCACACACATAACAACTGCTATAAGATATTTTCCCCTACATTCATCACATAAATAACTGACATTCCAATCCCAACATTTATCAATTAAGTACTTGGAACACTTAAAAAAATTATTATAACAAATCGACAGTAAAAATCGATAAATATGAAAAATTAATAAAAACGTGTTCTATAAAAACAAAACACGAAAATGAAAACTGCAATGAAAATATTTTCTTATACAAAGACCAAGAACTACTTTTCTATTTGTTCATATTCATAACGACGCTCCTCAAAACCATCAAACTAATAATACGCATATGTAAGTACAAATATTAAAATAACTGATCCGAGTCATTCAAGCTCATGTAAGCTGATCTAAATAAATGGAGCAAAAAATTAGATAAAACGCAAAAAATCTTAATATTACTTGCACTGAATCTAATTCTAGTTGAGAGAGTTGCTCCAACAATCTATTTCAATAGACTTTGAGGAAGTGAATACCTTGTCATACAAAATCATATATGTTGTCTTTAAAACGTTCAAAATAACAAGGTACTACTACAATTTACAAAATCTATTGTAGCTGAGGGCTGATTCCACTAATAACTCGAAACTTAACATTAAAGTCACGACCAATCAAATCTTACGACAGCATTCTTATTGGTTGAAGACAATATTTTAGTTTTGCTTAGAATTTTTTTAGTAGAATCAGTCCTTAGGTCCTGTATATGCGTATTGGGACTAGTGGATGTAGGCAGGTGCAGCGACGGGCGCGACAGCCTTGACTACCGCCCCCACTGGCTCCTTGTGCACGACAGCGTTGAACCCATTATGTGGGTCTGCGGTATACTCTACCACGCGCCGCGTGCCATCAGGCTCTACCAGGGAGTAAGAACCTTGAACGACGTCTCCAGACCTTGACTCCTGCTGGCTCTTGGAATCACCTACGAAAATAATAGCATTCTGGTACTTATTTGCCCCGAATAAAATTTGTAAAACCTATTATATCCTACTTATTTTCTGTAGATTACAACAACTGGAGGAAGATCTACAACTACGTTTGCAATCTGAAATTATGAAATCTATACTAATATAATAAAGCTGAAGAGTTTGTTGTTTGTTTGTTGTTGTTTGTTTGTTTGTTTGAACGCGCTAATCTCCGAAACTACTGGTGCGATTTGAATAATTCTTTTTTTGTTGGATAGTCCATTTATCGAGGAAGGCTATAAGCTAAATAACATTACGCTATGACCAATAGGAGCAAAGACAGAGCGGTAAATGTGTAAAAAACGGGGAAAATTATTCATTTTTGAAGGCTTTCTTTGCGTGCGCTGCGAAAACGGTTCAAGATACACAAAAAATATGTATGAAAGAATTATTCCTCTATACATGATCTAAAAAAAAGTCCGCGACGGCATATGTCTATCTTTTAAGGTTTAGTCACAATGACCGTTTTTATGGTACCAAATTTGGTCGAAATAATTTGTTTAAGTTGTATCAACATAATAATACTAAAAATTCTGCGGAAACTCGACCATTCCGAAAATCCCGCAAGAACGGGAACTATGTGGGAAAAACCAAAAATCTGCCGGAAGTCACTATTCCACGCGGACGAAGTCGCGGGCAAAAGCTAGTCAATATATAAAATACAAAATTTTATTGGACTAGCTACATGACACCGCCCCGGTGCCTGTCTCGCCAGAGAGTAATATTTATTTCGAGTTTTCCATTTCTCCATCAAAGTATAATTCTAGTCAATACCGCGCTACTTTGTATATACTCAGAAAATAGAGGCCCCGTGACACAACCAGTTCTGTCATTTCGAATCATTTTAAAAATATTCTGTTTCTGAACCATATATATTATATACAAATAATTACTTGTGTTGAAAATAAAATAGCAATATTGTGTCATAAAGATTAAAAGCAGAATAATTTTTAATACTATTTGAAATATTACAACAGATTATGTCATGAAAACAAAATGTTCCCCACAGTATGTACCCGCGACACAATTAGCTAGTGCAATCTAGTTGAACCATGGAGACGACATCACCGTATCCTTAGTTTGTAGTGTCGGAAAGGATGGATGAAGATGAAGGATGCATTTTGTTACAGGAAGTCATCTAAGATTAAGGACCAATGGATCCTGATAGATGAACTTCGGAACGAAAAGGAATCAACGGGTAAAAATGAAGTGATCATTAATTATTTTATTTAAATCCTTCTGTTTCTAATAATGGGAAAATGGCCTATGGGAACAACTGAAATGGATCACAAGTATGTTGTATCGAGAGTATAAATAATATCCACTAAAGCTTACCGGTAAGTGCATCTTGTATGTCGTAAGCGTAAGAGTATTGGGGGTTAGGGTCGTACTCCTCAACCGGGGCGGCTACTTTGGCGATGGCAGGCCCATAAGCAGGCGCAACGGCAACGGCGGGTCGCGCGTACGCCAGCGGGCGTGCCACTAGCGGCGCGGGCGCTACAGGCAGACCCAGAGGCCGCGCATATGCGTATGGACTCGCCACCGGTACGATACCCGCCGCACATCCGCACACCGCCATCAAACCTGCCAGTACTACGACCTGCGAACCAGTAAGAATATTTAGGTGAAGTGTAAAATAAATACTACAAAGTTTTAACAAGAGACCATAAAAACTACAATGCAATATATTTATAACTTATATTTATTATACCTATTCAATTTGATATAATATTGCTAATTCACAATTATATAAATATCTATCCACAGTAGAATAGAATCTTCTTTTTTTGTCTATTATACATAAATTGCAATACAGAATCGCATAAGTACGGAAAACGTAAAATTATAAAAAAGTTTTCTTTTTACTTCATTGCCATCCGTAAACTTTGAATACATGTCTTCTCGCTTTGTTTTTTTCCGGAGATATCGTTTGTACGCTATCTAGTGAATTATACCACAATTATACCTATGCGAAGAAATGAAGCAATCAAGAAAATCTACTAATTTCTTCTTTGTATAAGGACTAAGAAAGATCACGTTGCCTTCACAGTTCGGTGTAATTAGGTACAGAGAGAACGGCGTTAGGGAGGTGGAAGACAAGTGAATAAAATGGTACGAATATATAACATCCGAAATGCCGTAACATTATAAAAATAATATCAGAGGTCGCGCCAGTTCACCTACCAATGGATTCTCAGGGAAACTCGTGAATGAATGGGTTGTGGCCCACTTTAATGACCAAAAACAAATCTATGTATACATGAACCTTTAAGAAATTTCAATACATACTAACAGAATTATTCACGTTTAATTAATATAAAAATACTTATACCATATTATTGCTTGTTGAAAATTATTATACTTTTGATATAAGTATCATTAACAAATAAGAAATTCTCTATATAATACTGGCCCCTTTTGTAAACAATATTTAAAACATCTTATTTCTTTTCAAAATTATATATTTTTTATGATTGATTATACTGAATTAGTAAACATACCTTCATGTTGGTACCTCCTGTAGACACCTCAAATGCTGTGAATGCTGAGAGGCAATCACACGACGCTTTTATACGTTGGGCCCACCCGTTCTCGCGTGGACCCGCCATAGAAAAATTAACGTTCGATAGGGTCGGCCCTAACCCTTTTACATAATACACTAACCAGCATATGTATTCGTGACAATATTGCAAAGAGAAATTGCACCTTACATTTGTTGTTCAACTAATTTGCCTAATGTATCGTTTGCCATTTATTGAGTATATGGGGTAGCAGATTTGCATTGTATCTCACATTAACAACATTTACTTGGCCTATGTAACGACAAGGAAACCCCTTGAGCTCAAATTATCAATAAGGCTGGGTTTGGCTTTTGAATAGCCAATAACGATTGTTCTGTTAATAATGTCAAAATTATTGCCAAATTATTATATTACTTTACTATATGAATAATTTCACAGAATAATAATTTACCATATTTTGTTTACATTTGACAGTATAGTTCTTAACATTCATCTCGCCTGATGGTAAGTATAAAATTCCTTAACAATTGAGTTATCACTGGCTGTCTCACCTCTAATAGTGGGAACACATCAATATTATTATGACGACAAGCCTAGGTGGTTAGACGGTCTTTGGCGGTGGCTTGACCAACTCTTGGTCGAGCCGGCCCCGGGACACAAGGCGGTCGAATCGCGAGAGCGCACCCCGCCCTGTATGGGCCCAGAGATCTCGGGGGGATTTTAGTGGGTAGGCCGGGCCTCTTGACCGGAGAGCTTCACACACGGCCGCGTCTTGCCAGCGCGGTGTCATGGTGCACAACGTGGCATTTCCCCCCCTCAAAAAAAAGAAAAGAAAAGGTGGTTAGACGGTGGCTGCTAGCGAAGCCATATCTCCAAACAAAACGAGAAAAATATCCTCTGACCCAATGGGCAATCAAAACCTGGACTTGCGAGCAGTAAAACATCTTCAATACATTTACTCTAACCCCTATCCACCACACTAACAAGGTAAAAAGTAGATCTATTTCAAAACTGGATTACATAGATTGTAACGTATACCTAAGCTTGATTTATCGTGTGCACATAAAAGCACTGCATAATATTATGACACTGTTTATTGATCCAAATAGTACCTTATGAACAGAGCCTTAAGACTATGTAGTGTACCTCGTATGAGAAATTTTGGGTCACAGCTGCACGTTATCAGTGTCATTGCGTGTATCTAATAGTGGTCTCGCGACATATGAACGCACCCAATTTCCAGCAATGACCTGCATAGATATCGATTAAGTAAATCTAGGGCTGGCTAGACTATGCGCTATCTAGAAAAATTGTATGACAATGCAAACTTTAACCCTTTTTGGTAGTAGATAGCCAAATTCAATCGAAGAGACTCATACATATACTGTTTTTTTTTATTGTGCATGTTGCATACACAGTCATACGAATCATGAATTGATGTGGATATTTTTTTTATTGATACGTCATATTTCGAAAGCGACTTCAAAAAACCTGTTGCAAAAAATATTTAATTAAAAATTTAATACACTTATATATCAATAATTTTCTAAATTGTACTTTAAGACCCTTCCTTTGTAGAAAAAAAAAATATTTTACTTTTTAATTTATATATATATATATATATAGGTATATATATATATATATGGGATATATATATATATATATATATATATATAATATATATATATATATATATATATATGGGATATATATATATATATATATATATATATGGGAAGTCGCTTTTTGGCAATAGGCTAGAAATTGAAAAAATCCGTCAAAAATTTATCATCGAAAATTTAAAATACTTTAATATATTTAATTACGTATTAGGTATGACAGCAGACTGCCCGCTTGATATTATATGGTGAAAATGGACCCTGTAAGGCCCTGCAAATAAACGGTTAGATAGTTAGTGTATTAAAATATAAATATTACATGAATACTTAATAAAAAAAATATATAATTTTCTTCCCTGAAGTTTGTTGATGTTTCTTGATTCTTATTGATAACCGAGTTTAAAGAACAGCCACATACTTTGCGGACAGTCGCCAGGTTGTCACGCAATCATTAATTACGCAGCTATTAATATAATAAATATCTAATGCAATAGTTTTTAGTAAATTTGAACATATTTTTTGTTATTTAATTAGTATTACCCATATCCGGGTATTCTACAGAAATATATTAAATGCAATAAACTCTTAAGGAGATTAGAGGTGGGGTGCTGCCAACCAACAGACGAAGCTCAAGCGTTTTTCATCAACTCGCACTGAGCCAGCTTAAATCTCCTCGTAAGTATTTCCCTAATTAGCGCTGTAGAGATCCTTGACCTTTGGAAGTAAGCGGTAAATGATGAAGCTCCCTTAGTTAGCCTTATAATTAACTTGCTTAATACAATATGCAATAGAAGTTTAATATATTTTCCATTTAAGAATCTTCGCTAATTTGTAACTTAAAGCGATCGTCTCGGACTGAAAACATCCGTAGACGAACACCAAAAAGCGATTATACTTTGCTCTGATTTTATAGAACTAACCTAACCATTAAAGCATGGTTACAGATTTCGAGGCTCGAAAATAATCGAATCTTACAATTGGTTCTAATAACTTATCTGTGCCTGGTTACTAAATTATCTGGGTCTTAACAATTTTTCGGTATAGATCAGATCAGAAGAACCCAGCTTCCAGATAAAAATTTCAATATAAACCATAAAATGTATTTTTATGGTAGCAGCGCAAGAGCAGTAAACTCAGTATCAATGTTATCGAGAACCAGAAACTGTAATCATTTAAATAGTATTTGACTTTGATAGTATGTTGAAAGATTTCTTTATCTTTACAACATAAACGTCACTGTCGTCTCGAATCTCAGCTGTCATTTTTTCTCCATGAATTGTGTAAAATTCCACAAACATTGTACTTTGTTATGTGTTCTAATATTGGTTATTGTTAGTGATTAAATAAAATGGCAGATTTTGATGCTATATATCCAGATGAAACGGAAAGTGAAGAAAATATAGAAGAAACACATGTGACTTTAGTGCCCGACCCTATTGTAGTCCGAGGAGCTGGTAACATGACAGTGTAAGGTTTCAGTTTATTGTCTGTTTGGTAGTGAAATCAGCTGTTCAATTAAACACAAATAATCTGATTGCAAATTGATTTAATTACGTATGCTATATGCTGGAGTCAAAATCTTTTTATCTATCCTTTGTCGTCAAGTCTTATGGCATTGAAATGATTTCTTTCATTGGATATTTGCCTGACAACTATTTTTTTTGTCAATATCGACCCTGTTCTTTTTAAAATATAATAAAATATTAGAAAGTAAATAATATTAATTTAAATTTCAAAACACGTCACCTAATTACTGTAATATTTTTGTTCCGTCTTATTTACATCAAAATAAATTTCTTAGTAAGGTAAGATAAGTGGTATTTACGCAGGTTTTTATTGACGTTATTTTTTTTTCGAAATAATGAGAAATATCTTGTATGCAAGAAAAAAAATGTCTATAAGAATTCTTTAAGTTTTCAATAGTAAGAACTCCAATTTCAAACAAAAACTTTATTATGTAGCTGTCCTTGCCAATGATCTTTATAGCATCTCAAATTTTTGTATTATTACAATCTCATTTTCTGGAATAAAATTATATTAATAAAAATAAATTATTTTATGGTATTATGAGATATGCCATCTTTCTTACAAATAATTATGTTTCTGTACTGCATATTTTACTAAATTAATCAAGCATTATATTATACTAACACTTCACCAACCTTATCTTCTTTATAATATTAATGTACATTGATCAATTTTCATACTATCTTACAGTTTTGGTTTAAGCAATCGATTCAACACAGAGTTTCCTTCTGGATTGCAATCTCGTGTAGCCCCAGAAGAATACCAGGCGACAGTAGCTCGTATTAACAGCGTATTGAAAAAAACTCTGCCCGTCAATGTAAAATGGCTATTCTGCGGTTGTGTATGCTGCTGCTGTACCTTAGGATGCTCTCTCTGGCCTGTTATATGCCTAAGTAAAAGGGTAAAGAATACTCAATATTATATTATAAGTCTTTTATTTGCATGAACACATTTAAATGAAACAACCTGACAACCCTGTTTTACATAGTTCTAATAAAATTTATAACTTACACATATGGTATAGGTATTTATTTATTAATATCCTAATAAAGTACCAAATAATTTGATTTCCCATATATATATTTAGTTTATTTAGATGTTTTTATTTCTGCCTTTCAGACTCAACACTCGCTGAATAAATTATTGGAGTGGGAGAATAGTCGTCTATATAACAAACTTGGTCTGCGTTGGCGTCTGACAAAGCAACATTGTGACTCATCCTCCATGATGGAGTATGTGCTTCTTATAGAATTCATACCCAAAATACCAATATACAGGCCTGACTAAACAATGAATTGGAAGCTTTATGAATAGGGTTTATTGTTTTGTAAATATTAAACTTAATTTTAAAATAAATGTTTGAATTTGTATGACTATTGCAACAAAAACAGCTACAAGTTAAATGTGCACATACATTTTAACTGTAAGACATAATGAATTAATTTAATCTATATGTCTGTGACATAACTATGATCCATGAAACCTACCACAAATGGTGCAAACATTAATGATCTGAATAATGTACAGCATACCAAACAAATACTTAGATGTGATGTAAATTAATGTGTGTAATTGGAAAACTTATTCTAATTACAGTATTATAAAATATATTTTATGTTACAATTGTACATAAATTTAATTTTAAATTTTCTAGCTTTTATTTGTATTCCAATGGAAGTTACTGAGAAATGTAAAGTTATAAATTAAGCAGGTTTTAATTTAGTTTCATTTACAACATTACCTCAGATATATTAGGTATCTGACAGTGTATGTTAACGAAATATATGTACATAACATGTTCAAAAAGTTTTATTGATTGTTAATAATATAATAGACAAAATAGGAAAAGAAATATTTTAACAACTTACATTTGGAAAAATGTTGCAGTTGATTATAATTTCCACCATCCAGCCCAGAATTTTTTTATTTTCACTATAATAAACTTGTTATATTGAAGTGTAAAGGTTGTATAGACCCAGTCTTATTGGCTTGATTTAAAATGTAAAGAAATTTCTACTTAACAATATCTGTTTATTGCATCTAGCCCGATTACTGATTGTATGATGTTATTGTTTATAGAAATAAATTCTATGAGGAATTATCTCTATGTAGTATGGTTATTGTTGAACAAAAAAAAGGAAACAAAATTAATCACAATTTGTATATTATTACTATTTTGATATTATATATACAAACGAGCCATAAAAATATAAAACATCCGCATTATAATGGGATCATCCGTTTGAGAGATACTTGCCTCAGCAGACACACACACACACACACACGGCACGTCAAACTTATAACACCCCGTCGATTTTGCGTCGGGTGTTAAAAATAACAAACTGAAAATTCCTTAAATCATGTAAATTGTTTCATAGAATCCATAACTATTTTCTGAATTCAATAGTACACTCGCCTTAATATATTTTTGCCCTTATGAAACTATCACTATTTTCATTTCTCATACTCTACATGTAATTCGATATAGCTTTACGGAGCGAAGCTATTTTATTAATTTTCTTTTAGTGATTGAAATAAGATCAATCAGGTAGCACTTACCCAGTTTAAAACGTGATTACACATCAATGAGTGAAAAATCATTACCGCTTCAACAATTATTACATAAAATAGTATATTTTATAACGAGCAACCAAACACCAATATAAATAAACAGCTTCATACCGACGATTGAAAATATATAAAAAATAAATACTTATAATTATCTGTACAATAATTTTGAGTTCTAAGTGGTAGTTTTAGGTCGTCTTATCAGTACAAATGGTTCTCTCTCTTTTTACTTATCTCAGTTTACTGTGTATTTCATGCACAAGCTGCGCAATTTGCTTTCATTAATCTGTTCATCATAGTTGAAAAACTTATGCATTTTTTGTAGAATGTAAAAATCAGTCAATAATGAGTTGCCGTCGAACAAAAAGGAAGCGTCGTAAGTCTTATCCTGTAAAATTATTTGTTACCCTAGCTGACGCTCTTATATCACCTCGGACTTTATTTTAACCTCATAATATACTAATAATACATTACTGCAGCGGCCAGCAATAGAGGCATTGATGTACGAACGTGTACTTGTGGGCCGAGGCGAAGCCGAGCCACACATACGTAAGTCCACCAATGCCTAGTGGTGGCCAAGGCTTGTATAGTACTTTTCTCAAATAATGCGCGGAAATTAAAAAACTAAGTAGTACCAAGCAGAACTTTTATTTGACCAACAATAAACAAATATTTCACGCGCCAAAGGATTCGTTTGTTTTTTTTTTTCATTATAAAACAAGTTTTATTTTTGCAAGCCAGTTCGATATTTAAATAAAACTCTGATAAGTTGCCTCCTTGGTTTGCCATTTTTCGTAGCAACAAATCGTTCAATTTTTAAAATACACAATAGATATGAATTTACATGTATATTTATTTGGCCGCTAAAACACGACAGATATGGATTTTCATACATTTTTTGCCGGCCGCTGCTCGCATGTATTTGGTCAGTACAGCAATTTCGATTTATCTCGAAGAAGGTTGTCAAAATAATGCTCAAATTTCCAAGCATGTTTCAGAAAAAATATATTAGAACTGTTCTTCCTGTTTTGTGTGAGGAAAAGGGCTCAATAAATTATTGAATTGTTTCAACAATATTACTATGAATTACCTACACGATAAAATAAGCAAAAATGTGATCATTTGTCTCAGGTGTTTATTTCACGGTTATTAAAAAAATTGTCTCCTCGACTAGTCATTTATTGTTCTACAAATACCTCGGTTTGGTTGGTGACCTACTTCTGACCTACTACCATATAAACTCTTCAGAATTTCCGATATTAGGGGAAGACCTGTCAAGACTGACTCCTTAGATTAAACAAAGTTAAATGCAGTTTTGTTTCTACATTTACATCTGTATTTTATGTTATTCAACAGTACCTACATCTATTGCATATGTATGTGTTAAATGACATTTACTGGTTTTGCTGGCTGGGTTTGCTAGTTACAAAAGTACTGAATATATACCTCTCCCAAGAAAATTCACTCTGGTCGTATTTAAGTCTTCCATGGTCTCAGCCATGACTACGATATCATCAGTAAAATGAAGGTGCACCAACTTGTCGCCGTTGATGCTGATACCCAGTCGCCTCGAGTTTAAATATATCGTGCAGCGCAACTGTGAATATTTTCGCCGACATCACATCGCTCTGTCTCACGCCTCGTTGGCACCGTATTGATTACGAATTCTGGTACTGAAGGCAGACTATATTGATAGTTATTGTGGCGTTTTCGTAGAGTGATAGCAACATTTGAATGTATATGGCACCTCTGGATTGACTGAAACATGGCCTAGGTCTCTCCGTAAGCGAAGACTTTCTGTTCATCCACAAGTGCTAAGCATGGTGGCAAGTTAAACTCGTCGGTCTTCCTGTCGCAGCGTATATATGTGGTCTATGGTGCTGTAGCTTTTTCGGAATCCGCTTGTTTCGCGAGGTTGACAGTCGTCAAACCTGCACGTGAGACATTTCGTGAAACTCTCGAGTACAGTTATAATATGACTCGGAAGCGTGATGAGTCTGTAGTTCTTGAGTGGGGATAAAAACACAATGTCATCTTTTTAAAAAATTACACATCATGAAAATATTATTTTACTAAAAAAAAAGGACAGATCATATTAATTAAAATATCATTATTTTGTTATTGATACACAAGATATTCATTTATATTACAAAATGTAGTTTGTCTTTATAATAATAGGCATTTCGTAATATTTTTAGTTGTAATCTGTTATAATATGTTAATATTATTAACAAGTCAAAGTTGAAATATAAAATTACTGCAATAATTATCAATTAGCACTCCGCCCAATCGAGCTTGGTAATTATGACGGTTAAGCAATTGTAACGTCAGAAGTGACAATCAACATACATCTTTATCCCTCATAAATAGAATCTCGTGTAAGCTGAGGACAAAACCAGCTAGCTCGATATGGCATAGGTACGATCTAGCCACCATGTGTATTTTTTTAATTTATACCGTTAGAATATTTCATCCCCATAGGAAAAAAAAAACAAAGATTACATCTTAACTTAAGGATATGTTTCCCTAATTTCTAGGTGTTTCGTGCTTCTTTAGATAGTGGTTGCGCAATTATACTAGTAACGTGCCCATCTCATGAGAATGACCAACCAGAAGGTGTTGGCGGTGAGTCTGTTCCCGAGAACACTGCTAAAATATGATATACATCTTTTACCCCACATTGAAAACAGAGGGCTATCTATCCCTCTCATGAGGTAGGCAAATTTATTCAACCGTATATGGCCACAGCGCTGTCTTAAAGCTAACACAATTTCAGATCTAGTTAAATCGGACTCGTGGAATACGTAGAATATTACGTTGGATGGTTTTGTACCATATTTCCTTAAAGCGACTCCATTCATCAAAATACTCTGACAACATAGAAAGACATTTTCTTCTAAGACCTGGTAAGAGATCTGTATAATACGGCAAGTAGTCTACCTCAACTCCACATGTTATAGCCATTGGGTTGACTTGTTCATTTCCAATCAATATCATGGGAAGGAATCCACTGTATTTTTATATTAACTTTTTTATCTTTTAGTATATTAATTTATTCATTATTATGTAGGCAATGGGAGTTCCACAGAAAATAGCATGTGAGTGTTGATTCGAACGAGTTGTTCCAACAATTGTGTTTACGAATGGTTTGATAGCGAATTCTCAATAAACATCTTAAGAATCTATTGCTTGACGGATGAATTAATGGAGGATGAATCGTAAAGTCTGGATGTTCTTCTCTCCGCAGCTTTCTCTAGTAACTTGAGCCTTGCCTCGCTGGTACCGGTGGTACTCTTGGGTTAAGATGAAATATTATTTGGTCTACCCTCATGTTAAACCGACCTATGTCTGCTTTGTCAAATATAAATATACAATAGTAATGTAAGTAAATAAATTGCATAATATAATTATCAGCTTTGCAGATGTTTTTATACATATGAAAATGACGATGTATTGAAAATCTATAAAACATACAAAGCACCGGAATGACTGCCATTAACGACAAACATCCGTCGATAACATTTTTAAGACAATTTTGATTTTTGGACACAGCCAAAGAAACTCTCTGGGAGTCTTCATTTTACTTATGGCAAATGAATTAGTATACTTAGCTAATGTTATGTATATATATAGTTTGCTATTATACCGTAAATCTGCGGAATACTATCTCTTATGACTATAGACATGGAGAAATTTGTCCCATAAAATAGGCTAAAAGTATTTATAATATTTTTAAAGAGGGAACTGTAAGAAAGGAGAACAAAAAGAATTAGCTAGAAGTTAAATTGTTTATTAATGATATAGGAAGAATAATACATAGAATCTCTAAGGCACTTAGCAGTTATGGTCCCTCAAAATAATTACAAATTAAATGTGAACAAATATACAAGAACAAACATTTAATGTATAAAATACCACTAATATTGCATTGCTTATCAACATTATTTATTAGTTCGAATAGATTTCATAGGTTCTACAATAGAAATTCTTTAAAAAATATATTAATTGTCCACAATTATATTGAATTCCAATTTTATGATTATTGTGTACATTAATATAAAATTAAATCCCTTTTCTTTCAACAATAAAAAAAATAAAAATACATCACCTATAAACTAAATGTCAGATCAGATCACGACTACCATAAAATAGTAAATCAAAATTTACACAACCATTACCAACTAAAATATATTAATACTTCATTCAAAGATTATTTAAAAGCATATATATTTACAATCAGTCATTTTTATTATCTTTGTTTTATGTTTGACTATTTAGTGCGCCATTTGCATTAGTTTATTATTTAGGACGCTAGCAATTTTCTACTTATTTTTATTATGGCAACATAAATAAACCGTAAGATACTTAATTGTACAAGTAATGGCTTCGGAAATGATTTATTACTGGTATATAAGAAAAATGAGAAACCTTACTACCTTTAAAATTAGTTGCACGTTTCTTAAATCAAATGCTACTACAGATTATTTCCTAACCTAATCTGTTTACAATCTAAGCCTGACTCACCATGTTGACATATGTATATATTTGGTAAAGCCGTATTCATCAGCATCGTGTGATATGACAATCAGTCTGCATATACTTATTCCATATCACATTCAATTCATATCACTGGCAAGTATCAATTGAGGTTGATTTCGGTTAGCACATTTCGACGTAATTGGCAGGAAATTGTCCTTTGAGGCCATTACATTCGCCATAATACCATTCAGGGCTTAGTTGGTACAGTACTGTTATTTTGTCGCCTGTCAGGAACTTGAGATCACCCGGTTGCGTAGAGATAAAATCGAAAAGAGCGTTAGCTGTTCCAAGGATACTGGGTGCTGCTATACTATCATTCGGCAGAGGTACCTTAATGTCCACATAATTCGAAGGAAATATACCCTCGGCGCCGCTCTGAAGGCTCCCATACAGCCAGTCGGCGTCCACGCGTCTTATGAGGTTTATTTTCGAATTCGCCTGAAATAATGAACAAATAAAATATTAATTAACAGAAGCACAGTTAAAATGTTTCAACACGAGGATATCATAAACTGATTACGAAACAAGTTGCAATATAAAATGTAATCATATCATAAATGCAACTCAAATGAGTCGGCCTAGTAGGTGCGAAGTGAAGTAATCTTGCGACTTAATTTATTTATTCTGTGCAACGCCGTGATGTAAAATAAACAGTAGCATTCTTACTGGCTGTAACAACGATATTACATGATAAATTGGCTAATCAATGAGTCGAAAAAGTTTGTGATTTTAAATGCGTAACATAAAAAATCTGTTACCGTTTAAACGATAACTTATACGTATGATAATGTTGGATTTCCGACGTTATGTAATAATTACAGAACCTATAAGTAACTTAATTCACGGCATGTTTTGTTTGAATGCAATGTGAATATAATCAATTTAGTTGAAGATAACTCTTCAACTACATCGAGTTGAAAGATAATTTCTTTTACGAAATACATTCTTTTTATTATCAACAAAGCGGCACAGTGTAGGCTGTAGATAATTTAAAAATCGTAATGTTCGACTATTTTTTAAAAAATGTTTCGCACCTCTGGCCGTATTATGAAGTATATCAAAAAATGTTAAATGGTTCGTACAATAAATGTCTCAAAAAGAATTAGGGCCAATTGTGCGAGAGCGGAGATATGTTTTTTTTTTTCGTATCTTTCCCATACAAATTTTTGGAAAAAGAAATCCTACCGGACAGAAAACAATGGTATGATATTCTGATGCTAATTATAATTTTTTGCATAGCATTTCTAAATATATTTAATCATAAAAGTTTACACTTTTGACATTTCGCATCGGATGTCTATGAAAGCCGAAATCGAGCCTACAGTGCGGCGCCTGTATAGACTAGTAAAAGAAATATTTTATCAATAACGGTTGCGCTATTAACCAATGGATTCATAATAATCACATAATTGTTTTGTCGACGTTTGCGTACCAACAGGTTCATAATCACCATAACTGTGTTGGTAACCATCTATTATTCATTATAAACAGTAAGCTATAAAGATTTGAATAAAAGCGACAATATGGGCAAAGATAAAACACGATGTACCAATAAGTAATATATTTTTTGATGATATTTAATAATATTTGGCCGTACAGTCTACTAATCACAAATGTTATTTCATTAAATAAGTCTGTCTAGTCGTACACCTGAAATATCGGTAATGGAAAGGAACGGCAGGAACAAGGCGGGAATTCCGGTGCACATGCATCTATGTGTATCGGCGCTAAAGTTAGGGACTTCACTACAAAATTATAACTTAATTACCAACGATAGAAAAAATACATAAAAATCAATGTTTATTATAAAAACTCTGCCTTAACCGGAAACTAAACTCGCCACTATAGAAATTAAATATTTATCAATACTTTTACGACGTTGATCGATAGAAATGGTTAGTTGTATTTTTTTATCTAAACAAAGAGATACATTACCAGCAATATGTTTAACGATTATTACTTACGAGGATATAACATGTTTATAGTGATGCCGAAATCGCTAATGATAATGCTCAATACAAAAAAAAAACAATAAAAACGCTTAATCGAATAATGTAGCATGATCTGTTGTATTTAAAAAAAAATAAAAAGTTATAAACATGAATAGAAACAGATTATGTTACTTTGACTTATTTTTCGAATGCAACTACGTAAATAAAAATCACGACGATCAAAACACTCCCAAAGGCAGGAATTAGAGATATGTATACTACAATATATCAGAAACAACTAACGCTTGTGTTATAATATTAGTTTGTGTAATGTAGACTGGCGGTCAATAACTGTAAACACTCGTTAAGTGACCTTCCCTATCATGCTATCTAGTCGCCATATACGATATGACGCTAATTACAATTATCAATAGACAATCAGTACTATGTATGTCGTCGTAAGCAAAACAAAAAAAAACATTCATTTTATGGAAGTTACAACAATGATATCAGAGTTCCTGTTTTGAGTGATTCAACCTACTCAACGGAACAGAATTGCTATCATCATTATCGGAGTAAGCGATAGCAGAATTGATAGCAATGTCGTCGCAAATAATAATTAGTAATTTCTGTTTATGCGCAATGTTAACGCCCCACACAAATGTGGGGCTACGTCACAGCATAAACAGATGGCCATTTACAGATTTTGACGTAAACTGCGTGTCATTTTTTCTATCGTTCCATTTTAGTAGAATAACTGATGTTTACTCACGTGTAATTTTATAACCCGAGTAAACATGAGGTCGATTATAAATCGTAAACATGAAGCTGACTATAAATCATAAACCTGAGCCCTTACTAAGGTTCAAGCAATACTGAAACAGAGTCAGAAACCGCTCTTACAACGTGCAGCGCTATCTCGCTTGCACTGCCGTTTTATTCCTATTTTAAGCGATCACATTAGATCTGCTGAATGATCAAAGCACTTTGAATACATTACACATTCACGAATCTTTATATATATAAAAAAATATTACCATGTATCTTTTCAAACGAATACTTAACAACTTCAGAATCTATCTCGACCGTATATTCCCAATTTAAGTGTTTAACGAACATGTAATTATTTTTTACACCCTCCGTAGCTGAGTGGTTAGTACAGCGGTGTCAAGATGTCGCCTCTGAGATCCTAGGTTCGAGCCTCGGTGGGTGATGCCTGTGCCTTAATCATGGTTGTTAATATATATTTCTTTGAGAAATATGTATATATGTATGTTTATCCATTACACACTACAAATGTTTCAGCTATCTGAGATCACAACATAAATTGTTATGAGGAAGTAATTTCTGCTGAAAATCTTGTACAAATTTTTTCATGAAATGCACATTAAATATGAATTTAATGACTGAAGAAATATTTTTTGCCCACACATTTTATATTAAACACACTATGAACCTTTACTAAAACTGCAAATCACTATTCAGCTTTAGCTTCATTAGTTTGGGAAAGGCCAGCGGGCCGTCGGTGCCGTACTCTCGCACCTCGAAACTTGGCTCCACGGAAAGGAGGAGGTCACCTACCGATTGACTCAGATACTCTCCGGGCACGATTGCCTCGGTGAGTATCTGTGTCGAATAGGACGGTAGGGATCGACACATTGCCACCACTGCGCATCCGACCTCGACTCGGATCAGCACACGCTGGCGGAGTGCCCCGCGTGGGCCTCCGAGCGCCAAGTCTTGGTCGCAGAGATCGGGCGAGATCTGTCTCCGCCGGCATTGTTTGTGGCAATGCTGGCGGACGAGGGAGGTTGGAGGGCTGTGGCCTCCTTCTGTGAAGTAGTGATGCTCCAGAAGCAGTCCGCCGAGCGGGGTCGGGAGATGGCCGATCCCGCTCGAAGGAGGCTGCACCGGGCTCGGTAGCACAACTGCGGCGACGCCGCGGGTCGCCGGCGGGCACGAGGAAATCACGCCCGCGGATACGGCGACCCGGGAGGGACCACGCCCTTTCCGTGGCCGGGGGGCGTCATCGGTGGTGGAGATCGGGGGAGGTATTGTAGCCTCCCCCAAGGAGGGCTCGGAAGTCGCTTGATGTTCCCGGGGGCTCCCTACATGCCTGAGGAAGGCCATCCCTGAGGTTTTTAGTGGGTAGGCTTTCCCCTTCTGGGGAGGAGATAATAATAACAATATACATTTATCCATATTTTCAAACATTCACATGTACTTAATCAAAATTCGCCTTAATTTTGGTTCCCAGCTATTATTTTTTATTTATTTTGTAAGCAGTAAATGTGTTAATATATAGTAAACTAGCATTCCGCCCGCGGCTTCGCTATATTCGAATTTCCCACAGGAAGGATATGTTTTCCGTCGGTAAAATTATCTTATTTCCTTCCTTAGGTCCTCGGGTTTTACGATTGGTATACTATCTATGTATAAAATTTTATTTAAATCAGTGCAGTGGTTTTTACAATACTGCCATACAACCTTTCACCCCCTCCTTCCAACCCTTTACAGCCCTTTTCTGCTTTAAAAGGTAGCCTCTGTCCTGTCTCGGGCTCTAGACTATATGTGTACCAAATTTCATTTAAATCGGTTCAGTAGTTTTAACAATATTTCCATACAACCTATTATCCCTCCTTTCAACCTTTTACAACCCTTTACAACCTTTTTTGTATGAAAAAGTAGCCTATGTCCTTTCTCAGGCTCTAGACTATCTGTGTACCAAATTTCATTTAAATCGGTTCAGTAGTTTTGGTGTGAAAGCGGAACAGACAGACAGAGTTACTTTCGCATTTATAATATTAGTATGGATATCTTAATTTTATTTAAATATGGAAACATACCTTGAAGCATAAATCCTCAGTATGATCAGTGAAATAATCAAAAAGTGCTAAGCCATATGGACTTTCAACTTGATTGTTGCAACAATTCAAGTTTGTTAGGTTAGTGTTGTTGTCTTCTGGCCATTCTACAGCTAAGTCTTCATCATCTATAATTGGTGGAGGAGGAGGTGGCACCAAGGGCATCGGTGGCGACGGCTCTCGCTCCGGAGAGCTGTCCCAGCATGTGTATTTAGATTCCTATAAAACAACAATTAACATATATAAAGATAAATTTATTTAAAAAAATTGTTTTCAATCTTACTATCTCTGCACATATTAGCATATCCACTAAAAATAAAGATGGCAATACTATTTAAAGGGAATTCTCCTTAACAATTCTCAAACTCAAACTAAAAAATTGATTATGAAACCAATCTAAGGGACATACCTCACACTATTAACATTTTGTGTAGTGATTATATACAGTGTGCGTCTTTATAATGTGCACACATTTAAAACACAGGATGCCTTCCAATGTTTTGATTCTATATTGTAAAGACATTACAATAGGAAATCAAAACATACAAAATAGCTAACTTATATATAATAACTTTAAAAATAAGTGATGAATGACAAAAGAATGTTATAATTATAGGAAATGATAAGGCGCCTTCAACAAGAATAAGAAAAATGGACATTTTCCTTGTCCCTTTCAAATATGATATTTGCTGCCTCTTTTACAACCTAGACAAAGCCGTGTAGATAAAAAATAAATTCTTCTCTCATTCCTAGATTTTTGTTTATTTTGTGGATAATTTTTGTTCTAATGCATTTTTTACATCTGATAATAAATGTGATTATTTTGTTTGGCTAGTTATGTACTCGGCTATGTCAGTTGTATCCACGTCTCTAACATCATTTTTATGCACAATATTATAGGTGCATTTTATTTTTGGTTAAAACCATGGACAGTAATATTTATATTTTAAGTGCATAATGTAATAGCTAATTATTTCATTAATTTCCTAATGTATATTTAACATTATAAGAATGAAGGAAAATAACAAAAATTCTATACAGTTACATTTGATATATTCCTGTTCATTAATTCAATTTCATATTTTAAATTAATAGTAATATCATAACACATACTGGATAAAAACATTAAGCTCTAGCTTCCTAAAAACATCAATGTTTGTCATACATTTGATTGGTGGTAATTAGGCTAAATATTCATAGCTACAAATAGAATTCAATTGGCTACAAGGTCAGTTTTGTGTATTTTATTGTTACAAAAAGTACTTACAAAATTGCCACCAAATGTGTTGCTGATTTGCTGAATTGGTGTTGTAGTGTTGACAGCCATGGTTGATACTGCCATGTTCCTAAAAGTATTCTTCAGCAAGGCAGAGTTATCTGGTAACTTAGGTCTGGCTGGCTTAGCTCTGATGATTGTGGGCCCCGTAGAATGCAATTGGTTACTAGTGATAGTATCATCAAAATCTTTTGATATTACAGGTTTTTTCATTATAGGAGGTTTTAAGACCACTGGTTGAGGTGGTGAGAAAGGATCAATTGCAGATAAATCATCATAAGTGTCATCTTTTCTAACATTCTTTCTAGAACTAAGGAATAAATCAAAGTCATCTTCAAAGCCACTTTCACCTTGTGAAGCATTACCTCCATTGTTAGGATGTTGATGATTTGTTGATGTAGTAGCATCAGATCCAAAACTGTCTACACTGAGTCCATCACTACTAGACCTAGTTGTAAACGTTGGAGAGCTAGGGGGAGACGAGAAGTCTATCAAAGTAGCTATCTGAAGATTCTTTGGGTCACATTTAGGGAACACCTTATTCGTATCTACATCAATAGTGTAGTCTGTATATGTCTGATGATGACTATTATTTGAGGTATTAGTAGAAGTTTTTTTACGTGATAATAGAGATGAAAGTACTGTTGGCTTCCTAAGAAAGTGAGAAGGCTTTGTTGGAATATCTGGAGGTTTAGTTACTCTAGGTGGTGGTGGTCTAGGTGGAGGCACTTTCTTAAGTATTCGAGGTGTTGGCTCAAACACATCTGTTCCAAATGGATCATCATTCCAATTAGTGACTGGAGAATATCGATTAACACTAATCTGAGGCACTGATGGCGCTGGTCTTGTAGGACCTTTCATTCCTGCAGACAAATTAAAAATATATAAGTAAATATGACATTAGTATTTTAATAAAAAAATAATGTACCATTTTATGTATAATTCCATAACTTACTTTAAACTCAAAAATTTATTTAGAAATATGTACAGAAAACAATAACTATATATCGTAGTAGTTGTAACAGTCAAAGAATAACTACACTGAAAGAGCACTATTGATTTAATATACATGAATTACTAACATCAATAATGTTATTTCTGATATGAATTTCCAGTATCCACCCACTGTCAGAGCAGATTACGCAGTACGCGCTTTGCGAAGTAAACGGTACACTAATACTGCGTGCCTGGTACTGGTGCACACGGCCTTGACAGAGTTCATCGTAATAGATGTTTGTAAACTAGATTTATTCGATTTTTTTTACATAATCCATAATAATATCAAACGATATTAGTTAGACCTTTTTGATATTGAATAAATGTAGTTACTCACCCTGCTTAAACAAATCCATAAAAATAGTAAAAATTTGTTTGTTATAAAAAATGTATGACAGGCGAAAGACACGATGGTGATATTCAAAAAAACTTTTACACGTCAAATTGTTTCAAAATAACATAATTATCTCTGTGAATTGAATACAAATCCTTCACATACTTTTTAACATCAATTAAAACATAATCTTAGTATTAAATTACTAGACCAAGGCAATTCTGAAAAAAGCAGTAGCAATCAAAATAATAAGAATGAACGTTACTCTGTGGAAATTAGGAGTGGGGAGTGGGCGATATAAATCGATATTTCAAAAAATATCGATACATGTACGCAATAATATCGCTTAAATCAGATATTATCGAAGATCTAGTATCGAATATAATATCGATATATTGCATTCGATATATCAAATATCGGGTCACATTCAGTTTTCTTTTTATCTAGTTATTTTTTAAGACTTTTTTCTTTATATCTGCAACATTGTTAATTTGTGTATAGGTCGATAATACCCGGATTATAGAAAACTAGCTTTTGCTATAATGAACCGCAGATATAAGATGGCAGCACTGTCAAAACTTTTATAATCTGTGGGCAGTGTTTTATGGTCACGCACGTGTCGCACGCACAAACTATCGCAAATACGGAATCAACAATAGTGTATGACAGACATTTGTCAATGGTTATGAAATTTTTACAAACATTTCAGCTTTTCCATCCAGTGTCGGTTTTTTAGCACTTTTGGGTCGTATGGCCTTGAATTCTTTTTCGTGCAATAGTTATTGAATACAAGTACTTACGATATTTTTAAAATATCGATATATTTATTCTATATATCGCCAAGTATCGATATAACAATACGATATACTATATTGCAAAAAATATCGATATTTTTTTACATGAACATCCCTAGTGGAAATGAATCAGTCATACAGATGAACGAATTAATGTTTTTTTTTATTTCCTTAGGCTTTGTGGTCGCCGCATTCACAACTGTCGGGCAGTTGTCCTATAGCCCAGTCATCTAAGACAAAAATCGCGTTAAGTCGCAAAAAATTGTCCACTCGGTATTCTTTCTCAACCCTCACCACTGCTGCACCTGGTGGTACAACTTAACTTCTATTGACTTTCCTTGTGGGATGAGTATTTTAGACAGTATTTCGATCTAAAGTCTAGCCAACTACAAATTTGAAAATATTTGGGAAAAATTGCCCATTTTCGAAATGTCATATCTGGAGATCTGTAAAATGTACAGAGCTGGGGTTACACTCATTTTGTAGCTTATTTTGTTTTATTTAAAAGTTTCATAGATGACTTTGCTGTAAAATGCACATTTTAGAAGTTGTAAGCCAAAAACTGAAAAAAGTTCGAAAATTTCGAGGTTTTTCGAGCACCACGAAGTTAGCACAGGTCTTTCGAGGTTGCAAATCTAGATTTACACTATTGGTATCTATCCTAACAACATCACAAAAAATGAGGCACCTTGCAATTTTTTGCGACCTAACATGTTTTAGATGACTGGCCTACTAGTATAATATACTATTATAGATAAGAAATACTTAATATAATTCCTGACGCTACATCGCCTCTCCTTTTATGCACTAGATGTAGTGTGGTGTAAGCGCTGATTACACCACACTACATCTAGTGCACTATTTGCTGATCTGCAGAGGGCACTACCTGTAGGGTGATCTGTTTACACTGTATTATTATAGTATCCTAACTCAGTCAGTAACCAAACGTTGACCATGGCGCCCACGCTTTCGAAAAGACAAAAAATCGGCATTATCCTTGCCGCAACAGCGGGCATTCCTAGGCGTAAAAAACGAAAATGTTGGGTTAAGCAGTATCTGCTACTAAGAAACAAATTGAACAACATGAACATTAAATAAACAAATTCAAATTCAAATTCAAAATCATTTATTCAGTCTGGGCTGTTACAAGCACTTGTGAATGTCGAAAAGCTACGCCATCGGTTCGCAAATCTACGGCGGGAGACCTTGTACTGAGAAGAACCGGCAGAAACTCAGCAAGGGCTGTTTTTTTTCCCTGTATTAAATAGATACAGAGTCGTCAATTTGGAAAATGACTTCAATATTGATAATTCATGAAGTCACTTTCCATTACATAGTATAATTAATAAAAAAATATTTAGAAAACATGCCTATATTAGATTATTAAACAATTAATCACAATTATTCCAGTATTCTCCCACCCTTGAGGTAGGTTTTTCCAGAAATTCCCAGGAAGGCAAATTCCAGTTCAATTTCGAGAGACATGTCCTATGTAATAAAATAAAAAAAAGAATTATCATAATCGGACTACTCTGTGAGAAGTTATGGGTGGGGTTACATTAAAATCAGTCAGTGAACAATCAATCATCTCCTGTGTTCTTATCCTTAGGGATGAAATGCTGTTTTCAATTTTTTGTGTAACCAGAGTCTACGCTATCTAAAGTAAAAAGAATAATTAGAATCGGACTACTCTATAAAAAGTTATGAGTGATGATACATAAAAAAAAATCCTCTGTTTTTTCGTGGGTTAAAAAGCTATACTCGATGGCGTGACTTATATGTGTGATAACTAATAGACTAAACTAAAATAAGTTATATAAATAATATCCATATTATTAATTCAATAACCAAATACAATAGTTTTATTATATTAAGCAGTTGGGCCAGCAGCTAACCCATTTATTAAAACCACATAACATATATATTTCATGTCTTTCGGTACATCTACCTCACCTGAAAGTTTACTGAGAAAATGCCTCAAGCATTAAGTCCGCCTCTGTACACAAATTTTTACCTATAGCTTGATAATGAACCGCCAATCAAGATATTATCAATAGACCTAGATATTATAAAAGTAAAATGATACGAAATTCTTAAAATATAAACAGAAGAGCAATAAAATATTTATAAAGTAATTTGTGTTATATTGCATCGACAGATGCTTTATTAACATGTATATCGATACGATCAATTCCTTTTCGCATCATTATTATTGCTAGTACCTATGCTAATGTCACTTTAATATTTTTTTTTAGAGAAGAGGCATTGAAAAAACCTTTATTATTCCTGACTTTGTACATACGCTCTTTTAGAATGAGTAAAAATTCAATTAATAAATTATGTATTAAAAACAAGTTTAAAAATGAAAAGAAAAAATACGAGTCCCTTAATTTTTTGTCTTCTTTCTTATAAAATAATAAAAACATATGCTTAGAATTTTGAAATGTTGTCCATTGTGGTATATCTTTATACAATTCTATAATATTTAATAACGTTTCTTTCTATTGATGTTATTTTTGTCGAATTGTCCGTTACACGCACATTCACTCGCATTGGCTGCCGCGGCAAGACTGAGCGCCCTATGTACGCGTCCTACCTCCCTACCCGTGATTACACTGCAGTACATGTAGCGCACTAAGCCATGTAGAACAGTCGGGCTCTCACTGGCGTCCTAAGTTAGAATCCTACACCCCTACATGCATTTACACCACACTACATCTAGTGTCCTACATGATGTAGTGCACTAGATGTAGCGTAGTGTAATCTGCGCTTTAGACACTAGACATAAGTATCTTTAATCTGTGGCTCAAATAAGTTGTTTGTATATTTAGACAAGTTTTTTGAAAGACGGTGCATGGTTCTGTCTTTGCCTTTCCCAAGAAGAGAAAAAATATTTAAAAAAAATGTTTGTATCTTTCACAGCTCTGTCACAGTCACAGACAGAGTATCTTTCTTTCAGTATCTTCCATAGAGTAACTTATACGTATCTTCTTAGTAGTCTGTGATTGTGATTACCTTTTTTAGATTACAAAATTATGATTTCTTGAATAAAATTTTAAAATGACATTGTGGTCAATAATAATATCTATTTTAAATTACAACTTGGAATTATAATTTTACTCAATAAGGTAGCTTTGATATTGATTCGTTTCTCTTTTATATAATCTTTCAGATTTTAATTTTTATAATTTATTCCTCAGAATAAACCATCGATTAAACGTAATATTTTCAATTCGTTCTTTTTACAGTTAAGTGTAAAATGCAAAAGTTTAGTAAAATGTAACTTGAAATAAACCAAAGAATCTACACAATATTTAAAATGCCAAAAGGACAAATAAAAAAAACGTCTAGAACCTTATTGATAGATCTTCCGCTGGAAGTTTTAGAAATAATTTTTATGAATCTTCATCCCTACGATCTTCGAAATGTAATGCTAACATGTAAAATGTTAAAAGAATTACTTTCCAAAAATGCTACAATTTGGAAGATTGTTTGTAAAAATGACATGACCATCAAAAATAGTTCTGACAATAGGTAAGTGATATTTTTCTTGCCCTTTATATGAAAAAACTTCTCATCTATCTTTCATACACTCAGAGTGTCTAAATATAGATAAAACACATTTTGTCACCCTAAACCTTAATGGTGATAAAATAACACAGCTATAATGTTAACTGCCAATTAAACTGTTGATAGGTCAATCAATTTTTGTTCAGTACTGTCAAATGTACTTCAATATTATTACAAATAAGATTTGTCAAGTAATTGATTCCTAAAACTGGCTCATAATTCATTCATTTGAGAAAATTATTTGATTTGTCACTACGTTTAGTTCTTGTAACACTGAACAACTGAAATATGATAGAACAATTTATCACTATAAAATGTCATGATTATGTTCACAGCATATATATTGTTAATGGCTCACTAAGAATCATGAGTTTACCCTAACTAGGTTAGGCCGACAAGACCTTAGTCAATCACACTTGACTCAGTGTGAATTGGTTGGCTTGACATATAGTTCTTAATTTCTTCAAATGTCTATACAAATTACCTCAATATGTTTTCTTTCATCATTGGAGTGTCAGTATGAAATTCAATAAATTGAAACACTTGCAGGATTAATAAACCCAATACCACAGCACCATTAATAATTTTGAGATGACTGCTATGCTTTATTATATTTCAATGGTCATTTTAGAATGACACATATAAGAGACCACCCAAATATATGATATTTCTAAAAAAGTACACCATATAGTTTAATAATTTCTAATATGTATGGAATATTTTATTGTTAATATATTTAATGCACAATAACATTGGAGTGTTAACCTTTGACTACCTTTTTAGGAAGTGTGATTTATTAACAATGTATGATAAATACAGAATATCTCACAATTGGTGTTCAGGGGTATATAGAAGTCAGGTAAGGTTGAAAATTATTTTCCATTCAAAATCATAACTCATTCAGACTGTGATTTATTAAAATACATTGATCTATTTAATTATTAATATGTAACAATTTATTTTGCAGGTTGTCATTAATCATCATACAAATTATATGCCATGGTTAATGTACTATAACTCTGAGGCTTTACTAGTGTCTACAGGTTCAGAGCTTCGAAGTTATAACAGTAATAGAAAAGGGATTCCAGCAGCCAATTATATGTTATGGAAATATGATGTTCCAAAAGTAAGGAGATATGATGTGCGCACAAACGATATATCAAGATTTATTGTAGATAGGTTGATAGTTTGTGGGAATAGGTAAATTGTATTTATCAATTGTGGTAATGGGACCATTTTAGTAATATTATTTATATTTGAAATGCTCTTTAAATACACTGCCGAAGCAAATACTAAACTAATTGAAATATTTACATGATGTCTCTGGAGGTAGATGATAGATAAAAAAATTGATCATGCTATGTAAAATAAAAACAAAACCGAATTACTTACCATCACATTATTTACACATTTCCAATTTTACTGGCTAGCCTGTTAGCTCTGTGGTTTCATGATCCTTATTATGATTTCAGCTATAAAACCCCTATTGCTGTTAATATGCCTCCCTCAATAATCTCTGCCGATCGGTCCTTCCTGTGGTCATTACCAAATCATCGGTTCATCTTGTGGGAGGCCTTCTTTTCAAAATGGTTGTCAGTTATGGAAGGAATGTGGCATATTTTCATTTCTGATTTAATCTGAGAAACATAGTTTTCCATAGTATTGTTCATCGCAGCTATAAGCCCAGGTGGGAGTGTAACGTCTCTGCTGTCCTCACTCTTCATCTTCACCAGCACACTATCTTTAATATTAAATCGGACTGTCTGAGATCTGTTTGTTGTGTTGTCGACAAGTATCTACAGATCCAACACACACATTGTTACAGTTGAGTCTGAAAAAACGGATCTGTAGGATCTAGGGCATATAAACATCCATAAACCTATTACTATATATGCACAATTGCCTGCGGACCCTTCAATCAAAATCATTTTGTAACCAACCTTACCTCTTTCAAGATTCTTAGATCTGGTACTTTCAAGATTTTTAGATCTGGTTCACTTTTGGATGAACCATAGAAGTCAACAATTGATACTGTTGCGCTTACACAATGCGGTTACAATGTGCCTCTTACTGAATGTGTTTAACTGAGACATCTTTCAATACCCAAGGCTTAGTCGACGATGAAGTCGACAATGAAATGTCCCATGACAACAGTGTACTTAGTTGTGAAACCACTTATTACCTGACAAATATTCATATCTCTCTTTATTACTTACACATTCACGTTGGGGCGGTCGAGGTTGGCGTAAATCTGAATGACCTTCAACGAACACCGTTTGAATTATTCTGAGTATTGGGTACATTACCCTGTTCGACATATTTTCCGATCTCTACAATGTTGTTCACGAGAAACTTTAGACAATGGACCTGGCACCACTTTGGGGCAGATTTTGGACCCTCCGGAAATAAAGTAGGTTGCCTGATTTCAGGGCTATCGTATTCTCATATTCTCTTTGTATTTCAAATGGTCCTATAAGACTCCAGCAAAACCGGCTCAATTCTTTTTCAAGTTCTACAGCTTTTAAGTCCGAAGTGTATATACTGTATATGTTGCCAGGGGCTAAGTCTTTCGATACCTATACTTCCTCCAGTTCCATTCAGTCTTTCTTCTGTCGAACATTAACACTATACTTTCACTGACTCCTAATTGATAAAAAACAATTTCTCATTCCAGAGATGGGTGCGTTACTGTGTTAAAATTTTATGACATCAAACGAAGGCCCAAATTGTTATGTCATATTGTAGATTGCCATGGAAATGGCACTGCAGAAGTGTCAGCTGTTGAAGTCATTTATTCTGAGCAGGCTTGCGTGATATCTGGCTCAATATATAGCCCATCCCTACTTTTGTTGTTCTTTAATGTGGATGACAATGACGACAATCAAGAAAATAATATAAGTAAGTATTCTATTGTCATTACAAAATTACATAAATATCTGCTAAAATACATGTTTACTACAATTACAGTTGAGTATTTGACTTTTTTATTGCAATTAGTATCAGACAAGCAAATGGCCCACCTGATGATAAGTGATCTAGAGCTCCAAAGAAATTTCAAAAAGTCTAGGTGGAAAAACTATTTTATATATTGACATTTGGTATGTGTACAAAAATAAAAAAAATTCGAATACAACTGGTTTTCTAGCAGCCAAAGAAAGTTTCCGTTCGCAACTGTTGCGAAGGCCTAGGAGACGAATTTTTGAAACAATAGAAAACCTATTCGCATTCGAAATGGTGAGATTCGTATAGGAATTACCGAATTCACTATTTCTGAATTTTTATTTCGTGCGTTGTGCAAGGACTGGTTCAACCCACTCGTTTTTGATTTCTACTAATAGAATATCCAACGCTGACGTGACTTGACAGTGATCCGTTTCACGTGTGAGTCATCGCCGGATCACAGCTTTACCTCGCCGAACGTAATACCAATGCGTGTATTTGAATTACAGATGTAGATAGACAAGAGATACAATTGTCCGATAATGTTGGGATACGGTGTCTAAGCTTGAATGACACGAAAGATAAATTGGCAGTTGGCCTTAATGGAAACAGTAAGCCTCTTGTACTTGATGTCAATGCGTAGGTAACTTTTCAAACTCTATTATTTTGTTCATAATGGCTTTCAATTTCTTGTATTATTTAATTTGTTAGTTCACATTTCTAGGAGAAAGCTGATAATAAACGCTGATTCTACTATGAATAAAAGGCAGGCTGTACGTGATATCAGATGGCATAATGAAAACATTGTTACATATGTTACGCACTCGGGAAATCTGCAATGTGTTGATATAAGATCTAATGAAATTGTAAGTAGACCAAACAAGTTATAATTAGCAGCAGGATTTAAGTATATAAATCACATGCAACTTTATTACGAGAAACTTTGCGTTGTTAGGAATCCATAAACTGGTCCTTAGAAGTTTAGAACATTACAATTTATCAGCTAATGTACAACCGATAGAAAGAAATAGACAGAGCTATGTTTGTTGTGTTTATGTTTGTTAGCAGATTCTATGTCAAAACAAATACTTTTCAGACATATAACGTCATGGATCCCTTTCAGTCAACGTTGTACTGTGTGAAGTCAGATGGTGACCGCGCCATTGTCGTGGGTACTTGTGAATATTCACGGTGTGTTTTGTTTGACACTAGAAACAGCGCGGGCCATACGCAGGTATATATTACACAGCCAACCATATCTTTACTAACCCTTATTATTTCATATTCGCTGTTGTTCGTTATGTTAAAATTTACAAATTGGCAAAAGAATATTCTAAAGGAGCCGGCAGCCAAAGGCCAAATTCGCCAAATAAGCGTACTTAATGCTTTTGCATCAATAATTTGTAAATATTTTTATCAATTTACTAACTGTTAATCAAAATAATTGAACAAAAAAATAAGGATATATAATAACTAAAATTCGATTTATTAAGATTTATATAAATAAGAAAATAAAATAAAGTTGATAATATTATATTATTTATTTACATATTTTATTTTATTACAATTTTATTTTTTATTTTCTTACCTATTAATATTTTTTTTAGAATTAGCCATATAGAAATAGAAAGTATAATAAAAGATTTACGAAGAATAATATAAAGTATGAAGAAAGTTCATTATAATTCAACACAACTTTAAGTCTGAGAAGACATATCCAACGTACAAGTCAGTGCTTAAATTGCTAAACAAAATCCATCAAATAATAACGAATTTATGTTTAAAATATCAAATTACAAGTGACACAACACGCAGTATATAACAAATATCGTTATAACATAGCGTCAAAAATAACGCGTTACAAATATTAAACATGTTAAGACCATCGCTGCCTACAGGGCATTGCTTTGACTTACTGTGTACACGTACCTTTTTAATTATGCTATTTTCAATCGACTACTGCCGTACACTGTTGTTTTCAGTATCAATAACTAATATTACATTAATTTATTTCAGATGTTTTTTACCCAGAAGAATTTGTCGCCCATTTACAGTCTAGACTTTGATTCAACGAAACTTATAGCGGCGGCCGACAGCAGTGTTGCATGTTTAAATTTTAAAGTCAATTTACGCACAACTCCGATGCGGGACTATTCGGAAAGATTTGAATATATTATCAGATAATTATAAAACACTAAATTCACTACTTAAATTCAATTCAAATTCAATAAATAAATATTTTAAGATATTATTTATATATGTGTAAACCTGTGTAAGTCTGCTAGGTATATAATTAATTATATTGTAGAATTAATAAAAATAAATAATAACTTTTTCTCAAACATGCTTGGAAATTTGAGCATTATTTTGACAACCTTCTTCGAGATAAATAGAAATTGCTGTACTGGAGACCTATTTTTGAATTACGAATGCGATTTCGAAATCACCGCTGACTAAATAGTCAGCGGTGACTTTGAGGTCACGGATCCCTAAACATCCAATATTTGAAAGTCGATCGCAGAGCTGCCAACGTAGATAAAGTACACACATAAATATAAGAGTTCGGTTCCACGCAGAATGTAGCCGCTGCCGGTTATTGCCCCGGCTTAACCATCATGGTTATTATATATATATATATTCTCCAAACAAAACGCATAACATTTCCACAAGTAGGACTGATTACGAGTGGGTGAGGGCACTCTTAATGAAATCACACCTGTGACTAAGGTGATATTCGAAAATAAGAATTATTGAAAATCGGTGATTATTAGTCACATCGGTGATTTCGAAGTCGCATTCGTAATTCAAAAATAGGTCTCCTGGCCAAATACATGCGAGCAGCGGCCGGCAAAAAATGTATGAAAATCCATATCTGTCGTGTTTTAGCGGCCAAATAAATATACATGTAAATTCATATCTATCGCGTATTTTAAAAATGGAACGATTTGTTGCTCCGAAAAATGGCAAACCAAGGAGGCGACTTTTTTTTGTTTTTCCTCTCCTGAGAGATAAAAAAATACAGATGATATTCCGCGTTCTATCCAAAAAATTTTAAGAAACACCGCATCATATCCACATCTTTTAAATAACCCACACTGTCTCAGAAATATAAAAAGGGGAAAAAATACAGAAGATATTTACCACTGAATAGGCTGTATGGGCTCTGCTCTTTGCCTGCTCGATACGAGCGAAATTAAAAAAAAATTGATTAAAAAAATGTCATTTAAAATATGTAACAAAATTTAAGGTTAAATTATTACCGGTCCTATTTCTATTAATTTTTATAATCTCACTCGGCTAACCTATGCCCTTTTACATCTATTATACCATTTAAATTATCAAGTTTGAACTTTTTTAAAGTATGTTCCGAAATAGATTCCTTAATTTTATACGGGCAGCTCGTTTATTGCGAAAGAAAACAACAGTAACAAAATCAAAGACTCTTAGGCCTATAACTTTTGGTATTTTAACTACAGTTTCATGTGAAGATTCAGCTAAGACAGTTGATGAGTGGGATATAAATAGACTAGATCACGAATTTTTGATTCGTCAGGCTACTACAGTGAACGTAAATGCAGCTACTCAACTGCTAACAGTTACTCTTGTTGCTATTCAAGACACGAGTGAAAGGTAATTAATAAATTATTAATAAAATGGAGTAATAATTAAGAATGTTGTATTACACAAGCCAAAATTAAGATGAATGTATTCTAAGCATGACTAGACAACACTAATTCTTATTTATTGATGTGAATAGTTATTGTCCTACATAATAACTCACGCCACACAGATTGAGAGAGATGTTAAGTAAAGAAATATGCCTAATCAGACAAGCACTTGAGTGGGGAGACACTGGCACTCCACCTGATCACTGGGATCAGTTAGTTGCTGTAAGAGGCACTCTCACTGATCTCAAGCATAACTTCAATGCCTTACTGAGTAAGTATATCTCTATTTTGTCATGACCATAAAACTGAGTTTTGTTACATAAGCATATTCATTATATTAAAGAGTGTAGTTATTTATTTCTATTAAGTGAGGACTGAATTGTGAGACAATATTCATGTATGGGGCAGTGACAGCCTGATGCAAGCACTGATTCTTGAGCATGCCTTAGGATAAATGGAGTGCACACAGACTGGTTTGATAGTAGAATAGGTGTTGGACAAGGATGTGTAGCCTACCTATGGTTGTTCAATCCATTCATGGGTGATTATAAGATTTAAAAAATTATGACAGAGAATTGAGAATGAATGAGTTAACTATCATGTGTTACACATGTATTGAAGCAGTTGGAATGGTTTGGCTTGTACTAGTGAGGTGTGGGGTGCTTCTAAAGGCAGGTCATTACACATTGTCATGATAAAGTCCTAGTAGTCATACACTAAGCAGTTAGTTTTGCGACTGCAAAACTAACTGCTTAGTGTATGACTACTAGTTGACTCCTCACGGCTGTGAGGAGTCAATGACTCATTACAACAAAAGCTTAGTAAATTTCACCATATGCCCAATTCTGAAATCAACTTACCAACCAAACCAAATTAAAAGTTCAGCTATTTATTCTTCTATTGATGAATACAAAAAAAAAAAACAGTACATAATAGTAATTCTACATTTAGGGCAGATATACTTTTTTTTTTGGTATTTGTGTAATTAACAGTTTCTGTGTTATAGGTTATATGGACTATGCTGAAAAGGTAGCTACAGCTGCTGCTGAAATTTCATATCTCTCTGGCAATATAGCAGCATCTGATGCAATTTGTGAAAGAATTGATCATGCTTGTAGGTTAGTAGTCAAAGATTTCAAGTAAATGAAACATTGAAAAAGCATTAATACATTTATACTCCAATCTGAATAAAAGTACAGGTGTTTTCGACATACATTTGTCATGTGTAATGCATTGAACATAAAGTGCAACTGTAATCTCGGGTTTAGTAATAGCCAAGCACAACTGCTAAATCTGAGGTCTGCATAAAAAAATGCAATTATCAGCCAAAGACCAAGACTGTTATCTTGTGCGAGTTATATAAATATAACTATAGTTACTAGTTACAATAAAACAAATGTTTTTTCTTATAATAATACAATGTAAAGTAGTGTTATTTTAGTGAAAGTGATATAATGAGAACTATGACCTTTTAATAAAAGTTTGGTTCAAACTATTTGTCTGAGGGTAGATTTCCTATTTGTTAGATTTTAAACATAAAGGGAGAAAACAATATAATGGATTACAATAGTTTCTTACCTTGCGCTTCTGAACAAATGTACAAAAGTGATTATGTTATAATTCCAACTGCTTGAAAGTTTATTTTTTTACCCAATGAATTTCATAATTTTCTGTGCACTGACAGCATTTAGAGTTACATTATTTTATTTCGTTATTACAACAGTTATTTCTAGGATACTTACAGGATACAGTATTATTTTCGTATTGTGGCTGAGAATGAAAATCCTGTCTCAGTCAAACTTAATTAAACATAATTATATTTTAAATAAAGTGTACATATTTCCATTTTACAATACATTAATTAAAAATAATTAAGTTCATACTAAGTTAATTAAAATAATAATCAACAGATAGTCACTTCTTTTGACCTAAACATTGAAATAAAGTTATAACAAAGATTTGAGAACTTATATTATGTATGTTATACAAGTTATCCTTATTATTATTTACACATACAACATAAGTGGCAGTTATTCATATCTTTTCTAGGACATGTAACACTCAGAAACAGTTAACCCATGATCTACAGCAGGAGAGCTTGGAGTTACAGCAACAAGTAATAATCACATCACCAGACCTTGAGCACAAACTGAAACAACCCGAAGATGAAAAAACGCCTAAACAGAGAAAAAAGTGAATTAGTCAATTTACATTCAAATAAGTTAATACAAAAAAAATCTGTTACACTTACTAGAATTAAATGTATTTAAAAAATTTCTAACCAAGTCCTGTTCTTAATTTATTCTCTTTAATGCGCTTTGCATCCATGATCTAGTAGTCGAGATACTTGTGTCGAGGCCTGGGATTGATTTATCAGAGGCAGAAGTTTGTCTATTCAATTTGGTTAGCAGTAGAGCTTCCGAGTCTACCTGACAGACTGCTACTGGCTTTATTTACTTTGATTTAATAGCATTATTGTGTTACAACAATTTAAGGAGAAACGGCCAGTTCCTTAGTTATTAAGGAATCGAGGTAAACTTGCTTGCTTCTACTGTAGGCCTTGTCGTCACTCGCCCTCAGGTGAGATAAAATCATACATAGCTTTCCTAATAAATACAAAAAGAAAAACTAGTTCATTGTATTATGTGCAATCATTATTATATACATTATTATAATTGGGGATTAGTACAGCACATATGCTAGAAGAGCAAATAGAGAAATTACTATCAAAAACTAAATCAAATAAACTATTGTTAATAATTGAGTTTGGCACATCTTATATGTTTAATAACTATATAAAATGCATAACATCTTTGAACACTTCATAAAGAAAATGGAAAACAAAAAACATGTTAGAAACATTATTTATTACCTGTATGAATGTGGTTTAAAAGGTAGTGTCCTTATTCAAATGTGTTTCAATATCTACTCTACATATAGGGCAGTGTTTGTTGGTGCTTAGCCATTGGTCCACACACTCCATGTGGAACAGGTGCATGCATGGTAATCGTCTGAAATGAAATGTTATTCTGTGAGAATATTAAAATGTATAAAACGTAAGAATGATAATACGATTACCTCCATAGCTAAGTGGTTAAACATTGGTTTTAAGGCTAATCTCTGAATTCACGGGTTTGAGTATTGGTGGGAGCAAATTTTTGTATCAAAAATATTTATATATGTATAATGTATGTATATCTATCTGTTACCCTTATCTCATAAAAAATTTACATATTACAGTCGGGTCAATTTAATAGGCCACATTTGACATTTCATTAAAATTCCTCAACTAACCTTGTAATGGCGGACATAAAATATTCAATATTTTTTTAGTTTGGAAATGCACAAATGGCCGTTGTTACAATGTTGCGTTTAGTGAAGTCTATACGTAAGTGATGTCCCTCAAAAAATCGAATGAATGCAATGATTATTTGTGAAGGGATTAGTCACCATGAATTAATAGACAAATTTTTATTAAAATAAAACATGTTATTCTTTTGTTTCATAATAAAAAACAATAATAACTTAATAAACAGAGAAATAATGATATTTAAAAAATTTTAAGGCAATTAAACTCATAAAATATATTAATACAGTACCTATAAAAAAGAGCGTATTCCCATTTAAAAGGCCGGCAACACATCTGTTGTTGCGGGCAGCGATAATCACTTACCATCAAGTAATCCATTTGCTCGTTTGCCTATTACAGTTATTGTGGAAAAGTACTATTTTTATAAGATAGGGATCTTATAAAAAAAGTACTTTTCCATAATAACTGTATTCGATTCACATATGTTTGAAGTAAATATCGATTTTTTCACCATAATCGGAGTGTTTAAGCAGGTCACCTCACTATGAACAAATGTCAAATGTGGCCTATTAAATTGACCGACTGTAGTATTTTATAATACCAAATCGGCAATAGTGTAATTGGTTTGTATCACTATTTTACATATTAGTATTAAATTTCCAAAGATTTGCATTTAGATATTTTATTGTGTCGATCTTCTATTCTACTGAAAAAAGGTATACGAATTAATATATATATATATATATATATATGTATGATATATATATACACTATATTGCAAAAAAATTGATGAGATTGAATCATCAAGGTCTTGCAAAACATTTAGGAGCACTGGGGTAGATATAATATATATATATGTGGGATCTTCTGGTGGAGTATATGTATATATACTCCGCCAGAGATCCCACATATGTATGACTACTCACCTCATGCAGTCTGCATTGTGTTCGACGAGTTACAACTTGAATCGTATTTGAATGTTTGAAGAGTGACAACAGATATGGTACTCCTAGTTATAACAGGCTGCACGTACCTGCAGTTGGCGTAGTGGTGAAAAATGATCGACAGATGGTGCCCTTCTTTTATCATTATGATAAACTGCACATACCTGAGTCTGCGACCTGTTCGAAGAGTAACAGGCATATGGCCAGTACTTCTCGTGTTGTTGTAACAGGTAGTAATTACAAGCAGCAGTGTAACTCAAAATATTAATAAATACTCATAGATAAACATTGCCAAAATAAAGGTCTGGGCATTTAGAGGAGATTAGTAGTCCTTTACCGATATTCTTTAGGTAACTAGGTATAATGCTATCCAGACAAACTAAAAACAATCTCTTAATTCACCCTTCAATTTATTTCACATATTTTTCAACATTTTCTATCATGCTCTGTTCGATGTATTTTGTATTTCATTATTAAAATTTTATTATACTACTGCTATAGTATTGGTTGATGTCCCTGAACATTGTTTCTTTAGTCTAAGAATATTTAGTGAAGAATATATCAATGATGTAAATGTTTGAAGACTAATAGATTAATATATTTTTATAATACATTTCGTTTTATTTTGAACATTTCCTCATTCTCAAAATACAAATAATAAAAGGTATTTAGTAAACATTATTTATTTATTGAAAACGCACTTGAACTTAAACGGTTTTTACTTAGCTGTAACATTTATAAGTAAATGTAGCCAATCTACATATGTTTATGAATACATTATGTAAAAGAAGGTTTTCCTGGTCTTTTAATATCATTCTTAGGTAATGATATCTAAGAACTATTTGTAAAAATAGGTTAGATAAAAGAAAACTTATTATTTTATCTTATGACTTTTAAATATAAAACGACCGGGAAATGGTCAACTTCTTGTGTTGTTATAACAGAGTGCACGTACCTGCAGTTGGCGTTCTGTTCAAAGCTCGACAGAAAAAAGGTGCACTTCTCGTGTTGTTATAACACAATGCACGTACCTGCAGTCGGCGTCCTGTTCAAAGCTCGACAGACAAATAGTGCACTTGTTGTGTTTTTATAACAGATTGTACCTGCAGTCGGCGTCCTGTTCAAAGCTCGACAGACAAATGGTGCACTTGTTGTGTTGTTATAACAGACTGTACCTGCAGTCGGCGTCCTGTTCGAAGAGAGACAGGCAATTGGTGCACTTCTCGTGTTGTTATAACAGAATGCACGTACCTGCAGTCGGTGTCCTGTTCAAAGCTCGACAGACAAAAGGCGCACTTGTTGTGTTGTTATAACAGAGTGTACCTGCAGTCGGCGTCCTGTTCAAAGCTCGACAGAAAAAAGGTGCACTTGTTGTGTTATAACAGAGTGCACGTACCTGCAGTCGGCGTCATGTTCAAAGCTCGACAGAAAAAAGGTGCACTTCTCGTGTTGTTATAACACAATGCACGTACCTGCAGTCGGCGTCCTGTTCAAAGCTCGACAGACAAATAGTGCACTTGTTGTGTTGTTATAACAGATTGTACCTGCAGTCGGCGTCCTGTTCAAAGCTCGACAGACAAAAGGTGCACTTGTTGTGTTGTTATAACAGAGTGTACCTGCAGTCGGCGTCCTGTTCGAAGAGAGACAGGCAAATGGTGCACTTCTCGTCGTGGCGGTGCGCGGGCGCGGCGGGCGCGGCGTACGCGTGCCGCAGCGTGTTGCGCTCGATGACGGCGCGCGAGGCGCCGCGGCCCGCGTCCGCCGCCGCCGCTGCCGCGCGCACCAGCGCCGCCACTTGCATCGCACCTGTCGCCTGTTCGAAACTAACAACTTGGAAACAGTTGCAGATTGTCCGTCGGTTGTCGTCACCTATTCAAGTGACGCATATTTATTTATCTACTATCATTCTATGAATCCTCTATAAAAGAACCTATAACCTACAACAAAGCTTATTGCCAACATTAAAACACTCAATGATATTATGATCATTATATCATCCAAACGCGTGATATTATGAATTTCAAAAAAAAGAACATTCTCATGCAATGACATTTTCAATATCAGATCGCTAAAATTTTGGAAATAGAACAATAAATTGTAGACTAATTCGTAATTTCGGATTCTCGTCTTATCGTGTTATTTCCCGCCATTTATAGTTATATAGTTCTTACAACATTGTACAACATCCTATGGTATGAGAATCTTAAAGAGGATTCACATCATGATTGTAGATAAAGTGTTGTATACAACTTATAATTAGGTTGTAATTGCAACACTCACGTGATACTATTATCACACTCGGCAATATCGATAAACCCACATTCGCGTTTTAATACCCCTGATTATACAACAGTTGCATAAATAACTATTGTTTGCACTTAAGCACGACTAAAATAACTCTTCTAAAGAAGGTTTTTATATTAATGCGATTAACCGTTTCAAATTTGCAATATAATTGAGTTTCCATTTATAGCACTAGTCATAAAATTAACAAGTGATCAATGTTTCGCGACCAAACAGAACGAACGACAATATTTAAGTTTAGTTCAGCTGAGCTTTTACACGCTTAGCTTTAGTATTAGGCTAATGTGCGTCCTACTCTAGGTTGACTTCCTTCTTACACCAAACATCGCCTATGTCAGTCTGATGATAGCAAGCAATACGTTCTGCTTGATTCTTTTGTCTAATTTTCACGCCCTTTTGTAGGGAAATCCTATATAGGTGATCAAACATTATACCCAAATATTCTATGGTCTAGCCAAGACTAAGATGTCTTCAGCAAAACGAAGGCATAGTCATTTCAACGAATAAAGAAATGAGTTTTATTATCAAAATATAAATAATTTTCTTTGTTATTCTCGAAGCGTCATTTTACATGATAACTTTTGAAAGGTAATAAGTAATGAATCCAACACACACAAGGACGCACATAAATCTGAGCAAAAACCTACTTTATTTGAAACTTATAAACATAATATGCTTTTAGCATTGATTAGATGAAAACGTAGAATGTATATCTCCGAAGGGATAAGCATAGATTGATTATCACATCGCATGTTGAATCAAAGGACATGACACGAAACCGAGATGAAGCGATTTCACTGTTCAATTTTGAAGTTTTGTGAAAATTGCAGCTGAAGAGTTCAAGCTTTATTCATCAGATTTCATCTACATCTTAAATTAGGTGATCGTCTCACCATTACCGTTGGTTGAATTGATATGTGCACGTGAGGAGGATGCATCTGCAGATAGTGATGCAAGTGGTGGTGAATTGGCTGCCGGTCACTGGAACAAAATATTGAACAATAAAAACTAACCTACCAAATTAAACAATAATTATTATTAATTTTCTGTTACAGTGTCAGGTGGAAATTATAATATTCAGTACTTTTATTTAAATTTATCTCCTCCCCTTTTTATTAATTCAGAAACTATCAAGTCTTTCATAGAAGTGACACAAGGAGAGTGAAAATTAAATAATTTCCATCGCCAAATATTAAATGTTAATCTTGTAGTATCACTATTACAGTTTTATTAGATCATTTAAAATATAATAATACGATCACAAATTAAGTAAAAACAAATGTTAACAACAAGCAATTTAGGTCAGGGGCCCTACTGATGTTAAATGCTTGTAATTATAAGTAGGGATGACAAAAGATAGTTATTTTAAATTCGATTCGAGATTTATTTAGTCGCATAATAACAGCGTGTGCACACTTTCAGTTTCCATTTGGTTAGCGCAACGCCATTTAATTTTTCCCGTACTTTGCTTTACTAAATGTAAACTGCGAAAACCGCCGCAATTACAAGCGACATAAGTCTCAAAGGTAACATGCAAAAGCACATACATAGCGGGCGGCTTTTTTAACGTTTAACAGTATGGATATGCGACACCTATAATAAAACATCGTTAAACTAACCTATTATTATATCTAAATAGTACATATGACGCAAACATCAGCTAATAAAATAAAAGTTTTAAAGCTTCTACCTCCCTAGTAAAGCAGGCATGATGCATAAATGTCACATGACAGGTAAATTTTTCCAACATCGAAATACAATCCGCCTTAACAAACTGAATCATTGTGGCGCATATCGTACAAACATGCTCAAAGTCCAGTCAAATAACAAATTTAAAAATATAAGCATCTATGTAATGATTCTTCTTTAATGAATAGATAAAATTTTGACTAACTTGACAAAACTATTCATTAACACAAAAAAGTAAAAAATAGCTGTCTTCGTTTTCTATATAACAGTGCAAGGAACCTAAATCATTGTTGATTCTATTACATGTTAGGTGAAATGAAGAAAAAACTGGGGAATAAACGAATTGTATTTTATTATTCCATCAGCATAAGAATTAATTGAAAATTATATGTGTATTTTCTATTTGTGAAAATTACAATGCGTTTTGATTTTTCCACCCAACTCTGTTCCCGCTAGTACAGTGGTTACTAATTTCGTCGCCCTTGACTTTAGTAACGAAACTGATTTTTAGCTCAAATGATAATTAACAATTCATAGTTGTATTAATACTATATTAATTACAAAAAAATATTAAAAAGCACTAAAAGTTTTTAGAGAACATCATTATGAATTAACATATTTATTTCACCTGAATCACCTTTGCAGAGTATCTGTTTTAGAGCTACAGAGCTACAAAATATTATTTAAATGAAATATACTCATTTGGTTTTACACAAATAAATAAAAATTTTAGTAATGAATAGAAGTTAAAAAGTTGTCGAGTTGCAGTAGAATTAATTAAATATAATAAGAATTTATGCAGAAAAATCAGTGGAGATAGTAAAAATTATTAAATTAATTTGTTAATTACTTTGTTAGTTATGACACCCGACCGGATTTTGAAGTAATTTGGTATGTTGTATGGTTGGAGAACATAAGATAATTTTTACCACAGTATATTTATTTGGAAATATCCGATATAACGCAAACGAAATCGCGATCGGAAAGCTAGTACTATATAAATTAATAGATGCCCTTTGAACCAGAGGAAATTGAACATTATTAAATTAATTTGTTAATTACTTTGTTAGTTATGACACCCGACCGGATTTTGAAGTAATTTGGTATGTTGTATGGTTGGAGAACATAAGATAATTTTTACCACAGTATATTTATTTTGAAATATCCGACATAACGCAAACGAAATCGCGATCGGAAAGCTAGTACTATATAAATTAATAGATGTCCTTTGAACCAGAGGAAATTGAACATTATACTAAGCGATTGTGATACACATGGTGTCGATAAGGATGAAGAATTTAATGTAGTATGTGAGTATTTCTAGTTACAGAAGCAGTACATTTTTTATTTATTTTCACATAACTAATAAGACGTTGTTGTATGTTTTACTGGATACTAAGACATATACCATAGTACATTATGGTTCTTGTGGGAGTCGCAGATTTAATGTAAAGATCACAGGAACCATTACTATAAGCACTTTACCATCAGTCAGGGGGCCGTCCATTAATCACGTGATCTTTTTTAGCACTTCCAGACCCAGGAACAGCCCCCCTCCCCCCTTGTATTATTTTCGTGATTTTTATCAACCCCCCCCCCTTTCAAGCCTCACGTGATTAATCGACAACCCCCAGACAGTCGCTTATTTGTCAATATGTAAACATAATAGGCTAGTTGACAAAATTTGGAAATTCGTTTCAAACTACAGTTTAGTATCTATTTTACCCCTAATAAATATTATTTTTAGAAAAATAGGCCTTTTTCATAAGTATTTTGCTTTTTTAGAAATGAACTTATAATTGACTTCGAAAAAGGCGAAGACTGTCATGTAAGGCGAAGGCGTCTTGAATGACGTCACTCCTCGCGAAACAATCGAGTTTGTTTATGTCAGTCGACGAAATCATTATAATAAATAATGAATCCCTCTTATTATAAATACTGTATAGTGCCCCAATGTAAAAAAAGCACAACGATAAAAACGCCAAACAAATTATTTATATACAAAATCTGTGTTTGCTGCGAAAAATTTCCCAAGCATAACGGTGTCAATTTTGGGCAAATTACTGTTGTTTGCTTTGGTAAATCCTGATTCCATGGCAAATATCCGTATCTCTTAAGATTAAACTTAAACAAACTGTATTAATTAAACAAAGTCTCTGAAAACAAAGTGTATCAAAATAACCTGTTCAGTGTTCACTGACAGCACAGATTAGATAGATGATGTACAGCTACACTACAACCGTCATCATCGGGTCTTCCATCTCCGCCTTTTGGAGGGCGAGGACTGTTCGGCACACTTCTGCAGTGCATCATCTCCGGCAGTTACTACTGCCGGGGCGTTAATGGTCTCCGTCTAGACTTCAAATGTAGAGCTGGTACTGTCTCGGTTTCTTATTTTTTTTTAACTCTCCGAAGGTGCGAATGAGGCTTCGTGGCTGTGCTCTTATATCACGTATGGTCTATTCCGTAGTGGAGATTCAGAGCTAGATCTACGGAAATGCTGGTGGCTAGTGATCTTATGTGTTCGTTGCTTTCTATACGCAGTCTCTTGCGATCACTTGGTTCTTCAATCTAGGGGCGTGGACCACCGATCTAAGGGTAAGACTGCTGGGCTGCCAGCTTCCTTTCGCACTCTTACCGTTAACGCATACCACGCCGGCGCGGCGTATGTAACGCGCCTGATGTATAGTTTATACGCTGTCTTTGTGCTTAACGGCAGCTTGGATGTTATTATCGGTCGCAACAAAGCTCGCGCTTTCTAGATTGTGCGACTGCGCGCTCGACCTGCGGTCATGGAGAGATTGCGGTCGATTGTTACTCCTAGGTATTCACCCTGGGGGACCAGGGGATGACCTAGGAGTGTCAAGTTGTTAACGCGGTTCTACTGAGCACTATCGCCTGCGTTTTTGGTGGGTTAGCCACGAGGCGCCATTCGCTCAACCATTTTGGCAGGCCGTCCAGTTGTCGCTGCATTTCTTAGCAGCTATTGGCATTCATAGAGGTAGTAACATATGCTGCGTCGTCTGCATACAGGGCCAGGGTAACCTGGTTGCACTGGGGTGTCGTCTGAACCAGGAGTAGCATGACGGCGAGAGGCAGCTGCTGCCTACAACCGTGTATTTCGCGAGGCGTGACGTCACACTTCTCTGATTGGCTTTTATGCACGTGATTAAATAAGTAATTTTGCCGATTTTAATTTCCAAAAATATTAGTAATCTTATATTATTTTAATAAAAAGTTGTTTTTTTGTTTACTAATATCATGATTAATCATTAGAAACTCTGAGCCATCCGATTCATCCGAATATACATACAGTTCCACGAGCGAGGGCGCCACGGCCATGGGTTGGCTGCCGCGGTTGGAGCGCAAGTCTCGCGGCTCGAACTCGTCCGGAAACTGAAAATCACAATAGATCGTTTTTAACTGAGCACCATTAAAACCCTAACCTAACCAAAAATAGTACTAATTGCATGACATATGTAAATACTAAAACATTCACTATTTTTTGTGCCATACCAGATAACTATCGAAGAAATATTATTTTTTAATTAATTCAAATAAAATTAATCTATTTCTCTCTCGCATTAAATGTAATAACACTATTTTCAAATATAGAAACGTACAAACAACGAAGAATTTTGAGCGATACGCGACAACAACGCAAATATATCGCTGTATCTTCAAAAGTAATAAATAAACGCAAGTACACTGTTGCTTGTACAATATTTATCAACTAATAGTGTACTCTTTATATAAACAGAATAATAAAAATTGCATCCACCTAAAAGTTGTTCATGATCTAATCATAATAACATAAAACAAACTTAAATGTTACATAAACAAAAAACAAAACTAAAAATATCATAGTTTATTTCGTTAAATTTACATGATCATTTCATTTCACTTCAGATATGAGAAAGAGATTTAAGTTTCATGAAATTAAATAAACTTAGATTTCTCATATATATGTTCTTGTTTTCTCAGATTTTAATTTATTTACACTCTCGACTCGACTGGAAACTCGACGAAAAAGCATGACGTCCGATTGTGTTAAATAGAAAAGATATATAGGTTAATGGGTAAGTACACCTAGATCCGTTAAGGGCGACGTATAATTTGGAAACAGTTAAGTTTGGTATAGAATGTGAAATCAGTCAGCAATTATGGAGTCAACACGCCCCTCAAAAATTCTAGGTCAACTTACTCAGTAGCTTTATAAAAACAGATTTATAAACATTTTGATCCTCCATGGCTGAGTGAACAAATCTATGTAGATGTCTCTATTTGTGAGTGAACAAATATATATATTTCCTTATTCCTAAGCAAACAAATATATATCTTACAGCGAGTACATTACTAAGCGGAGGCGGCGGCATCCCGACGTAAGCGGTTGGATAGTGGCCGAAACCACCAATTTCTCCCATCATACTTCGTCGTTGCATCTCCTGAAAACAATAAAACTTTACAATTCTCTCAGTCTTTTGTCTTTTTTGTATTTGACACAACTCTTTATAAGCCTGTTTCAGAATTTAGGTCTCAACGTTATTCAAGAAAAAACAATAAAAATATTTATAAACGAAAGCATGTCATAAGATTTTATTGGTGTTGACTATGATAGCCATTATTGACTACCATCTATAAGGTCTATTGTCATTTTAGCCCCATGTATAATTCTTTTGTAAGTCATAATGGCTATTGTATTGGACATTAAATTAGCTGGCCATAAAATTGAACATTGAAAATAATACAAAATATAAATTAGTTAGCCCAGCAATTACTAAACCAATTTAAATGTGGGACACGGATAATCAGGAGCCTGAGAAAACAAAGTTCTCGTTATATTTTATCCAATATGTTATATCCGACTTATGATACATCCAATAACCAGAATTTTAAAGGCGAAGGACTCACGAGCATGTGTTGTTGCCGGTGCCAAAGCCGTTCGTGGACTATGTAAGGTTGCGCAATAGACATTACTTCTCTTCGGCGCTCGCCCACTGTAAAAGTAAACACTCTTATAGTTAAGAAAGAAATGGATAGGCAAGACGATTGTCAAATATCTATAGATTTAGGTGTGGCATGAGTCAATATTGAAATGGCCTTATTACAAGTCCCAAAAGGGGCCAAAACATTCACATTTCTTTGAACAAATAATTTTGTACACAAGATTGTGGAAGTAAGTTGCAAAATCTAAAGCTACATTATAATATTTTACATTAAATTAGGTTCAAAGAAGAAATATTTTTATATAGCTATATTAATTACCAATAAATTAAACTGGTATCTCGTCTCGTTATGAAAAGGTTTGGAACCAATCTTTGCGTTTAATATAGATGTTATATCACTGCTATGTATGTAAAAAAAATACCCGCTATTCAATGTAAATAATTGTATTTGCATATACACATAAAAATCAAGTTTAAAGCATCGTATGGGCAATTAAGCCACCTTGTGGAGAGAACGGTATTACGGAGTATCTAATACTGGATTCGTGACATTGGACGAGAACTATGTAACTGTGCAAATTCCATCCTAAATTATTTTAGTTATTCTTCATTTTCTAATCACTTAAAACAGATGGAATCTGACCTTACTATTTATTACAAGTAATCAATAATTTGTTCATTAATTAAAATGAGCTAAATTTTATACAAATAAATAATACGGTCCACTACATTTATTTTACTAGCGACAATTCGTAAGTGTTATAATTATTAAGCTAAACTATCTCCATTAAATCAAGGTAGACTTGTGGGAGACCTATTAAACCCTGCATCTCAGCATGTTTACCACAAATTATCTTCTACCCAACTGTCATCAGTCCTTTGAGTAATATAGCTTCTACTGCCTACTGCTACTGCTTAGAGTAGCGATTATTTAGGCCACGTCATAAGGCTTAATTTTTCTGTGGATTTGATTAATGACGTAAAGAAGAAACTCTGAGCCAATAGTCCTCTTCATCACCCGTCGCCGACTTTGTGCCGCCTTATGAGGCCTAAGATTATATATTTGTTTTATTTAAACAGTTACTAACTTACAATAGTTGGATTGTTCCAATATATAACATTTGAGTTACAGATAAATATGCATTTATCAATATCACTAAATTCTATAATGAAATTCATCTTTTACATCACTTCTGACATACTACTGACTTGCAAAATTAAAGATTTTTTTAAAGGTACTTTGGAAATTAAATGAGATTAAGAGATGAGACAAATAATATGAATAAGCAGCATCTCACAATGTGCGTGTGGCGGGGGGTAGATATGCAGCCCGTGGCCGCAGCAACATCGGCCGGCGCAGCCACCCACGCGCACTCTGGAATATAACGATCACACAAATTTAAATAATACCACGCTAAAAGTCTTGTTTTTTAGATTTTTCTTCTTCTTATTTTTGCAACTGGCAATTTACTTCTCTTCAAAACTGAGAATTACTGCTGCCAGTTTTGTTGGATTAGGGAGCAAGAGCAAGGAGTGGGTGTTGGGCGTTATTGGGGAAAATGTAAGGAAACAGATAATATGATTATAAACAAATATCGTGATATGAAATAAATTTAATAATAGATTTACTATAAAATTTATTCGAAAGAGATAGAATAGATGATAAATTATAAGGAAGAGGAGCATTAAAGGATAAAATAATATCATAAAGTAGTAAGGAGTTGAAAAAAGGGCAAGAGAAAAGGATATGAATTTTTAGATGCTTTACTGGCCTGGAACCACTAGAAGTCACACACGTGACATTGTCGCCACCCCGGCGAGGCTCACGCCAGCGTATTGTTTGAGTGCTATCAGCGTTTTATTGCTAAAACGTGCATGTATTATTCTGGTGTTTCCCATTGTCGAAATTCTTCCGCAACTTATTGTTTACTTTAGTCAAATAATATTTTATTTATTTATTTGTATATTTACTTTTAGATATAATATATTTATGTAACATATAAAGGCGTAATAGCTCAGTTGTTGCCTGTGTATAAGTAGTAGTAATGGTCGTTATTTCAATAACAGATAAAATAATGAATTATTTTCCCGTAACGAATAACACATTATTTAACAACGGCTTATACTGTTATCCTGCTGTTGCTGTTGAAGTTCTAAGCCTGAAAAAGTATGAAGGAAAGTTCATTGTTAAGACTAACTAGCTATAATCACAATAACAATCGTACTCAACAACATTTGTCAAAACAGCAATATAACAGGATAACAGACAACAGTTTACAATAACAGTTATAGGAAAATAACACAAAAGTGTTATTCGTTATCACAAAACAGTCGTTATTGCCATTACTAATAAGTAGTACTGGCATAAGTAGTATGGTGGTACTATTTCTAGAGTATAGAATGTATTAAATAACAGATCTAATAACAATTTAAATTTACTATGTACTTTAACATTTCGGTAGAGTTGTATCTAATGATCATGGGAAGAGTAGAGAATGCAGACTCCAATTGCCATAAAGCGAGAACTAACAACAGCTACGTGCCGTTAGTTTCGTTGTTTAACATATATCTATGTCTTACATGGGCTAGGCTGTTCAGAATCTGGGTACCATCATTCACGCTAGTAAAAAGTATGGGTTGATTTTTATAATTTGTTGTGTGGCAGCATTGCGTTCGAAGGACACATATATATTGCAAGTAAAATAAAAAATGAAAATGGTTTTTTTGATTAGCCTAATAATTAATTATTTACAAAATCATGTTTTAGGTATGATAATATGTTTCGCCCTAAACCAATCATTGTTTATTTGTACTATACAGAATGAATCTTAATAATGCGAATGAAGCTTAATAATAATATATATACATATATGTTGCGTAAATTAGAAATGGAACAGTTTTTTACTTCGAAACATGGCAACCAAGGCAGTAAATTATCAGTTTTATTGGAATTAGGCTTGCAAATAGAAAGATTTTGTTGTAAAAAAAAACAAGTGAACATGTGAAATATTATTGTTGTTCATTATAAATACTTGTATTTTATGTAATAAAAAGTTCTGTTTAGATATTACATTTTAATTACACACATAATTTGAGAAAAGTACATGTATATAATCAATATCTATTTCTTTCTTTTGTCTTTTTTTTTAGAGTTTCACACTAACCTGTCAAATTTTGGAATGTTCCACTCGAGACTTTTAGAATAATATATAATAGTAATAATAATAAAGCTTTATTACATTCCACATTAATTCGTTAAATTACATAATCAAAATCATAAAGTCAAATTATACATCAAAATCAAAATTAAATGTCAATATTTATATAAATTCGCAATTCATAATATTTGTTAATAAATTTGTAAATAATAATAAATAATCATAAAATATATATATATATATATATAATATATATATATATATATATATATATATATAATATATATATATATATATATATATACGAGTCTGTATATAAATAAGTATATATATATATATAAAAATAAATAAGTAAAAATATAAAAAAATATATATATATACCTAGTCCTGATAAGGTGAGCATGTGGTGGCTGCGGGTTGTGAACGTGCACGTGGTGAGCGTGCGGCGGCGGCTGCGGCGGCGGCGGCGCGTGTGCGAGCGGCTCCTGCCGCTCCTCCCGGAATACCCTTGGGGTCGGCTCCACCGACGCGTTTCGTTCGGGTGACCTCGTAAGGTCTATCACTACTCGCTGTCGAGCAACAATGGGTTTATTATTAATCTTACTGTTGTAGTTTATACACAACACCAACAAACAAAACCTACAAGCATTTATATTATAATGATGTTGGTTAAGTAGTGGGTAATTCCCGTATTTTCCATTGCAATGCATGCATATCAATGCATTGTACCTACTGTTTTATAATAGAAATAAATAAGATAAATGTCTGGTTTACTCAAATTCCAATTAAGAAATGATCAGAAGTAGCAGCCAAACGTGGGATATTGCAAATACAAATCAGTATTAGTAGAATTTAACCAAATAGGGGTAGATACCTAACGGCTATTAGCTAAGCCTGGTAGGCAGGCATCTTGTGAACACTACAAAACTTAATGTACATTTAACACCTATCATCTAAACATGCATTCTGAACTTACATTATTATCTTCACTTATAACTTGTACATCATCATCTGAGCTGGAATCAGATACCCAGTCTAATTGTAAATCTGGTGCTGAAAGAACGCCACTTGCTGCTGTGTCTCCAGGTTGACCCACCTGCAATCCACATGACCATATAATTCCTATCTAAGCCATAACAAAAGACAAAGAAGGAAATGTGAATGAAATAAATAAAAGTCTAATTAGCTCACTAAAAATCTGTGCTATAAACTATACATTTAAAAAGGAAATACTTTTCAAGAAACTAAACAAGCTACAGTAGTATAAGACTGTATATTATTAATAACTTATTAATAGTGCTCGGAATAGGTAGCTAAATTTTATGTTCTTGCAGAAAGAAAGTCAATGTAAGCGTAACATGGATAAATCTAAAATTTTCTGTTCTTATTTGCTATTTGTTTCTTTATGCTTTTATTGTAAAATTTTATGTTTACAACTTATTATTACAACAATAAGCTGAAAGATGTGACTATTTTGAAAGTTCAATATAATATTTTTACAATCTCTGAAAATAGTAAGTTCCCAGGCATAGCCATACTATTGATGTCACAAAATCGCAAGTACATAAAATTAAACTACCTATTCCAAGCACTACTTATTAACTATAGAGTTTTCTACAACATACCTGGTTTAGGTTATGTGCAGACTGAGCATTAGTTTCTTTAGCCCCACCTGAGCTTGTTCCTGGCTGTGGAGTATTGTTTGATACTCTCCTATCATTAGTACTAATAACACAGCATCTTCGGGTAGGATCTACTTCTGTTTTGACAATCACATTTTGGGTAATTTGAGACCCACCTTCTGTACCTGGCTCTACCTTTACTCTAGCCTGATTAACAGCTTCTTTTTTAATGACTACTGGGTTAACATCGCTCAACCTTACTGGACTCTCAACCGTGTTTTGCATCCCAGTTGTGCCGGCTTCCTGTTTGATATTAGTATTCTGAATACCCGGTTCCTCTTTGACTGGTGGTAGAGTCATGTTTGATGCCATACCGACAACAGTAGGATTACATTGCCTGATTTGTTGCTGATGATGATGGTGATGGTGATGGTGTGCATGTGATCCACTTGGAAAGTTATGTCTATTGAAGTCATGATATTCAATTATAGCTGGATGAGTATGACAAGGTTGCCCACGATCTGTACTATATTGATAGTTCGTTCTATGAGAGCTATCAGCTGGTCTTTCTTGTTTTATGTGCATGTGATTTTGATAGCAGTTTGATTGACTTTGGATATACGGGCAAGCCGGATTATTTACCTGTCTTCTGCTACATAAATTCTCAGGTGCTACTTCATTTTCTTGCACATGTTCATTGTTTCCCTGAGTTTCTGAAGCTAAAGCATTATGCTCTTGTGGCTCCCTCTTTATTTCTACTTGATAATTAGACCCATTACCATTTGATTGGCTAGGTATGGAATCAACATTAACAGACTGCCCTTGATGACCAGTTCCATTGAGATGCTTTTTTCTATGCACAGACACATTATCCTCTTCTTCTGAACTAACTTCAATAAAATTAGAATTTTGTTCATTTTCTTTGGATTGCCTACGTCTTGGAGATATATTGAGCTTACGACTAGGTCTTTCTAAGTCTATGTGTTGTTGGCTGTCATTCATTCCAACATTAATTACTGACTGGTTCTGAGGAGCATTGGCATGGAGTAGCGAGGAGCTATAATCTCTGTGCAGTTGGTTGTTAACATCTGTTGTATGATTATGTGACATTGTGTAACGCAAAGGATGTTGCACATAATTTCTCTCTTCACTTAATACAATCACATTGTTGGAGTGATATGGACTGTACACATAATCATGAGCCGACCTCATGCCTGTAGTATAATGTGCATAATTAGGATAAAAATAACCCCTGTGGTTAACTGAAGCAGGTTTTGGTTGGTATCTAATATTAATATTGGAAAATCTTTGACCATTAACAGTAGCTTCATCTTGATTTCTTACCAGGAAATCTAGAGAACTTGAACTATCAGGTAAAGGTTGATATTCTTCTGGCACAGGTGTATGGGATGATACAGGAGAATTAATAGGTGCAATATCATATGCTTGTGCTGGTGTTGTAGAATTTACATAGTCGGATGAGACTGGTATTGCTTGTTCACATATATTTACGGAATTAGCTTCTGTAGATGAAGGAAGAACTTCAATGTCATCATCGCTTTCAGCAAATAGTGCATCACATTCCATTTCTTCTATTAAAATATACAAAACACAGTTAGTGGCAAAATATAATTTTAACAATTAATATTTATTATTAATGCTATTACTGTAATAATTAATATTCATTATTACCATTTCCAGGAGGATTATCAGAAGCTGAAGATGTATAGACAGTGTCGAGAATGGCCGCTAGCGCCAAAGATGATGGACCGGGAATATCCCACGAAGATGACTGATCACCTTCATAACCCTTTTCGGTCATATCGGAAATAACTTTTATATCATCATTGTTAAAACTCAATCAATGGACTCAAGACGACTTTCCTATTAGACAACAAACAAGGGTTACTCACTATGTACGCTCACATACTTCAAATAACTGAGTTTTTGATACAATTATAATTTAACATAAATACTTTATTGTTATTAATTACTCAGAAAGAAAAAATATTGCAATTCAACAAAACATTGTGAATTGTGAACAAAAATACACCAATTTGACAAAATCTACGTGAACAAAGGCACAGACTATAATATCTTGGGAAGAAAATCCATACAACTAGCTGTATGGTTCTTTTCTCTTTGCCAATCTTTTGTGAACAACCTAAACAAGTGATATCAATATTGTGCTTTCTCTACTCAAGCTTGGTACCCAGAAAAAACGTAAGAAATGTAATGTGACGGGTGCCTTTTTCTTCTGCCTTGTAAACTATTATAAAGAATTGTCGAAGAGTGTATTGTCTGAGAAATATCCTCATATATTGCTTCTATTACTTCCACGTAGCGACGAGTCAAGGGTGGAGGTTAAATCTAAATGATCTGCAAAGAATACCGTTTGGTGATTCTGAGTATCAACCTGTTATTATTATTATCTGAGTATCAATGTACGCTACCCTATTAGCCATATTGATGTACACGTTGGTCATGAGAGACTTGTGGACAATGAACTTAACACAACACCATACTATTTTTTTGTAATATCCCTTAGAGAAAAATGAACTTTCTAATATTTGTTTTCATTTCTTAAATTTAACTTGTCTACTACGGCTTGTTGAATTTACTTATATAATATAATAATTGACGTCCTGTAGCATCTTATTACACATGTAAACATGCAATAGTAATAATAATAAGACCCACAAAATAAACATAATTTAATTTAGAAGCTTAAAAATCGGCAATTTTCAATAAAAAAATTAAAAGTCGAATATCTCGAAATGGGTTAAGTTTAGGGTAGGGTGTTTCATAGTGAAATAAGTCACAAATGATGGGTACTCCACGCCCTTAACGGATCTAGCACGACTTTTCCTGTAACCCTGTATATTAAAGAATGTCGACTTTAATTCATGATTGTGATTAAAATACGCAAGACCATTATTTAATATGTATATTGACGAATGTCGATTTTAATTCATGATTGTGATTAAAATACGCAAGACCATTATTTAATATGTATATCCATATCGAGTTACGCATTTGAAGTCGGCAAGTAGGCACAATACACAATAGGTCCGTTTAGAAAAGCAGGTCAGTATTAAAATCAAAAATCAAGTGATATCGCAACGAACAATCGAACAAACAAAAGTCGTATAACATCTGACATTGACATCTGACATTTTTAAAGTGCTGCGAATAAGCTCTCAATACAATAACATCGTTTAGGAAATCGATATTATCGTGTGAATAAAATACTTATTTTTTGTTAATGGTTTTCGACGATTAACATTAATTAAACATTTCAGTACAGAAAATATTCTTCTCTAACAAGTTTAAAACTTTTTATTTAATAATTTTTTCAAGAAAGTTCTAGGAAAATAATAATCATGTAACAATTCATTAATGAATATAATATAAAAATTACCGAGGCAGTCTGATATATTTATACATGTTAAGGGCAGTCGTTTAGCCATCTCCTTTATTATATGGCATTTTTACTAAGTGTATCGAAGAAAATCAGTAGAGAATTACGAATAAATATGCTTTTCATTTTTAATGTAAATCATGTCTTTCGGAAAATCCCTCATAGCCGAGATGTATGGCAGCCCTTCAATTACTATATTATTATCTTTGTTGCAATGTCATATCATGTCATGTGACATTAACAAATTCAAGAATTATACTTTTTTCAGTCTCGTCAAGCGGGCTACTCACCTTCAGTGTTAACTGTGCAATCCAACTGTACAGTTCGTACTACATACCTGATAATTTACGTTAGGTATGTAGTACGAACTGTACTACAACTGTACTTAACCTCAGATGAGTATACTATAGCTTAACTGAATGTTATCAACAATGTAACAAAGATACACTTTTATACATGCCTCTTTTGATACTATTACTTGTCGCAATATGATTATTTTTGTTTTTGTCTGTTAAGATTTCTGCGTCGCACGGCAAAATTCACTCCCGTGTAATTTCACTTCCTTAACCGGTTCGTGCGGAGCGAGTTCTGACGAGCGCAATGTTGTGCAATAGTTTGTTTTCTTTCTGTGTATGTCTATTCATGTTAAGTGCTTAAAAGACTTAGCGCATTATTGTATATTGTAATATGTTAATAATGTAATGATTCGGATCTGTCATGTATAAAAAAAACAAATATGGTTTATAATGCATGGCAAATATCAAATTGTATTTTAGAATTATATTTAAATAAAAAAATATATATATTCTTAGTACTTACATAAAAAAAAATCGAACCTTCAACAAAGATTTTATATTTTCAGATGATTTAAATTATATAAAGTGGCGGTCCATAGTATTATAATATTGAAACATGAAGTCATATTTACCTATCTGTGAACGTGCAACTTTACGTGAAGAGCAATACAAACACTACTCTTTATACAAAAATCATTAGTCTTTCGATGTGCTTTCGATTCGTTATCGAAAAAAAGCTAGCTCAGGCTACCTTAATTTTATTAATAAGGGACTATAAATATATCTGTGATAAATATATTCTACTCGTTTGTGCGTTAGTTATGTAAAACTTACTAGGGTAGAGACATCAGTTTTAACACACAGTTAAAACTGTAGGTGTATAGCCCGCTTAACCTTAAGTGTTGTGAGACTTGTGAGTCGAGATAATTTTTTTATCAATTATGATAAAAATTATTCTTTGGTTTAAGTAGTGATACTCTCCGTTAGGGTAATAGTATTTGGTTTGATTCATGAACGAGTAAATATTTCGTTCTATACAACTTAATGTAAATCTTACTTAATTAATTAGTCAACAATGCCTGCATCATTGCTGCCCTTGTTTTTGGAAGGCCAAGTTGTTAAAGGTTTTGGAAGAGGTTCTAAAGACTTAGGGTGCCCTACAGGTAATTCTAAGTATTACCTATTTAATTATAATGTGTAAATACTTATAAGTAAGTAAAGTAAACAAATCTGTGATCTTATATACCATGTTAAATTTGATTCAGTTACAATGTTTTTCATATTGTAAGTATTTGATTTTATAAAGTTTTAAATACATTCTTTTCAAAATTCGTTATCACCTAAAAATAAGTTAATAAATTTTATTTCCCTTACATACTACATATAAATCCCAATTGGATTTACATTAACATAATGGTAATATTTAGGATAGGAATAGATGGAAATGTGATGCCCATTATTATTTATTTTTAATTTAATTAATTTATTCATAACAATATACATTGTGTCTAATAATATTAAAACTATACTTAATAATGTGATATACATTAGTAATTACAATTTATAGGTTAAATGTGTATAATAATATTTAAAAATTTTGTTAAATTGCGTAATTATTCCTTTGATTACTTATTCAATGAAACTTCATTCAATATACTTATGACATAGAATAGCAACTTTTTAGAGGCAATATGAATTATGGAGCATAGGGGTGTATTCAGTGTGTGAAAGAATGGTGTTTTCAGTTGTACCAAAGGGTAGTTTCCCCTTCTTTTCCATTTACCATGTTGCATTAATTGACATTGATTTGCTACTTTTGGAGGCATTTTGTTATTTGGTCAAGTCAAGTGGTTTATATGAATGGTAGTGGTAAATTTTTTGAGCATCAATTAAATTGTTTGTGATCCATTAAAAACATAGCTTTCTCAGAGCAAAATGTTTGTGTAGAATTAATTTAATTTGCCAGATCTCAAGGTAGATCATAGCCTAAAATCATAAAAAAATAATTTAATAAATATTTTCCTATTTATAATTTTTTTAATGTTTTTTATTTTAATGGCCAGTTCCATAAGCATTTAGTGTAACTAACCATGTATCCCACAGTGATTGGGTTAATGTTTTCTCTCTATTAGACCAATACAATTAAAATGTTTTTGTGTGTTTTTTGTGTATTTTTCCTCTACATTGGTTAAAATAATATTTGGAAAAAATGTTAAATTTATAAAACTCTGAAACCTAAGTAAGTTTCGAATTAATTAATATTTTTTGACAATCATAATATTTACTAAGCAATTAAACACAGTGCAGATAACAATAACATCTGCCAAACAGTTCTGAAATATCTCAACTTAGACCTATTTACTATAAAATACATCTTATCTAAATTGGGCCAAAAAATATGAGATAATGTGTGACACTATATTGATAAAATTGTATATTCTTACAGGGTTTACTCATGTAGCCTTTATATAATATAAAACTTTTATCACAAACAAAAAGAATTATTCAATTTACTCCTTCAATGCAGGAGCTCCCATTGTTCAAAACTGTCATGGCACAGTTTCTGATCAGTCTTTAAGACCACCAGACAGTAAGTTTGTCAATATAGAAGTGACACCACAGATGTTCATTGGTGATGTTGAATGCAATATTTATATAAAATAATATATCATTAAATTTATAGGACATTTTCACTATACTAGGGTGTAAAAACTACAGCAGAAGCTAAAAATACCAGAAACTTCATAATGTATTTCTTTAAATTGGGTAAAATATATAGTAAAATTTTCAAAATGTAAATAATTGAAAATCAATGTAATTTAAATAAAGTGTAATTTTATCTGCTGTCAGTTATTCTATATTTCTCTTTCATTAGGTATGTCCTAACTAGTGTTAAAAAAATATCCATTTTCGTATTTTGCAATTGCTTTGTTGGGTTTTCTATGTATTATAATTAAAAATGTTATGGATTCTTTGTGGTCTATGATATCCATTAACATAAGACATCGAATAACATAAGAATTTATAGATACATGGTCAAGGGGTTGCTTAGCAATGTTGTTGGTTGTTAGTTGAAATTGTTATCATGTATTGGACTATATAAAGTAATTGTGTTTTGTATTCGTGTATACGCAAGTGTATAAAATATTATATATATTGTTTAATAGAACTGTGTGAATCTTTACTCGTTCATATTTTCTACTGTTTACTCTGCTACCACCCTATAAGTTTACATTTAATAAATAAAAGTAATGAAGAAGAATACTCTCATCGATTATATTAATTTATAATCGTGAAGATCTTGTCCATCGATTATCTTCATTGTATTATGGCTAGTGATCGAATAACCATCCATATGTCATCACTGGCAAAACATACGAATCAAAGACTCGTCTTGAGATACTGCAGTATATGAGAATATAGGTCGAGAATAAATCTCGAAGTAGTGAGGCCCCATTAATGTGTTGCGTAACGGGTCAACGCATTGACTTATGACATCGCGCGACTTTTTCGTTGTGAATGTTTAGCTTCCCCCTGCTGTCCGTCGTTGCACCGCAAATCAAACAGCGCATCGTATCATCACATCCCAGCTTCGTGTCTGTGTCTGTTTCCGTCGATCTGTTGATCATGTGCGGTAACGCAATGCATTAATGGGGCATTTTACAATAATATATCAAAAACGACGCACCGTCAACTCTCCGGCGTTGCAGTGCATTTGTTCTTGTGTGCGAATACTGCCCAGCCTAGTTGGATCCGTCGATTGAACTCTTTCCGGAATTTCGATCTAGGTTACAAGGTCATTTATATGCAGATCATATAAATGATAATGATATAAGCAGTTTAAAGAATGTATAGGATAATAGTACTGTTTAATACATAGCAATGTTTATCCATATTTTTTTATCACCTCCACGCACTGCTCTATGTTCCCATTGTATCAAACCATTAAAGTAAGTTTGAACCAAATTCATACAATATCATCTTAGACAGTAACAGATCGGTATTTATAGAACTATTGCTGGTAACTATGTTTTAATTAAATTTTTTGTAAATAATTGCTTATATTTTTATGCTGGATTATCTATCTCCTATTATTCGAGCTTTGGCACTGAACTTTTTTGCCCTTTAAGTTCTATCTATTGCAATTATAAAAAAAAACATTACTTATTCATCTTTTTGAACTTAAAATTCGAAAACATAAAAATGTTTTTAGATCGATTGAATAGTTTTATTTTATCGTCTATTGAAAGGTGACAAGTCGGTTGTTAAAATGGAAATGTCAAAGGAAAATTTTCGTGCGATAATTTTCTACAACTTTCAAAGAGGATTATCGCGGTGTCAGTGCATTAAGGTAATTACTTCTGTGTTTAGTGATGCAGCACCATGTCTTAGGACTATAGACCGTTGGTATTTGGGATTTCAACGTGTGCAGTCTAGCCTCAGGGGCAAGCCGCGTCAAAGTCGTTCAAAAACCGCCATGACGTAAGAGAATATCGAAGCGGTGTGGCAGCTAATCTTCGAAGATCGTCATGTGACATACCGTGAAATAGAGACATCAGTGGGCATTTCAGGGACCATGCTTAAGAAAATTGATCTCCCGTTGGATATCACATTTGCTTAGCGACAAGCGAAAAGCAGCCTGTATTTGTTGGTGTCGCAAAACTCTGCAGCGATTCAATCGACGAGAGTCAAAGCATGTTTATGATATGGTTAGTGGTGCCGAGTCTGGGTCTTCCAGGATGAGTCTAAACTGATCAAAGTTATACGCTCACGGAGCACATGAAAAAAAATTGTTGCATCCTTTGTGGCAAAGGATGGTCACGTCGCCACTATTGTACTAGAAGATCGCAAGACTGTTAACACTGACTGGTATATCACTGTTTGTCCAATCCAAGACGTCGTATGACACTGCACCATTGCATTGAAAGTTCGCACACCGCCCGCCAATCAATAACTTTTTTGAGCACTCAAAATGTCGAAATTTTAGACCACCCGCCTCAGTCCTGACTTAAGCCCTAACAATTTTTTTATGTACCCCAAAATTAAGTAAAGTCTTCGTGGTTAACGTTTCAGCTCACCCGAAGAAGCTTTGTGTGTCATATTACGTTGTAACGGGGATTGTATGTAGCAATAAAATGGAACCACTGGATTATAATAAATATGTGTATTGGATATTGAAAAAAAAAACAATTATAAACGTTAAAAATAATTTTACAACTCACCGTCAGGCGGAATGACATCTCCCGTCTAAAACAACTTAAAAAGTTATTTATAACCAAAACTCAAACTTCTGCAAGAAGTAGAACCTATCACAAATAGAGATCACTACAGAACACATGCAAGAGTGTGTTAAATATCGCAGAGAATTCTTTGAAAAACAATAAATGTCAATAATCTATTAGATTATCTACTTATTTCAAACGATACAACTTAAAAGGTAGCCCTCGTAAAAGTTGAAATAATCACATATCTGATTTAAACCTTGTTCCTAATCATTATTATAAGTTTCTAAATAATGCTCATTTTAAGTTAGTTGCTCTTTCCATATTTTTTTTTACAATAATTATAGTAAACTGGATCATTTATTTGTGTGAACAATGCAATATCTTATGGCCTCTTTAATAAGGTTAAACATCAACGGAAGAACCGCCTAACAGGGTAGTAGTTTTTAGACTTTCCTTATAAATAAATAAAGAAGAATTCACTATTGAGGACATTGCAAATTAGTAATAAATATATGTATACATTAACGCCGACGATGCCGGTGGCGCAGCGAATAATTTAGCTGCAACAGAACGGTTGTCTTGAACTACGCCTTTCCGTCCTTTAAGAACATTATTTATTACTCCGCGGTAAAAATTATTGTCTTATGTTTCTGATGACTACAACAACCGGCGTCTTACACAGGTCAATTGCCCAGCCAATCCGAATAAATGCGGGCTCTGGAACACACACGCAATGCAACAGTTTGAACCTCTAGCTTAGACTTACTAAACACATCAGAGATAAACAATGATTTTCCTATTTTTCAGCTAACTATCCTTTAAATGTGGTGAAGTCCTTACCGCAAGGATTAGAGCCAGGAGTTTACTATGGCTGGGCCCAAGTTGATGTTGGTGCGATTCATAAAATGGTCGCAAATATTGGATGGTGTCCTTATTACCAAAATAAGGAAATGTCTGTGGTATTGTATCTATTATTATTTAAAATTAGTAATTAGATTAAGCAAATATCACATCATCAATTAAACATTACAATAGTATAAGGTATTTGTACAATTAAACATTTTTTGATGTGTGTACTACACACATATCGGCTGGATTGGAATAGTAGCCTGTAATTCAGCATTTATTACTAGTGTGTGCGTCGACAACCGTTACTATTACCAGTTTATAGAAGACGTAGCTTTAAACCATATTGCTTGTTATTCAGCTGGTTTTTACTACTGCTTTAAGCATCGAGTGTCGGTCCAGTATTTTTAGAACTTAATTCGAGGCCATCGTGGTTGACTAAAACCTTAATCGCTCGTACATAGCTAGGGCAGATGATGCTTGATGAACGCATAACATCCAAAGAATTAAAAAATCGAGTCCCTGTATCTCCATTCAAGCCGTAGGACTCTTACGGCCAAGGCTCAGGCTGAGTTTAGTTGGTAGGTCACGCGATCGGACCGCTCCGGTCATGTGTAGTCCAACATAAGCCCCGTGACACTTGCCGTTGCGAGGGTATCGGCTATGCAACAATGTTTTATAGAGAGCGAGCACCGTCATATTATCACTAATTGACACCTTACTGAGTCAAATCGTTTTTGAACCCTCGCAAGATAGCAACTAAGTGTCCATTGTAGCTAGTTAACTAGCTTCATGCTCCACACGGTATATGCCTCGGTACTTTAAACGCTGTTAATATAGTTTTTCTTTTTCAGGAAACTCACATTATGCATAACTTTGGACGCGACTTTTATGGTTCAATATTGAAAATAGGGATAGTAGGATTTTTGAGAGGAGAAAAAAATTTTAACTCCTTAGACGACTTGAAGGAGGCTATTAGAACTGATATTACAAACGCAGAAAGAGCATTGGAGCAGGATGATGCAAAAATAGTAGCACTTCATAAATTTTTCATAAATAATAATAAGTAACATTATTATCACTGTGTGATATGTCGAGTTACAAGACTTTGCCAAATGCATTTGTAAAAATTTACCATTGTAGGTTTTTGACGAAATAAACTTAATTATTAAATTGTACCGCGTCGATTGAATGTTAATTCAACATGGCATATTATTTAAAAATGTAATGTACAGCCGCGTAGGGAAAAGCTCGTCAGTTTTCAAATTGATTGCTTTATAAAGTTGTTACAACTTAATATCTTTTGAAACTCGAAGACGACTGCATATAAAACTATTCTCAATAGTTTGATCAGTCAGTGGACAATTATTATTATTTCATAATTGCGTTAGTGCAAGCAATAGGCTTTTTGACAATGCGAAAAATAAAGTGTCAATTACTGTTAACAGTATAAATTAAGAGTTAAAAAATGATTATTTATTAACGTAAGTTGAAAATAACGATTAATTTATTTTAAAATCCGTAAATAAAAATTGCATTTTTTAAACGTTTGTCATGTGACACAAAACGCTTCTGATTGGTCGAGTTTATCATGACGTCACTTGCTTGTAAACTTCGTTTGCCTACTTGTGTTGCGCCTAGTTGTGGTAGATTATCTCCGTTATATTAAGATTTTCTTTACTATTCATTGTTTTTTTTTGTTTATTTGCACTATTTTACAAGTACTTTCAACCATGGACAACGATTTTGTAAAAGCAGACAGCAGAAAAATGTAAAAACAGCAAAGTAAGTACACTTTACTGGTAACTTAAATTATATCATAAGAAAGTGAAATAATGATGAACTCCCACAAGAACTTATATAGGTTATAAATAATGTTGTCGGGCATGAAATTTACATACACATTTTGTTCTTCATTATATCTCTATTTAAATACAAGATAAAAACAATTTAAAACATTACAAAAACCCTTGCACTACAATTTCCAATACAACAATCAAAATCTTAATGCCAAACACATTTTCTTTTTCACAACCTACCAAAGACAAAATTTCAACCTCTTCAACAAATAATTAAGTTTGTTTGGCACAATTCCGTGAACATAAACGATAATTTGTTCACGTTACGTCGTCATTCTTTGCCGTTTGACAAATGCAGATCGGGAAGTACCAGCATCATACATCCTTTTAATGTGATCTAGCTGGCAATGAAATTTAGAAGGCAGAAGTTTATTATTTAAAATTATTTTCTGACTGAAACCCATTTTGTACTGATAGTAATTTGCCATGTCATTTTCCATCTGTAATGAACAAACAAGTCTTAGTCGGGATCTTTTAGTGTACTGCTTATTGAAATCATAGGACTCTGTAGCTACAAATTTTAACAAATATTATGGAAAACAGCGGAAATATTCGAAGTGAGTTGCAAGAGACATTCTGTTAAAAACATTAGAAGTATTATAACCTCAAATCAATAACGAAAATATTAACATTCTGAATGTAATTAATTATTACAAAATATAAATATTATGTTTACTTACATCGAAATGGTCTTCACAAAAGAAAATATTTGTACTATTCGCTATGTCATTATGATCCCTCCGAGAAAGTTGCAACTACTTTCGGCGCACTTCGATATTCTTTGGAAAACTTACAAATAGTTTTTCCGGAGTTTTTAACGACGTATTTGTACATTTTGGAGCTACACACCATTTGTAACTCATTTTGTTACATAAATCACTGATAAAAAGTAAATCCAATCGCACTTTCGTTTTTTGTTTACAACAAACAAATATATATGCCAGCTATCACAGATCAGAATACAGGCAAGTGACGTCACCGACCTCATTGCAGCGCCATATTGTCAAAGTAGCGTTTTGGCACACTATTCAAATATTGAATTTTTAATTCGATGTTTTTCAGCTAATATATACCAGAATTAAAAATAACAACTTTTACTGGGTTCCTTAGACTCTACTAAATAATATAAAATGGATTTTAAAAACCTGTCAAATAGCCTATTGTCAATTTTAACGTGACAAATTATTTAATACTTTGATTTGAATGATTAAAAAATGTGGTTAACTATTTTTATATAAATAAATGACTAATAAAAATTGACGAGAAAAACTATATTACATAATTTGTTCAGTGGAACAGTAAAAATGTTTACCTGTACTATTAATCCAAGTCGAATAAGATTATTACTAAATCTAAAAAGATTATTAATATGCTACATTTGGACACAAATTACAAAAGTATAATACCAGAAGTTTTGTTATTAGTTAATTTCGTGAAAGATGCATTTGACAATTACAAGCAATAGTATTTCTCGTAAATATGTATTCAAATAGCAAGATCTTAATAATCTCTTAATAAATATTGCCAATTATTCTTAATACGTCATTAATATATTGTTGTTTTCGCTTTCTGCTTCATACCAAGAAAATTTTTACCTTAAAACACGAAGTAACATATTAACGCAATGATATAGTAATTAAAAACATTAATTAGATAAGTTAATGGGTTTTTTTACTTAATGTAATCAAATGAGGTAATGGTTTTTTTTTACTTAAGCTCCTTAAATGTATTTTAGAATTATATTTAAATAAAAAAAATAGTTTATTTTATAATTTAAAATATATGAATATTGTTTATTTTATAATTTAAAATATAGTACCTAGCAATATGTTGATCGTCTTCGCCTCTACAATTAACTAGCATTTTTTTGTGCTAACCGCTGACTAGGGGTGACGACTTTCATGTTGAAGTCGGTAAAATCGAAATGTTAGGTTTTCTGGTCTAAGACAAGTTATATGGAGTTTTAATATTATTTCGCCGGCTCTCGAACAAGCTATTTTGGTGGTAGAAGACTAATCAGCCTGGGGAATATCTTACGTTCAATCATATATGAGCGAGCTTCAAACTGTTATCATGAATGTATTATCATTGTGAGTTTAATTTTATATGTTTATAAATATATTAATTATATTTTTGTTAAACAAAAGAATATTTTTTTATTATACTCAGAACTTTTTGGTGATATGTATTAATATTTATGGTTTATATAAATTCACATTTTTATATGAATTACGTAATCTATAATTATTGTGGTGTTATTGTTCGATTCATAAGTCGAACCATGAAAACTATCAATTTTTCACAATCCTTACCAGTGTTCCCGATCGAAGAAATGGACTGTATTAAGTAAAATGAAATACGTGAATTATGATAAATATACGAGTAGGTATATTACAATAAAAACCATAAGTAAATAACAACAAGAAATAATAAGCTATGTGGAATTTGCTGACAATCAAACCTATCGTCAAAAACAGATGACAAATCTGACACAAGCATCCATAGACATTTAGCCTGACCGGCCAGTCGCCAACAACCAGTAAGCAGAATCTTAGATATCGATACCTCCACCGCAAATAGTCGTAGACGTAAAAAGTTATTATTGAGTAGTTCATTGTTACATAACTTAATGTTTTACAAAAAATATACCATAACAAAGAGAAATTACTCAAAGGTAGAAAGAAATAAAACTCCGAAAAAGATAAGTATTTTAATTTTTTATTAGGCGATATTCAAAGAAAGAAGACTTTTTGATACGACCTTAGAGTGCTGATAAACGACGGGATTATAGTCTTATACTGCACTTCCGACTGTATGCGTAGAATGTTTTTCTTTTATTATGGTAATATAGTCGTAATTTTATGCTACTGAAATTGACAAACTTCTACAAAATTTGAAAGAAAACTTTTCAACCAATTGGGTAGACGACAATTTTTTCAATTCTATATTATAAGTGAGAAATATTTTAGAACCAACAGGTCACCTGCACCTATTACTTTTGAAGATAGATCGACATGTTTGCGGCGCTGTCACGGGCCGCTCAAAACGCTCCATACTAAAAACACTGAAATCGTGACGTCATAACTAAGTAAACTCTCCTAATTTGTATTTGCGTATAAACAAATTTTAAAATAACTTTGTTATTAGTACGTTTATAAGTATACTTTCTATATAAAAAAATGTTACATTAGAATTACGTAAATAATAATTGTTCATTTTTTAGAAATCTAAAAACAATGTAAATTAATAATTAAACTGAAATTTCTATATTGACATACTTTCACGAGATATAAATTGCTCAAATCAGACAATTATAGTATGAAAACGGCCATAATCAGTTGTAGTAATCTACCCTATTATTACATGAAATTTTATAGTTGCTATACGAGTATGGCGGTCGAATCGCGAGAGCGCACCCCGCCATGTGCCCCGTATGGGCCCAGAGAACTCGGGGGGGGGGGGGGGTTTAGTGGGTAGGCCGGTCCTCTTGACCGGAGAGCCCCACACACGGCCGCGTCTTGCCAACGCGGTGTCAGGGTGCTCAAGGTCGCATTTCCCCCCTCAAAAAAAAAGTTGCTATACGAGTAGATTGGCCCTTAGAGAAAGTTAGATTGATTGTTTAGAGATATTATAACTTATTAATTGAGATTACCTGATAATGGTTATTAATTAGTGTTTTCTATTCTTTTTATTTATTGAATTAAATTTATTTGTTAAAGTTAACTTAATTGTATAATAGCAATGAATAGTTATCGATATTTACATGCTCTAAAAAATGAGAATATCTGAAATTTCGTCAATAGATAATAAATAAATTTTTCAATAGAGATGAAAAATTATTTTATTATTAATTACAATGTATAGAAAATTTAAAATATTCTACCATATAAAATCATATGCTAAAGTTATAAGAAAAAAAATATTATATGACAAAACGTATATAGTCACTTCACGTAATTTTAAAACTCACAGGGACAATTCACCGCCCACCTCGTTTTTCGTTGAATTTGCTTAAATTCAGGATTTTAGCCCAAATTTCATGGGATGTTAAGTTGAAAACAATCATCAAGGTAAACTTAAAGACAAGAAAACTTAAATCACGTTGTCAAAAATTGGTAAATTTAAATTTTGAAAAAAAACATGGTTTAAATTTTTTAAATAAAATTTTAATAATGGGTGTTGCCGCCACGGGCTCTAATGACTTCTTGGAGCCGGTTTTGTAATCCATCCATAATGTCCTGGATGTCCGATTAGGGAATATTGTGCCACTCCTCTATCGCAGCCGTCTTGAGCTCCCTCAAGGTCGTAGGTGCTGGTACTCTTGCTCGTATGCGTCTTTTTAGCTTGTCCCAAATGTGTTCAATTGGATTGAGGTCGGGACTGCGTGCAGGCCAAGGTAGAACTTGAATTCCGACCTCATTAAGATAATCAGTGACTGATCTTGCCGTATGGCAACGTGCATTGTCATGCATTAGTCTGAAGTTGTGTCCAATAAATGGCGCGAAATGTACGACATTTTCTTGAAGAACTTCCTCCACGTACCTTTGAGCGTTGACACTGCCTCTGTCAAACACAACAAGATCGGTACGAGCCTCGTAAGAGATACCTCCCCAAACCATTATGGACCCTCCTTGGTAACCCACTGTCTCGGTTATAGCGCATGGAGCAAACCTTTCATTCTGGCGCCTGTAGACACGCTGACGTCCATCTGGATCTCTTAAGACTATTTATTATTATTATGAGAGTAGTCTCATCTGAAAACAGTACGTCCTTCCATTCCTCCATAGTCTAGTCAGCATGTTCTCTCGCAAAACCAAGTCTAGATCTACGGTGCTGAGGGAGCAGTTCTGGCACTCGAGCTGGGCGAAAGCTCTGCCAGTCTTTCTCTTATTGTACGTTCACTAACACTCACATTTCTCACCTTAAAAGCCACGTACGAGCTTCAGTAGCGGTGCAAAATCGATTTCTTAGGACTGTTCTTGTACTGACAACGAACATGTCATCTCGAGCTGAAGTGCAGCGATGTCGACCTTGACCTGGTTTCGGGTGTACGAACCAGTCTCCCAAAATCGTCTGATAGCATCCCGTACCGTGGTTCGAGGTACACCGAGTGTACGAGCGATGCGACGTTGACTGTACCCAGCATCGGCCAAAGCCACTGCCCTGGCTGCACCAGTCGCATCCAGCGGCATTTTTTAGATTTAAAAACGATGAACAATCACTTTAAAGTCAAATTGAATAATATTGATCCACTACGGCAAAAAGAAACAAGGATTGATTATTCTGTGACGCAACGCTAATAATGTCTAACAACGACTAATTTCGAAAAATGATTTGGTGACACAATCTTATGCAACAAAATGAGGGTATATGTGTTTATTTTATTGCTGAAGTACCCACTTGACAAAAAATAAAAGAGTGCATAAGCCATAGTTAACGTAAACAAACAGGGTGACGAGAAATAACGGTGGGCGGTTAAATATGCCTGTGAGTGTAATATTATAAAGCTGAAGAGTTTGATTGTTTGAACGCGCTAATCTCTGGAACTCCTGGTTCGAATTGAAAAATTCTTTTCTTATTGAATAGCCCATTTATCGAGGAAGGCTTTAGGCTACATAATATCACGCTGCGACTAATAGGAGCGAAGAAATAATGGAAAATGTGGAAAAAACGGGGAAAATTATTATCTCTGAGGGCTTCCGTTGCGTGCGCTGCGAAAACGGTTCTAGATACCAAAAATGTATGAAAGAATTATTCCTCTTAAAATGATCTAAAAAAATGTCCGCGACAGTATATGTCTATCTTTTAATGTTAACTCACTAGAATCGTTTTTATGGTAGGTAATCAAATTTGGATATGTCGCGTTGTCAAGATCGAGTAACAGCCGAGGTGGTTGTTTGCAAAAATAAATATGATGCGCAAAATAATTGTTCCACGTGGACGAAGTCGCTGGCACAGCTAGTAAGAGATAAAGTTTTAAAATTGAAGTTACGTCTATACGCACGGAACTTATTTTCTATCGATAAAAGCACAAAAAAAAACATTTTTTATCAATTGATTCTTCTATAATATAAAAATAAGTCGATAGAAGTGAGTTAACAGTAAAAGAATTAAGAAAATCTTTCCGTTACGGATATTTGCTTTAGCTATGAAATTCTGTTCTGAGTGAGATTGACTGTTTTTAGTTTAACAGTAAATGGAACATTTTGAAAGGTCCTGAGTAAAGAAATTAATGTATATATTTTTGAGAACATTAAAGTGTTCATACACTGGCTGTCAAATGTCGTATGATGAATGTTGGTCAAACCACGCAAAGTAGATGATACTATTTAAATGCTCAAGTGGTTTTCGGAACCTAGGTCTAAATTTAGGATATGTTGTTCTGCTGATTGAGCTGAGCAAAAAATGTTAACGACTTATTTTCCCGCTAGGGGGCTCTGAAGTCTGAATTAGAAAATCATGGTTTTCGGTAGAATCAGTTTATTTTTAGATATGTTGTTCTCCTTGACGAGCTAATTCAGAATATTCAACTATTAGAAAAAGTTAACGACGTATTTTTCCGCTTGGAGTCTCTGAAGTCTGAATTCGAAAATCTTGTAAGTACTTGTCGTAATAAGAGACATTTGCGAGGTAACACTTAAATGATAATACTTGTTAGCTACTCAAAATTTCATGTTTTTTTACAATTTGACTTCACAGAAACACTCTTTAGTATTCGCACTGTAAAATTCACTGAAAATCTCGAGTAGTCAAAAAAAAAGATCAGACTTTATGCGTGGAAGTTATTGATATTATCAAATTAAAATGGCTAGTTTCATAATAAGTTCGATTTGAATTGTGTAAATAAAATTATGTCGAGAACATTTTAGTCTAAAAAATAAACTGGACAAGGCAGTAAATAAAGATTTTGTTTCAAAAAATGAAACATGTCATTAAAAAATATGAACAATCATATCTGAAATGCGTGCTTAGTAAAGAACCAACAGGTCCAAGGCAAACTGCATCATTTGATTCACAAGCCCTCACTCCTTTGCACGATTTTGTAGTACAATTCTGCGTGGGCAATGCAATTGGTGCGTATTGCAGTTTACAGCGATTCGGTTCACTTTATCACCCACCACTATATCACAAAAATATTTCACAACCGATTGGCATTAAAATGAAAAAACATAATCGAGAAAGCTACGGAAGTCTGGATCGTAGCATGTGTAAAACTGTGATATCTGGCTACCCCCATGGCAACAAGGCATGAGTATATGTATGTATAATAAACATTTATACTACTACTATACTATACATTATACAATGAAGTCAACCCGGGGTTTGAAATGGGTTGTGTCGTCTCACACTGAGCTAGATAACCGGTTGTTTACTACCGATCGGTAGATATATGAAGCGTAGTACATTTTGTATTGCATTTTTACCTTTCAATTTTCATTCTATGCTAATATGTTCTAGACAGAACAATGAAAACGACCGGTCTATTTCCGCGTTAAGACGGCGAACTGCGTTGACTTGATATATATTTATATGGTTAACAACCAGGTGGGCAACTGCTTAATAATAGTACAAGATGGGACAGAGTTGTAAATTGTATTAAAATAAGAAAAAGAAATATGGTTTGTAAAGCTTTTGGACACAAAAAGTTTAAAAAGACAAACACTGTAGGCTAAGAATGCAATTTAAAAAGGAATATGCCCATCTTACTGCAAACTGTTTTGTTTACAACGCTTGCAAAGTGAGACATATATTCCAATTCCGACTTATCATTAATGTGCTTTTAGTTCTAATTCTACAAAAAGCTTATTTGTTAATTTATTGTTCAGACAAAATATTGACAGAGACAAGCATGCATCTGAATCCATCTTCATATTGTGCCTTAAAACTACTAATCTATATAGATTGTGACATAACAGCATGACAGAAAACAAACTATCTATTAAAATAAATTCAAATATTTATCAAAATTATCTGCTTTATTTAAGAAATGTTCTGACATGAATACACAATATATTGTAATTAACTTGTTATACACTTAAAATATAAACAAAAAATTCCCTTTGAAAAAGCCTTTATTAGTAATCTTTCAATGGATCCATTAATGAATTTGTAAAATATCACGCCTTCATACACTTGGAACAAAAAAATGCTTATTTTAAATTACACGTAGGGCTCTATCTCCAGGACCTAGTGTTGTTTTCTCCTAAACGAACAACCTGTAACAAATAAACCACATAGTGAATAAATTCTAGAATGTTAGAAGTGTTAAATGTCCTTCCTGCCTGAACAACAAGAACACCAATATACTATTTGGTAAAGCTGGTATATTATATTGTGAATTGTCAAAATATATTTTATCAGATTATGTTTGTGTTCATGTTAGCCGGGCTGGATATTATTTGCGAAGCTACTAATCATATATTGAATAAACAATATAAGACAAAATTTTGGCTTCTTTCAAATAATTATGGTCAATTCCTTATTAGGGTCTCCATAATTTGAACATACTAAGATCTAAATCAAGATAGATGTAGTAAATCGTGATAATTCTTTTTTTTTTTTTTTGAGGGGAAATGCACCTCGACACCACGCTGGCTAGGCGCGGCCGTGTGTGGGGCTCTCTGGTCAGACAGACCGGCCTACCCACTAACACCCCCCCAGTGTCCTCCAAGCCCATATTGGGGCGCGTGGCGGGGTGCGCGATTCTACCGCCACACGCCCACAAATCGTGATTATCCTAGGGTTTGGCACTAAACCTCTATTGGGCATGTCTCATTTGTCCATCATCCCTTAGTTGCACCTATTATAGCTTAAAATTCTGCAACCAAAATCAGGTTTAATAATTCCCTGATACTTTTTTTTAATATAGGCTATCAGGGTTAAAAATGTTTTTACACAATTATTATCAATAAGTAATAATTTCGTCCTTTTTTAAATTTATGCTTTACAAATGAATCAGTATAAAAACATTAATAATTTGAAGTAAACAAAATTTTACCAGTATTTTTTTTATCAAGTTATATTTGTATTCGTGCATACCAGAAATTTACATATTTAGATATTAGAAAAGGAGTTAATTGTCCTGTTGGTGAATACTGCAGTTTAATACTGTAATATTTACTAATTATGGATTTAAAATAATATAATTTTGGAATTAAATTGCTATGACAGTGGATATTGCTAATATGCCTTCTACATGATTATTATCCCAAGATTCATTAAAAATATTACAAAAACAGGTTTAATCATTTTACACTCCACATAACAAAAACAATAAGAGGTGTACATGACATTAAAATGTTGCACAATATTAAATACAGACAATCACACAATAGTTGAAATATTAAACTATATTCACACAATAGTAAATCAATATAGATTTAATTGCTCAATCATTTGAAAGCAGTTTTATAAAAATATTTGCATGTATACTATTGGAATATATATTTAATATTGGAAACTGATAAAAATAAAACATAAACAACAGAGGTAAACATAACCTGTACAGATCAGAGTATTAAATATTATTTTTTACGCACCCTCGGTTAATCTTGCACGACCTCCAGTAGGCTGGCACAGGATCGTCGAGCATCCTGTGCATACGACTACCCTCTGTGCATGACTGAACACGGTTGTGATTTTGTAGCAGCCAGGGCATTTGACATCCATGAAATACGAATTTGGATGAGGCACCAGCCTTTTCAACTTGTGTTTCCTCCTTTCAGCCGCAGGGGAAGGATGCAGTAAATCAATTGCGAGCTGAAAATGCCCAGGAATAGGTTAGAAGTTTTGTCATCAATATTAACTTGCATTCGCAGATTTAATTTGAAGTTCAAAATGTAAAGATTAATTCATAATTATTGTTTTAATATCAAATCGCACGTCAACAATTCAAATTTAGCAAATGCAGCATGGAGAAGTCGCATTAAATTTTGACATGTCTTCTGCCATGTGTATTATCCACTGCGCTGTATAACTTCAATCTTGTAACTATTAGTATGTAATATGTGCAAACACTTAAATTAACGGCGACATTGTTTGAACACATTAAATTTTTCACAGGTCAAACACTTCAGAACTAATAGAATTATAATAAATCTTACACACCGGCATGGTTACAGCTTTGATGCAGAACCGGAAAAGGGAAATTATAAGTGCTGCCACACAAGAGAATATTCATTTAACCAGTCTTTATGGACTTGGTAATTGGTATTTTGGCCCAAATCATATTGACCACAGACTATGACGATGTTACAATAGATAACTTTGGATGTTGCGTGTTTGTTTAAAGTGGGACATTGAAAAAGATTTTTTTTGTACGTTTGGGACCCTGTTAAAAAAGTTAATTTAAGTCTAAGCTTAGTTAATCTACGTTTTTACTTTTTCTAACTAATTATATTTAGTGAAAGATGAAACGAGACAACAACATGTATAAAATATCTTTATTAACACAGGTCAGTTAACTGGTTTTTTGGTAAATTTATAATATTAAAAATACAAATATTTTTTTCTTTTTATAAACATTAGAATACAACTATTCAGTGAATAGCCTAGTGAAAGCTTAGGATGTAAATAGGGTAGAATAAAATGCCCATTGATGTAAATATATTTTGCTTTTACATCAACAGTTTTTGCTCCAACAAAATGACGATCTGAAAGATTTTATGAGTATTGACTTTTGAAGGTTAGGTTGCAGGTATGCATGTTTCAACTCTATTTGGGATTTGGAAATTTAAAAACAATTTGTTATTTGTCATGAAAGCAAAAAATGTCATCATGGCGTCGGCTAGAAAAATGTAACAAGATCCGTAACTGAAATGGAAAATTTGATAAAAGAAAATTTAATAAAAAAAAAATAAACGAACTATTTTTTATGCTTTGTTTTAAAACTCCCTAACCTATTACTTTCCAGAATTCGTTCCTTTTTAGCGTCATTATCGAATGGTGTAATAATAGAATGTGTTTTTTTAATCTACGGATTCGATTCCTGGCTAGGAGTATTGATTTAAAAAAAACGAAGATGCAGTTTTAGTTTTCATTAAAATCGGGCCGAGCGTCCTTTGAGTGCTTTTCGCTATTCCTCATAATTTCGGACTTGGCCACCTGGCAATCTTATTTCACGCCATTATCAAGCAACCAAATTGCTTGATTTTTTACAAAAAGGCTGGTAACTTAGAATCAGCGAAGAATCTGTTTTGATTTGTTTCTTCTTGCTTTGTCTTATAATCAAAGCAGGAATCATTGAAATTAAAAAAAATATATTTAATAAAAAGTATCAAATTAGTTATTCCTACTATTTTCAGTGTTACTGTCCCTATATTTTTTAAATTTGCCGCGTTTTGATAGGTTCAGCTTTCGTTGGCCAGACTCTACCTACTTACACCATGGCAACTGAGTCTCAATATCATGTTAATTACTTTTGTATGGTTATTTTTCTGAAATTCTTAATTATTCATACAAAATTTCAATCCCTTTTTGAGCTTTGTGAAATGTCTGTCTTGTTTATTTCTATGTTTAATTCAGATACTAAAATGTATAACACTTTGATAATTACATGTATTATTTTACATTTACGCTCCCATTTTGTTGACGTAAACAATGACATGGTGGCAACTAATGAGAGCGTTGTTATCCCCAGTCAGAATTGTAATAATCATGCCATTGTCCCAGTAGTCTGTGCATGCCATTTAGTTTGTTATATCTCCCACTAGCCTGTGGTTTGTTGTTAGCGCAGTAGTACTCTATAAATTCAGTACCCGTTCCTTTTACTGATTATTTTATAAATATCAAGGAAAACATTTACACTCTGTGGACGGAAATGTGGAAGAAAAACCAGGAAAATAAGGGAAAGTGGTATCCAAGATAAGGGAACGTACCCATACTACGTGACCCATATTTTACAATTTTTACCCCCCTCCCCCCCCTCGTGACTACCCGTAGTATATGCTAAGACCCCCTCCCTCCCCCTCTAGTTTTCACGTAGTAATTCATAAATATGGTTTTGAATTATTTTTTGATGATACATGATTGCACAGGTATGTATTACACTATGGACTACACTATAAAATATCAGCTTTGTATCAGCTGACGTTCTGACATATGTGCGTCAGTGTGCCACCTATGAGTTTGAATTTTTTTAATCATTTATTTTAACGGCTCTTGATACAGGTCCTTTTAAGCCCTAATGAGTTTGAAAAGCGCTAACGTTGCCCGCCATATTTGAATATAGCTCGCAAAAAACGCGAGATTTTCCTAAAGTATATTGATTACGTGACGAAAACTTAAGGCCCCCCCCCCGCCCCTGTGCCCAAGCGTGGTATTTTGACGACCCCCCTCCCCCCCCTCGGTGACTACCCGTAGTATATGCTAAGACCCCCTCCTCCCCCTCTAGTTTTCACGTAGTAATTCATAAATATGGTTTTGAATTATTTTTTGATGATACATGATTGCACAGGTATGTATTACACTATGGACTACACTATAAAATATCAGCTTTGTATCAGCTGACGTTCTGACATATGTGCGTCAGTGTTGCCACCTATGAGTTTGAATTTTTTTAATCATTTATTTTAACGGCTCTTGATACAGGTCCTTTTAAGCCCTAATGAGTTTGAAAAGCGCTAACGTTGCCCGCCATATTTGAATATAGCTCGCAAAAAACGCGAGATTTTCCTAAAGTATATTGATTACGTGACGAAAACTTAAGGCCCCCCCCCCGCCCCTGTGCCCAAGCGTGGTATTTTGACGACCCCCCTCCCCCCCCTAAACGGGTCACGTAGTATGGGTACGTTCCCTAATCTACCTGTGAAAATATGATATGACAAATTGGAAACTAGTGAAAGTCGAAATTTCATTACAATAATAAACAGATTAAGATTCGGCCATAACATTGCGCCGTCACACCTAGCAAGACTTGGGATTGTTTCAAACAATCAATGTAATCACTGTCAAGCAGAAGAAGGAACGATCCACCACATTAGTTTTGGTTGCCAAAGTTTCCTCATTCAAAGACGTGAACTCAGTGTTACCAATGCATATAAATGAATTTCTTCCTCTCTCCTGCCGTCACTCAATGTTTTACTAAAAGATCCAACATCCTATAAACCTATTTATAATTACATAAAAATACAATTCAAACAATTTAAATGACGAAATTCAATGAAGTGAAGTGTAGTGACTCCAAAATAACGAATATTTCCAAATAAGTTATGACTTAAAGGTTTATGTTACCAGGTCATAAAATTTAAAAAAAGCAGCGGTACTCAACTGTGCTTTTCCGTCATGCCTAGTATACTAATCTGTGGTCATGCCACAGAGTCGTCAGAGTATTATTTTCTTTGCACAGAGTACTTTTATATATAGTCATGCCATAATAAAAGAACCAAAGAGTATAATAATATGAAAAGAACTGTGCGTGCTTTAATATTATATATATACAGAACGATATATACTGAGAAGGTGCGTGTTACAGTCGGGTCAATTTAATAGGCCACATTTGTTCATAGTGAGTGACCTGCTTAAACACTCCGATTATGGTGAAAAATCGATATTTACTTCAAACATATGTGAATCGAATACAGTTATTATGGAAAAGTACTTTTTTTATAAGATCCCTATCTTATAAAAAAAGTACTTTTCCACAATAACTGTAATAGGCAAACGAGCAAATGGATTACTTGATGGTAAGTGATTATCGCTGCCCGCAACAACAGATGTGTTGCCGACCTTTTAAATGGGAATACGCTCTTTTTTATAGGTACTGCATTAATATATTTTACGATTTTAATTGCCTTAAATTTTTTTAACATCAATTATTTCTCTGTTTATGCAGTTATTATTGTTTTTTATTATAAAACAAAAGAACAACATGTTTTACATACATACACTCACGCCTTTTTCCCATGGGGGTAGGCAGAGATTACGTCTTTCCACTTGCTACGGTCTTTACATATCTCTTTCACTTCATCTACTTTCATAACATTCCTCATACATGCTCGACGATTGCGGGTACTTCTGACCAGCTGGGTGATTTTGAAACGTCGGAAACTTTTCGAATCCGAATGACATTCAATCCGAATCGAATCCGTTCGACTCGAAAAATGCTATTCTAAAATACCGTCGGAAAGGCCACGGAAACTTTCCGTTCGGAAAGTCAACCATAGAGTAACATGCATTTACCTTTACGTTTACAAAGTATGATTGAAAATGGTAGGTTTAGTAGAAAATGACACGCACCATATTTTAGTTTCGGCACAAATAAATAATGTAATAATTTAATATTTTTAAGACTTAATTTGCATAATTACTATCTTAATTTACATAATTAATTGCAAATTGTTCAATAGAAAATATTTAAAATAAGTAAATAAAGAAATACATGACAGTGAAGTCTTTTGCATAAACTATCTTTGTAAACAAGAATAATGAAAGTGAAGTTTGTGTTCTTCGAAGTTCAAAACTTTTTCTATACAACAAAATTATCAACAATTTTAATTTGATATTTTATCCATAATAAAAATGGTAAGTACCACTTAGACTGTGTTTAAGTTCTGCTAAACATTATCAAACTTAGACTGTGAAGTTCTGTTAAACATTATAAACCTCGAATTTTAGAGTACCTATTCTAAAGAAAACTTACTATTATAGACAAACAGAATATCGCAAGAACAACGTGAAGTGATGTTGGTATTTATGCGCGCCCACGAAGACTATGCCAAGGGCAGAGTCATGGGTGCCGACGCTGCGCCGAAGAAAAAAAGTTTGGCGGAGGAGTTAGCCCAGACTCAAAATTCTTTAGGGTCTGGTGCAATGTGGCGGCCTGGCGTGCGCAGCTCGAATTACGGATCTGCGTCGGTGCCGTACTCCCGCACCTCGAAGCTTGGCTCCGCGGGAAGGAGGAGGTCACCTACCGATTGACTCAGATACTCACCGGGCACGGCTGCTTCGGTGAGTATCTGTGTCGAAAAGGACGGGAGGGATCGACACATTGCCACCACTGCGCATCCGACCTCGACTCGGCCCAGCACACGCTGGCGGAGTGTCCCGCGTGGGCCTCCGAGCGCCGAGTCTTGGTCGCAGAGATCGGGCAAGATCTGTCTCCGCCGGCATTGATTGCGGCAATGCTGGCGGACGAGGGAGGTTGGAGGGCTGTGGCCTCCTTCTGTGAAGCAGTGATGCTCCAGAAGGAGGCTGCCGAGCGGGGTCGGGAGGTGGCCGATCCCGCTCGAAGGAGGGGCGGCGCCGGGCTCGGTAGCACAGCTGCGGCGCCGCCGCGGGCGCCGGCGGGCGCGAGGAAGTCGCGGCCGGGGGGCGTCGTCGGTGGAGGAGACCGGGGGAGGTAGTGAGCCTCCCCCGAGGAGGGCTCCCCTGTATCGGCGGGGGAGCGGAGGCTGGGGGTTCCCGGAAGTGGCTTGATGTTCCCGGGGGCTCCCTACATGCCTGAGGAAGGCCATCCCTGAGGTTTTTAGTGGGTAGGCCTCCCCCTTCTGGGGAGGAGAGCCCCACATAACCGCCGGCTCGCCACAGTCGGGGTATGCAATTTAGTGCATTTTCCTCAGGGGGAAAAAAAATGTCCCAGTGGCTCTCTAACGGAAGACCGCAGTGAAGTTCCTGTCACAAAAAGCTCAGGTTTTGTGGAGGTTCCCACACAACCTGAACAAGGCTCACATAATACACCACCAAAAAAAAAAAACAAAAAGCCAACGTAATTTTCCGCTTTCTTGCGACGGCACTTGATCTACGAGCTCGTTGCATTCGTCGAGTTATAAGAAACTCCATCTAGAAAGGGTCATCAACCGATATTTTTTGGGGTTTTCATAAGTGTCTTTTTTTTCATAACTTTGACCATGTTATTCACGACTTCCTAGTAAAACTATCGTGATTTTAACAGTAAATAATCAGTTAATAAGGTATAAGATTTATACATGAACAAAATAAACAAACTTATTAAGTACATTCTATTTTACATTCACATTTCCATCATTCCTTAATCAAAATCTTTTTTTATCTGATGCAATTTATTAACTTACCTCTAAACATGTTACAAAAGGCCGAAAAACGTTGAAAATACAGTCTTTTGGCCAAAACTCGAGATTCGACAAAAGTTTCCGACAGCAAAAACCTCACGGAATTGTTTCCGTAAGCTAATGTTATTCGTTTCGAATCCTAATGTCAAAATCTCTCTATCCGACATTTCAAAATAACTCGCCTTCGGAAAGTTTTCGAATCCGAACGGAAAGTGGGTTTCCGACGTTTCAAAATAACCCTACTGGCCTTTTTTGAGGAGACTTTCGATTAGTTCGAAATATGTTCGCCTAGGTCTTCCTCGTCCCGTATCTCCACTCACTCCAGCTTCATAAATCATTTTGGTCAGTCTACTTTCATCCATCCGTCCACATGCCCAAACCACCCAAGCATCCCTTTCTCTATTCTTGTCACGATATCCTCTTTCAAACCACATTTCTTTCTAATCACTTCATTATCAATCTGTCACTCAGTTTTACTCCTGCCATACTCCGCAATGCTCTCATTTCTACTGCATTTATTCTGCTTTCATGTCGTTTCTCCCATACCCAACTTTCACTTCCGTACATTCATGGTGAATAATCCCTTCACAAGTAATCATTGCATTCATTCGATTTTTTGAGGGACATCACTTACGTATAGACTTCATTGAACGCAACATTGTAACAACGGTCATTTGTGCATTTCCAAACTAAAAAATATTGAATATTTTATGTCCGCCATTACAAGGTTAGTTGAGGAATTTTAATGAAATGTCAAATGTGGCCTATTAAATTGACCCGACGATAGTATTTTGTGCACAGATCACAGATTGGCACAGATTTTGTGGGTCTCTTCAAACAAAGAAAATCTTTTGTAATATAGTTTATTACTTAATCTGTAAAATTAATAATTCGAGTGGAAAATTGCCTTAAAATGGCAGACGAAGAATATGAAGCAGAGGATGCAGGTGCAGATTATGATGATATTGCCGAAGAAGACGATAATATCGAAGAGACTGAAGAGCAGGAGGAGGATGGCTACAATGTCCAATGCTTAGCTCCTGGTCAGGCTGGGGGTGGCGTTGAGAAGTCGAAACGCATCACAACGAGATACATGACTAAATACGAACGCGCTAGAGTTTTAGGTAGGATTATATTTCTAGGTATTTTGAATGCGATTTGTTGTTTAGCTGCTCAACACTGAATAGGTTCAATATTGAGAAAAAGCTAAAAACATGAAACAAAAATAATTCCAATCCATCTAAAACGAAATCTCTTCAAATTAATAAATTTTAACTACATTTGAGTTTAAACTTTCTTCTTAATACACCACAAAATAGAAGCTTAGATATTATATTTTTCATTCACCATCTATACAAATTACTTGGAAACGTGGGTAATTCCGTTAGAGGTTGGAATTGTGTCTTTTTAGTTAGCTGTTTGTCAAAATTCAAATATAGTTTTACAAGTTAAAAAGAAAGTAGTGTGCTGACATTATATTGGGAAGATGAAGTGGTGTTTGGAGGTTTTAAGCGTAAGTTTTATAGGATAGTTATTTAGTAAAGTTTAAAAAAAAAGTAATTATGTAATTGAGTGATTGAATATATATTGTGTGAGAGTAATGGTGATTTTTTTTAGTAATTCATAAATTTTCCTTACAAGGGAACAGGGATGATGTTGATCGTTCTAGACAGTTGGCTAACTGTTGTTTTTAGTAAATAAAACAAGATTAGGTGTCTCATTTCACATTGGGTAATGTAGCAGACATCAGGAATCTCCTAATTTGAGTGATTTCAACAACATTAAAAATATTTTTGGTATCTGGAAGGTTCGATATCATCTGGTATATAGTATTCTCGTATGCAGATTTTGCAGGTGATCCTAATACTAGGAAAAGTACGACTGGCTTTGTGATTCTGTACAGTGGCAGACCAATCCATTGGTCTTCACAGAAGCAATCTGTGACTGCCCTATCAAGAACAGAGGCAGAATATATCTCGGCTGCCGATTGTATTAGAGACTTATCATATGTCCAAAGTCTATTGAAGATAATAATTGGTACAACTTCAAAGACGGAATTATATGTTGACAATCAATCAGCTATAGTGTTGATTAAGAATGGAATTTTAAATAGAAGGAGTAAACACATAGACGTTAAATATAATTTTATTAAAGAAAAATTTAATTGAAATCTTTTATTGTCCATCAAATAATAACATTGCGGACATTTTAACCAAAGGGTTGGACAGGACTAAGTTCTTGAGCTTAAAAAAAGTTATTGTGAGTGATCAGTGATTAAACTGGACTCTTTGTGATTATTAAATTATTTATTTTAGTTTAATTATTTGGCAATTTAATTCAAAAGTTTTATTATGATTTATTGTTAAGTAAGGGGTGACTGTTACTTTGTTTTATTAAAGCGGTGTTTTGTATATGGTTAATATTATGTGTTATGTGGGATTAGGTTAATTAATGTGTTTCTAGGTAATGTGTTGAATAAGTATGTAAATACAAAATTCAGAGGGGAAATTCAGCATGTGATTTGGGGTGTGCTTCCGTAATGGCTATTTTCCACCCATTAATGCAATCAGACATTCTTTACATTACATTAAAAAAAAGCCCTGAATTTTTCAACATTGTTTCAGGAACGAGGGCACTGCAGATTGCCATGTGTGCTCCAGTGATGGTGGAGTTAGAAGGAGAGACAGACCCTTTACAAATTGCCATGAAGGAGCTTAAACAAAGAAAAATACCCATTATTATTAGGAGATATCTTCCAGACCATTCTTACGAAGATTGGAGTATAGATGAACTAATTATTATTGACCATTAAGTGAATTAATTTACTTTTTATTTTAAAATATATAATATAAGTTTTATTATATTATCTTTGGATTTTACTTATTTTACCGGATATTCAACTTCGCTTACCCAGAATGAAAGGAACATTGTCATGGACTATTTCAAGTGGAGATTAAAATTTAATAATAAATATAGTAATAACTTTAATAAACATTGTCCTGTTCTTCATGCTCTCATTTCTTTATTTTTTTTATTCGAATAGATTTCTGCTATTTTTGATAGTGACTAATCCAACATATTTGTGATTATATGTAATGGTTCAATCATTCTTGAGTTATATATAATTTAAGTTATGAAAATCTATATCATTTCAGTCGGGAGACTCCTATTGCTGCATATAAGGAACTCTACATGGATCGGTCCTGCATTGCTAATATCCAACTGCTACCTGCAATCTTCGTCCAATCATTGGTCCACCATGGATTGTTATTTTTTTCTAATTGTACATATTTAACAGATAATTTTCTTCTGTTAATAATTCTGTACAGAGTAGTCATAGTTTCACAAACTTTAATTTTTTTATGTGAAATTGGCAAAAAAAATTGATCTGCCCAAATGTGCCCATTTGTCCCATAGACCATGGTGGCTTTGCCGTTTCGTTACTATAAAAATATGAAAAACCAGAAAAGCAATGGCAGTGAATAAATTTTTCACTTTATGCCTATGGAAACATAGTACAAGCCATATATTTTGACTAAGGAAGTAGAGATTGTGAAGAACACAACCTAATTATGTAGGGTTAAGAAGTCTAGAGTTACAAGCATGGTTCTATGTGAGATCTACTAACTTTTGACAGTGTAAGTTTTCATTTTGGCATCATATTTACATGAAACTGTTGCCGGTGGGTCTCTTTTACACAATAGCTTTTAAAATATTTATACAAACAAATTTGAACAATTTGTATTATATTGAAAAACAAGTAGACTGCCCAAAAGATGGTAACTATATGCATTGCTAATGAGATTCGAAACAGATGAACCATTAATTTCAGTGCTATATCTTACCATTTAAACCGGTAATATTAGTTTTTGAGTTTACTTGAGTTGAATTTTTTAAAAGTAAGGAGTTAAAAGTGTTTAGTAAAATGTCTATTATTGTCTGTTAATGCTGGAGGGTATATAATTTTTGACAATTTTGATTATTTATTTATTTCCTTACAGGCTAAGACCTAATGTGACAACATATCAAACCTCATTGCTCATAGTATTATTGGCAATCATATAACCATTTACATATAAACACGGCTTTTTACCATGGGGGTAGGCAGAGATCACGATTCAAAAATACTTCCTTAACTTTTATTAATACTTTCTTGCATCCTCATCGGTTACGGGTACTCTGCTTGACCTTTCAGAATATTACCTATTTAGTCCAACTACAACTCCAGTTGGTAGGGGACCCTTACCAACTGGCCCATTCAAAGTTGTTATTATATTTAAATTGAATCGGTCGTTCTTGAATTCTAAGTGATAAACTGATTTAACTATGTTTTGCTATAAATATAAGATATCAGTATAGGACAATATTTCAACAAATCTTACAAATACGCTCGAGTCTGCAGAATCATTCCGATTAAAATGTAACAAATATGTTCTTTGATCATAAATGGCTATTATCCAATTATTGGACAGGCAATGGGTTTGGGTAAGTTGGTATCTATTTTCAGCTGGCGTCCTGGCGAAGAAACAGCTGTGTTTTAATCGTTCGCTCCAATACTTCAACCTGTCGTATTGAAAATTAGTAATAGTATATTTGGAGCTCAATGCACCGGCATGATCCCATCTACTGGCATGCCAAACACGAATAGTTCAAATGTGTCTATTTGCAGCTGCCTTCACAATATGTTAGATGTCATGAACGGTCACGTTGTATAGTTTCGTAAGCTTCGAACAGATTACTGCTAAATTATTAAATATGTAAAGTAACAACTCGGTACGATCATAGATCTTGACGAATATTTAACCGATATATGCCTGTAATTACTTAGGTCATCTAAATTACTCATTTTTACCAATGTTGCTCAAAATAGCAACAAATACAGGGCGTTATTCCACTAGAATAAAAAATGGTCCTAATGGTTGACAAAATCAAAGTAACACAATCATCAAAAAAAGTTAGAAATCACTAGGTATTAGAAATATTTATCATAGAAATTTATTCCGCATTTTTAACATTTTGCTGGTTGTACTCATAGAACAACACACCGAAGTCTTGTTCCTGTAGTGCCCTGCGACACCAAAAAAGAGTACTAAGCTTCGGCTTGGTTGATGGCCGTGAAGCAGTCGACTGGAATATACGTTTAGCTAAAAAATATGTTAGAAGTGTTGTATTGATGACTTCAAGATCTAAAAACATTTACAGCAAACGAACAAACAGTACTTAGGTTACACACATGTCAGTATAACTTGTTGCGTCTTACAGTATATATAAAGTACTCTGTGTCTTACACTTATAAGATACACTAATATTTACATCAAGGTGATCGCCCCATGCGGGTCTATTGAGCTACCGTATCATCACAGCAACTTTTGGTGCGACTGAATAAGGCTTTGTTATTTTCAAGTATTTCATATTGTTATTTCTGAATAGAGGAATCACTATGCTGTTATAAGTAATGCTGCCAGATTAGCTTTTTCTTCAACTACGCCTTCTGAATCCTAAAAGTAACCATAGAAATCTATTTCGTGTATTCAGAAAAATAATTGGAATGAGTTTATTCCATGACACAGGGTCGAATAACCTATAAATAATAATAAAATATTCGACATTTACCACATACAATCTGGAAATATTGCAAATTGGAATTTTATTTGCACAGGTTTTACAAGATTTTTGATATAATTTTACTTAGATCAGGCTTTATGGAATTGCCTTTGAGTTAGAGTACAACTTTATGTAGGTACTACTTAAGTAGTTAGAGTATTAGTGCTTTATGAGTTATTATGCAGTTGTACATTGATATATTATAGGTATACGTGGCATTCTATTTATATTCGAGCCGTCCTTGTCATCCGAATCACCTTCGGACTGCTGTCCATCACCAGATGAACCAAATACATAACAATTGGTCATCATCGTCTTTCTCAGCTATGTACTATAAACATTGATTTTCTTTTAAATTACGATACTTTATAGCCACACGTAACCTTATGAATGAAATGAAAACGGAAAGTAATATTCTAGTGGCTTGATTGCGAAACAAATATTTTTACAGCCCTATTATACAGAAAAACAGCGCATTAGATCTTTGGGGGATAGCTAAGTTTTATTGTTCATTTATCTAGCAATTACAATTAAATTATATATTTTTAATGAATATTACCATATTTACATATTTTTCGGTATATTCGGTACATTTACATATTTACTCCGGTGACAGAAAATTTATTTCGGTATTAAAAAATATTACAATTTCTCAAGTAGAATGTTTTAAATACAGTTTAGAAGATTAATTAAAAATATAGCTATCTAAGTTATAGTATTCAGAAGCACATGGAATACAAAGTAAGGAACGTAAAGACAGTTTCTCTATCTATTGAACATACCATTGAGTTGCCTTGTGTGGAAATGGACCATTTTATCATATTATGATAGACCCTCATCTGGAAATTCACTTTGAATTTATGTCTAGTTTTCTGAATGTACTGTAAATATCATATTTTTTATTTAAACAAATGCAAGGAGGAGAAAACAGAATATATTTTACTTGTTTATTATTTGCATTATGAGGACATAGTTACCACCTAGCACCAAATTACCATTATTTCAATACTATTATTAATATCCTTTTTTTAAATTTTAAAACGAGCGTAAGTACGTACCGTATCCGTATCAGTACGGCACTGCGGCACATTCGCGACTGGTGGCGTACTCCAACTAGTTGCACACCGAGATTAGAGTCACGTGGGGAATCTCGCATTTCGTCTGCCAGACCAAGTACAACGTTGATCATTCTTCTAGTAATAAATTAAAACAGCTTGGGATTTTTTGTTATTATTGCCAGGTCACCGGCAAAAGTTAAAATAATATACTCTTTAAATTTATTGATTTTAAACCTATATTTTTATGACCCTGAGCTGGTTAATTAAGGTGTTAAAAATAATATTGAACAATATTGGTGACAAATCACAGCCTTGGAACCAATGTGTATTGTAGCGTAATGAAAGAAAGAAAAGAATATAAAATTTATTTCAATTAAACAAGTATATAATTTATTGGTTTATCCTGACTCCTGAACTAGTTAAAAAACTGTATTTCGAGAGTCAATGCCTTTACTATAATGTGGCTTATAGTATTTTAGGCTCATAGTATACTATAGCGAATAGTATTATAAATAAGACTATAAACAAAGAAACCAAATAAATCGTCAAATTAATCGGCAACAGACGATAATCAACTGCAAATAAAATGTATAATTTTTTATATTATAAAATTTTATTATTTTCAGCTACAAATAATCAACGTTTTTTTTTCTCTCAGGAGAGAGTGGCTGAGAATCCTCACAAGGAGCACGAAACGTGCCCAGGATACCACCGCAACGGTAAGTGTCGCAATGATCATGTCGGACTCCACGCCGGCCAGAGCGGTCTGACCAGATGACCTAGACAAATGCCACTTAGCATTAGCGTTCAGTCACTGTGGAAAGAAAAAAATGTATGGAGATGTCACGTGACTTATCGTTACCTAATGTCATCTCCATACATTTTGTCTTTTCCGCAGTTTCAAACCCTAACGCTAAGTAGCATTTGTCTAGGGGGGCAGTATGACCTACCGTCTAAACTCAGCCTTAGCCTTGGCTACGGCTCCTACAGCTTTAATGGAAAATTTTATGATTGTGATTTGATATTATTTTATAAGCGTTATTTTGAAGTCATATCCTTAGTTCTAATATTTTTTAAGGTTTATGAATTGTTTTTTAATTTTTATATTAATATATGAACTATATCGCTTTAAAGAAAACTACATAGGGTAAAGAATCTCTCAACTCATATCATGCATTTGGTGTTTTTTTTATTTACCCAAGACATTTAATGAAATACTTTAGGTATATTAATGAAGTATGCAATAGCATACTTCATGAATTATTTGTTCAGGAATTTATACTTCTATGGGTCAATCTGAAGCCTCTTCTCTCATATTTATTATATTGGGACTATTTTTTATTATATATTGCGAAGATTCAGAAAGAAGATATGAATGGAAAGAGTTACTGAGGTTTCGTGTTGAAATAAGACTGTCACAGGGTATGATTTTTGTTCCTTTCCTATTTCTATAGGTGTCTCTCATCTAATTTTATAAATTCATTTTAATTTGCAAAGGACAATTTACAACTAGCATAGTATTTTGATTATTTGCAATTAATATTCTGTGTTTGACACGATATAACATTATTTGTAGACGAAACTTCACAAATATTTTGGATTAAAAGAGAATCGCGGCGATATAAGTAATTCTTTTTGCATTGTCCTTACTTTATTCATATAGATGGACATTCCTTAATAAAAATAACTTGATTAATCATTTTAGCCCATTGCTGGATATAGAACTCCTCCAAGGATCTCCATTCTGGTCGATCCTTCGCTGATAGCGTCCAGGACTTTTCAGCTATCTCAGTAAATCGTTTGCCTATCTTGAGGGAGGTCTACTAACGCTCGGCATCGGCTCGCTCATGTTCGGCGTATGTTTGCCACTCGAGGATATTTCCACTCCAGTGGGCATCAGTCCTGCAAGCAAAGTGGCCAGCCCACTACCACTTAAGCTTTGCAATTCTTCGGGCTGTATTGGTGACCCTGGTTCTTCTGTGGATTTCATTATATCTGTTACGATACGATCACGCAGAGAAACTGGAGTTTAGTATTCTCCGCCGACCTTTGGGTGACTTTGAGCCTCTTTATAAGAAAAAGAAAAATAGATTCTTATAAGGATAAATCTTATAGCTATCTAGTTTACTGTACTTTTATAAGAACACTGACTAGTTCCCCTTATTGATTAGATTGTCCCCTTAGATTGTCCCTTTTCAATAACTGTTAATAATATGTTTTGTGTAATTGAGTAATTTTAAATATTTCATATTAAAAATATTAGGTTGATAAATAGAAAATGTTAGAAGTAAGCACACGGGTCGTGAGTAATTGGCACGCTGTCCCGCCTGAATGTCGCTGGAAACTCCGGCGCAGTGGGAGTCGAGCTTAGCGCCAGTACCTTTCCGACCAGCGATGCTGCGCTGTCTCCGGGAATAGAGTATGGGCCTGCGTCGCCATTACATCGCGGTTTTTAACTGAGCGACATTTATCATTTGATTACATTTAAAAAAATATATGTACCTATTTGCCTTGAAAAAGCTCAGTAAAACCGCAATCTAATGGCCGCGGCTCGAGTTACATTCTGCTGTGAATGCTAACCGTGTTAATACTTCTTTTCGATTCAGTGTAGATGTATCTCGAATTTGTAGATCGGTCGACTAAGTGCGCGAGTGTGTGTGCAAATGACTGCTAGCCCGGCTAAACGGGCTTAAAAGGACAAAATGAGGACCGAGAGAATACAGTTATGGAGGTTTATATTGTGCATGTTGTTCGCCGTGTCGGCGCTCGCGGCCGCAGCGAGAGGTGAGTGGTGAGCTGGGTGCTCTTTGCGTCACCATACCGCAGCTATTTTCGGAGTAACTTGCGCAGAAATTATGTAAAAAGCTTGCGTATGTGCTCTATTTTTGGCAATAACCTTAGACAATGTTTTCATGCGACAAAATGATATATTAACCTACATATTTTTGTCGTGCTCGTAATCATTTCGATTGTGTGAGCTTATTATGTTACTACTATCTACTTCACAGCGTCATGCATGAGGCGCACACACTCTCAAAGCTAAGATACACAAATAGAAATACAGGGGTTTGTCGCTGTGCCGTCGCCATCTTGTGAAAAACGATAGGATCATGACGATATTAAAAAGGTATGAATATAGGTTACGGGGTATCAGAGAGCAGAGTATAGTTCCTGCTTAAAACACCGTTCATTGAATTATCAACAATCATATGGATTCTTATGACAATAAGATCAATCATGATAGTTATAATTTTTTATTTTTAACCATGATATTTTGATTATTTGCAATAATTTTTGATATTCTACATTTTTTCTAAGTGTTATTTCGAACAAAAACTTCCATAAAATTCTCTCTCGTAAAAAAATATATTTTTGTCTTATTTAAAACATTTATAAACTATATTATAAATATACATAAACACTGTTATATGGATCTTACAAATGTACATATATTTTATTCAAAATAATTTAAAGCTATGTCTATTCCGTCTATTCCGTTCACCTTGTGACAGTTATATAGTACGTAAATAATCACCTTGATGCAAAGCGGTATGCACCAAGGCCAAGATTTTGGGCCACATCGTTTGCTCAAAATAATTATTTTATATTACCCAGCGAACGGATCATGGTTCGTCGAGACATGAAAAGTAACAAATTATACAACTTTATTAAGTAATTAGAGTAATATAAAGTTGTTTTTACCAAAGTTATTATAAGTAAGAAACATTTGGTTCATACTTTAATTGAACTTTTTTACGCAATTTTACCAGAGAATGGACTCTGCATGGTTAATTTCGTAAAAGATAAAAGTCTAAGTTATGAATATATACAGTAAGGTTAAGTTTTGATACTACATATTTAACATTTGACGTGCTTTTATACTGTTCGAAACAGCTACACGGTTTTCATATCGCAGATGTATGCTCGACATACCGTGATTGCTAGTGTAATCCTGCTGATCTATAAAATATGAAAAAGGCCAACTGATGAAAGAAATTAGCAAATTGGTAAAAAATTAATAGAACTATGATATCCCTGAAAACACTAGGTCAAGAATTTGATTAAATCATATAACTCTATTCCTCAATTACCAGTAATTTTATTGGCGCTGATTGAATTTTTTTTATGTCGTTTCATCTATAAGGTAATATAATACAGGTTAAGTCATTCGAATGACTGACTTTCGGAGGTTAACTGTTATTACATTCAGCAATTTTTATTGAAAGTAATTATTCTCATAATTTTAGAAATATGTAGTTTACCACATATTTTTATATAAGAAATATTTTCATAACTATTAAGAGCCGAGAATCGTCTCCATGAAATGTTCTGCATTAATCTGATATTGGATTTCGAATTGGCAGTTTATATACACACACACACACACACACACACACACACACACACACACACACACACACACACACACACACACACACACACACACATATATATATATATATACATATATATATATATTTGATAAAGAAAAGAAATCTGTGAAGAAATTATACAAGTAATTTCAAGGCTTAGATTTAGTAGATAGTTTAAGATTATATAAAACGATATTGTCATTGTGTCAATATTAATTACATAATAACCCAAAAGAAACTACAAATACGAAAAATCAAACACCTATAATTCCAGAGCTGAAAGCCAGGCAATCGTGATTTTGAAAGAAAGCCTGAACGGAATAAGCTCTCTTGGCTTTCAGTATCTATGAAAACAATCATATACATCAAATTTAAGGAGAATAGATACTAATTTTGTATATTATATTACATTCCTATTAAAAGTAATCATTTCCAAATGTTATTTTTGGAGGATTGATCTATCCTCAAGCTACACTAAACATATTCCAGATTCATATGTTCCTCAAATTTTATGATAGTGTAGACGTAGATTAAAACGTACATAAGTATGGACGAAAACACATACATACATAAAACACATAATGCAATTGTATGCCATAAAACTTGTGACACCTGATGTAAACCGATGACAAATCCAATTACGTTCACTACCTAATCTTACCATTCACAACGGAAAACAGCAACAACACTGTTGTTTTGTGGCACAAGTGGGCAAGATTGTAGTACCAAAGCAGCAACCCTGGTATAAAGTCCTAAAATGACGAGGGCTAAGAAGTAAATAGAATTGTATAAGATACAAAAAAATAAGATACATATAAAAAATAAGAAAAATAAATAAAAGAAAAGAAAATAATATATAGGAAAACTTTACCAATAACTTGAAAGTCGACCAATAATACTACAGGATCTCACTGCTGGATACTGCAGGTATTTGTTTTTTTTGTAGAAACAAAAATTTGATGTGATGCTAAAAAAAATAACCCAGTTACTTGTAATAATTTTTCTTTATACATATATTGAGTAGTGGGATTTTAGACTATAAGATGTTTTCTAAAATACTATAGATGGAAAAGTAATGATAAACAAAGAATTTTTGACAGCTTAATTTGCATACCTTACTTAGATTTTTAAATAAAATCTCATATTGAACGTGATTATTTACACACTATGACAATTGTAGAAAAACATTAAATAAATAAAAAATAATAATGGACGCCAACGGCGTTGATTATTAAATGCGTTGGGTGCATACAGATGAGACATGCCTTATCTAATACATAAAGAAAATTGAATCCAAGTTCTTATTCTAAAAATATAACCATACTGATGTGGACGATTGTTGTTTATGATATACATATATAAAACATTGTTTTACGATGGACCCGAGAAATGTATCTACAATTCACAATAGAGTTAAGGCTACGGTAATTGGCAATTAGTAAACAAACATTAAGACGCTTGGCATCATTAGTTTGTATGTTAAGTTATGTTGATTAGTTTGTATTTTAAAGCGTTTGTTGAAATAATGAGAAAAAAAATAAGATGTAATTTTAATATAATTAAAAGTAGTGTGTCCAATATATGTTTTATGAAGAACATATAGCAATAATTACGGATTTTATACATACTCACAAAATTTATAGGCAAGAAGAGATACATTTTTATATTATTATTGCTGAACACATTGTAAAATACACGATATAGATATATACTAAACACATTTAATATTAATTTTTAATATCATTTTAACTAAGTCCTAATATTTAATATCGTCTTTACATAGTAATTTGCGAATGTATTTTTAACAGACTTCAATTAAGAATAGAATTAGTCGATTGAATGAAATTTATATATGTCATTTATTTAACTTATTCTTAAATTCTAATACAAGTGTGTTCCAACCATTACATAATTAATATTTTATAAGTTACTACAATTGATTATGGCCGTTTTTATACTATAATTATCTGATTTGAGCAATTTATATCTCATGAAAGTATGTCAAAATAGAAATTTCAGTTTAATTATTAATTTATATTGTTTTTAGATTTCTAAAAAATGAACAATTGTTATTTACGTAATTCTAATGAAACGAACACATTTCTAGCATTCTCACATTAAATGTAACATTTTTCTATATAGAAAGTATACCTATAATCGTACAAATAACAAAGTTATTTTAAAATTTGTTTGTACGCTCATACAAATTAGGCGAGTTTACTTAGTTATGACGTCACAATTGCAGTGTTTTTAGTATGGAGCGTTGGAGTTGGTGGTTGGAGAGTATGGAGCGACCCGCGACAGCGCCGCAAACATGTCGATGTATCTTTAAAAGTAATAGGCGCAGGTATACTGTTGGTTCTACAATATTTCTCCAATTAAAGTACACTATATACCAGCTAACCGCCCACGGTTTCGTTCACTATAAAATATTATCGTTTTCATAGATGCTACAATCGTATTCATCGTAGTGTAACAGCATTACAAAGAAAGTATAATAGCACATTCAATTAAACTTTATCTAATTTTCTAATATTAGTATTGGTAAAAAGGAAAAGATTTTCTACAAAAATCAATAATATAGTGTTACAAAGCCGATTAAACTTATAGTTATTATTATTATTGACATTTTGTAACGTAACACGTTCAGTATCGCATTTTAGAATTTTGCTTTGCGTAGTAAGTTCGTAGCGAAGTTGTCACTCTCGAGTAAGTATCGTAGTCATTTGAAAATATCGTGTAAACCGTAGTTGGTCTCGTAGTAAGCCGTAGAATTCGTAGATCTTTCGTCGAAGCATTAAACGAATAAAAATCTTTTTATTATAATGTACTTCTTCTTATTATTAATATGTATAGATTGTTAAAGGACTTACGCTTGGTTACGTTGGCTAGTATCCAAAAATTTCGTTACGTGAGTTTGAATAAATTGTACACTTTTCTTACAAACACGGGATGTTGGGATAGTTTGCCTGTCTGATTAGCATAAATTTTTGTAAATAGTGGTATAACAGTATGAAATATTAGTTAATTCATAGCAATTTACAAATTACGGTATATGTTCTTAACAATTTGTAATGGTATCTTAAATTAACGAAAAATTCAAAGTTAACTATTTCATTATAAAGAATTAAGAACGAAAAATATAAAAGAAAGAAGCGGAGGAGTAACAAGACTTGGTTACATGGCACATAGAAATGAAATATACACAATAGACATAGAAATGACACATTCAGTGAAAAAAGCGTAGTGGCAGGAAACAAAGTGAATGGGGTTATAAGTGGCTTCATTGTCAGTAATCGCGCCTGCCTGTGTATGGAGGTATGCTGGTTAGCAAGATTGATGTGGAAATGAGAGCTTTGAGGGGAATGGCTGGAGTAATTATGAAGAATAAATAGTGAAATGGTGACAATAATTGAGATGTTTAGATGGTGAGGACTCATAGAAAAGATGGACGTAATGTCTTCAATAGTTTATTTTTCTTATACTTGTAGAGTTTTTTTTACAATATTATATCAATTCACTTTTTTAGACATCTTACATACAGAAGAAAGTTTTTATAATTTCAAATCCTTCTAAATTCAAACTAAGTTAATAAATTCTTCCAAATTAAGGTTATAAAACACCTACCTGGTCTACTCGTAATATAATAAGGTATCTTATCTTCATAAATGACAGAATCTCTTTCACTCTTAAATATCATCAATTTACATGACTCTAAACTCCACCCAAATCATGTCACTGAATCACTTGGCCTAATTTTTCAGTTCCTTGCCTGATACTTAATAGTTTGAAAATGTAAACGTAATCACTCATTGTATCTCCCAAGGTGAACGCCCACGGTGCGTTGCGTATGTTAATGTTAATCTTTAATACAGTAAGCAAGTCTATTTTTAATCGCCCGGGCTGTTTTAAACTACAACTGACAGGATCCGGCAAAAATCTCATTCTATTTCTTGCCAAAATGAAATAATCTTTATTGAAATTCTTTTGACAAAATATGTTGGTCAAATAAAGTCCAGTTGTTCATACATATCCGCAAGTTTATATGTCAAGAAGCAGTTGGCCTAACACGTGAAGCTGTGATAGACGCGATGAAGTCTTTTCGCGGATAGCCACGAGGATCAGATTCTAAGTGCCGTGAATAATTACGCGTTTGCTTACGAGTGATAATTTTCTTATATGTTGCGCGTACGTACTGTATTATACGCATGAGCGTGAGATAGCTTGTCGTTTTTGACAAATCTTTGCGACAAATATGTTTTGGTCAATTTTGTTCACGTGAAGGCAGATATGTGTGACGAAATAAGTACCTATTATAAAACTGATAAGACATTACAACTAGATACAAACATTCTTGGGGTGTAGTAATTAGTTGAATATTTTTTGACGTAAGGACGCGAGAAAAAGGTTCTAAGCGCCATGAATAACACGTCACTTACACGTTTACTACAATTGGTCGAGTGTAAGTAAGTACTAAGAGCATTAAAAGACGGATGGCCGTTTTCACCAACCTTGTCTTAGCTTAGGTGACTCCTAAGTGACATGCTGTCACTTTTTATATTAACTGAAAAGAGTGAGACAGCATGTCTCTTAGGAGTCACCTAAGCTAAGACAAGGTTGGTGAAAACGGCCATTAGAGACTTATTAGTTTTAGCTACCAACACTTAAAAGACTTAAAGACATTAGTTTTAACTACCAACACTTAAAATAAACTGATGTTAAAGAATAATTTCTATAAACAAGGTTTTCACTATACTGACGGTTCAAAAATGATAGTAAAGCACTTAATTACCACCAAGTGAGACGAAGATGAAAAGCTTAGTTTATTATTTAATTTGCTTTAATAAATTATTCTAAAGTCAAGAACTTTTATTTCATTATTATGTAGCAAATTTTGATTTTAAGTAGAACTCTTTGAATATAAAACTCACGTTGAAAAATAGATGTAAGTAAGAAAGCAAAATGTGTCCGGTATGTTGCTGTTTTCAATAACGAAAACATCAACATACCGGACACATTTTTAGAAATAAAATATAAACAGTCAATGTGTGATATTTCAAGTGACAGTTGTTCGAAGTATTTATTTCCATATGTAATGTTATTATATATTTTGTAATAATTTAAAATTATGCTTGTGTCCTCTATGAATTGACTGTATGATTATGTTTTTGTCGTTAGTCGTAGACGTTACGTTGCGAATAAAATGTGTAAAAAGATTGGCTCGTGACAACTAAACATAACTTTGAGTTATCACGGGGCAGAAACGCCATGCGTCAAGCGTCGAAAATAGAACATTGTTTTAATTAGTTGTATCAAACTGGTACTGTACTCTGGTTATCGTAGCTGAAACACTTATAACTGTGACTAACTTATAATTGTATGGTTTCTCATATCTGTGTCTCCTGTCCATTGCCTTTTCTGTTTTAGCTAACTACATACAGACAAATTAGAAATATCTGTTAAGAAGTATTTTTATTACTAGCCTATTAAAGTTGTATGTAGATTTATTATTTAGTATTTATTAGTTAGTATTTGCAAGTTTATTAAATGTAATTAATAATATTCATAAAATAAATCTACACCTATGTAGTAGACAACATTAATGAAAAATGTTTGTTAAAACTATTATTATTTATAATTATTTGTTGCAGCCGACGACGACGTTCCTTCAGAGTCACAGTGCCGTCCATACATCGAAAAAGCTCTAAAAGAGCTGGAATCAGGTGACGAACCAGGTTATAAGATAAAATTTAATATTTTACATTAACTTAAATGTTGTCTGTGGTTAGAATACTTTACACCGATTTTATGTAAAGCCCGCGTTTGTATAAATGTAGGATTAGATTCATATTTTGTCGTATATTACTATAAAAAATGCGATTACTATAAAAATAAATAGCTTTATTAAAACCATAAAGTCATATTTGACAATATAGAAAAAACGAATAAAAGAAAACAACAATATAAAGAATTAAAGATTCCATTCTGTTTTCTTGATCATGTGTATTTTATTCCGCGTAGCTACATAATATCGCTACTACTATCTTTCTATGAAAATGAAAGTTGATTGGACTTTGTTTAACTTTTTAGATCGAATGTGTGAATCAAGGCTACAGTGATAGAATAACGTGAGATTGACACTAATTTCCTATTCAAATTAGATTTCCTCTGTGCTGTAATGCTGGTTCTATTTTAAGTCCGACAGACCGAGCACCGGTCACCGTTATATCTAGCGTAAATATACACTCGCATACATTTAAAGCAGTTGTCGAACAAATCATATCAAAAGATATTCAATGTTTCAACAAAGTCTTTTGGCCGCCATTCATGTTTGTAATATTTAAATCATAACGAAGCTAGATATTGATATAATGTTGATGATGACGCGTGAATTGATTGAAGCAAATATTGATAAGCAAATAGAATCTATTTTGTAGCAAGAATATTTTGTTTACTTTCACTGATATCAACTAATAGAATATTGTTTGTGACAGGTGATATCATAAATTAAAGAACATAAAGTACGGCCACCGTGAAAAGTACAAAACGAAATCCTACGATTCAATAAACATAACACATTTAATTTTTCAATTGCGTTGTACATTTTTATATATAAATTTATACAAGATAAATACTGCAAACGAATTCAAATGGGCTGCACTGTCAATTGTAGACTACGAGTATGTCTACTTATTTCTTATTATTTTCAACAATTTAATCAATGAATAAACAGCAATTTTTTCAAAAGTATTTTGATATTTTAAAATCTGTCCTCAGTATCAGTAATCCTCAGAAGATATTATTGGCATCCCTCAATGTTTTTAAGTCTTAAGATTGAAGTAGTGAAGAATTAATTTTATTTGATAAAATTACAATTCATCATAACATTTTGAAAATATCAATTGAACCGTTTATTGAGTCGGTTATAAATTTAACGGCAAAGATTCGTTAAATTAATATTGGTTGGTTGAGATCATTTTTATATCATTTTATTGAGTTAGTAGATTTTAGATTTCAAACTATGTATATATTTATTTATCTTCTGTTACTAATAATATTGTTCTTCCGCTTAACATCGGGTTTTTAATTATAACATTTCGTGTGCCCACATCTTGGCTTCATACATAAAAATAACTATATCATGGCTCGCCAAGACAAATCGACAGACAATGCTACACAAGTGGTACGTCATTGGCGGCGTAGTAGGTACATTACATACATATCTATTGCACACGCTTAAGTTGACTTGGAATAATAATAAACTTATGTTACGAAACAACTGGACATACATAATTTGTATTATATCAAAGTGAATAAGTATTGTACATGCAAGATCTGTAAAGGTTCGTATCACTTTTTATTATTCAAAGGCAGATGATCCATCAGATGGTAACTAGTCATTGCTGCCCAAATGCGTTAAAGACTGCATATATCAAAGATTGGCAATGTTGATCTTTGCTAACACTGTCTAGTTTAACCTGAAAACTATTTTTAAAGCTCGCTTGAATATATACGTACATAAAGGATATATAAAAACATACGAAAATTGATCCACAGATGATTTCACGCTTATATGTACTATGAATTCCTAAAAATTTTAAACGCATGTTCATTATTTATTTGAATCCTTTTGATTTTGAATTTGAAGGCGCATCTCAGGACAAAAATATACACATCAATAGGAATTTCTCCTTCTGATACTGGAAGTTTGCTATTGACATTTATAAAAAAAAATTGTTTCAATAAAATTGCAAGGCGGCTAGCACAAGTTAGATATTTAATAATAATATGTATTTATAAACTTAAAATTACTCGTACTGTAGGTAAAATAAGAAAATTTACTGATTTATATTATATTAACACGTTTGTTTACGGCTTGGTCTAAAAGCATGCTTTTCTTATAATAACTTGTTTATTCTTGTTGTGCTTTTAGTAAATATAAGCATCACGTAGGAATTAATGCCATCATCATCATCAGTTCATCGATTCCGGCCATTTTATCCTAACCAGTTGGTGGTCCTGCCCGACGGTTGAAGCTCATAATTAACAATTGCCTTCCAACTCCATCAAATACACAGCACTACCACCACCTTGTTGCAAGTTACCCCGGGTTTTGCTAGTCTGCGAAGTCTGACCGAACTTTTCAAACCCAACTAACGCTGTTTATCAATAAATGTTTGCCAGTCAAGGCCCTTTCAGGCCCAACGACTTGACAGTCATTGGGCCATGTACATGTGAGAACCTGTACGCAGAACTGACGTTCTGCATACATGTTCCTTGATCACTGTCACTTAAAGTTTGCAAGGTTCTTAAGAGTACGCGATATGGGGATTATACTTCATTTTTGTGTTGTCCATCTTCATTTTAAGATACACTTATTAGAAAACACTTCAAAGATCTTTGAGAATTGTGCCAAAGTCTTTGACAATCTCAGCCAGGAATATAATATCACCAACAAAAAGAAAATGTTGATAGCCAGTCCTGTTCAGTGTAAAAGCTTAAAGACTGCTTCCAACGCAGCTGTGAACAATTTCGGCGACATTTAATCCCCCTGTCTCATATTCCGCGAGAACAATATCGGTCTATAGTTATAGTTCTGAAAACGGACTGACATTTTGGTGTTTTCGTATAATAATTGCAAAAACGGTATCGATATGTGTGATAGTTTGTATGGCACCAGTGGAGAGCCTTTTGATATTTTTTTATATGTCTACCTTTTAGATCTATTTATATAAATTATTTGTCATAAAAATTAAATCGTCACATCACTGTTAATGTAGTAATATAATTATTTTCAGATTCTGCAGAAAAAAACGACAGTAGTGAAGTAAGTGTAGACGACGATTCGACAGAAACAAAGTCAGCTGAAGATCTGGATGACGCTAAAGACAGTAAAGAAGACGATTCCCCATCGATAGAAGTGGCCGATGAACCATATGTTGCACAAGCATCAGCCGAAGATCTTAGAGCTGCAGCAGGGGATAATGATTCAAAAGAGGAAGCGACGAATGAAAATGACGATGATAGTGCAGAACAGCAAAATGACGACGGAGACAGCAAAGAAGATGCATCTGCTGATGAACAAGTGGTTGACAATGGTAATCTTTAGTCTTTAGTTTAGCATCTAAAAGTTAATTAAATTAGAAAGCATCTAGTAGTTATGATTAAAGTCCAAGTAGCCCAGACCAACTTGTTATTTTTATTATTTGTATAAAGGCAATGTACCCTTTTGCAAATACAAATTATTTAATTTTTTATTTATTATATATATATAAATGTGAAAGTAGCCCTGTATTTTTTCGTCCGTTTTTTGATTTTGGTGAAAATTTTGTATAAGGACAGTTTTACGGCCCTGGAAAAGTCATACGAGAAAACACCTGTTCCACCGCAAGAATGTTTTTCATTTTATACGTTAAAAAATACGTTATAAATTGTTTTGTTATATGGTGTGACGTCACATGAAATTATTTATTATCCAGTTGATATTGTACATAATAGCTAATGTGGCATATAAAAGTAGAAATAACAATCTCGTAATTACAAAGATATTGCCGTCATAAGTAATATAGGAATTCATATTTTTCCATCATTAATAACATTATTAATAACATATTTTTTACAGATAGTAATGAAGATAACACCAAAGAAGATGATTCAAATGATAGCAATGAAACTCAAGATCGGGATGACGATAGCGGAGAAGATAAAAAAACGGAAAGTGATAATGATGACAGCGCTGAAGATGGTCAAGATACTGCAGAAGACAATAAATCCAATGAAGCAGACGACGGGTCTGTAGAAAATAATAAAGATGATGACAAAACAGATGAAGATGATGGATCTCAAGAAAAGGCTGAATCAAATGAAGAAAATGATTCCGGTAAATCAAATGAATCTCAAGAAGATAAAGATGGATCTAAGGAAGATAATCAAGAATCTGAAGAAGATAAAAATGCTTCCGGAGAGGATGATAAAGAGTCCCAAGAAAAAATATCTGGAGAGAATGATGATTCGGGTGAGGATGATAAATCAGCCGAAGCAGATAATGATAAGGATGATGACAAATCTGGAGAAACGGACGGGAAAGACAATGCAGCAGACGATGGTGAATCTAATGAATCTGGAAAAGGAGATGATGTTTCTGACGAGGCCGATGAATCTGACGGTGACAACTCTGATGAAGATGAAGGCACTCCAGAAGAAGATCTGCTGAAGGTAAGTTGTTATATTACATCATCAATATTTGTTTAACAAAGTATTATAATGTTTTTCATCATATTCATAATTAGTCATGTATGTGTCAGATGGCCACTGTGATTCAGAGTATATCAAGATACACAATTCTTAATATTATTTCACAAATCGTTTTATACAAAAATCGTTTTGTCATGGGTGACAATCTATCATATCATTTATGACGGCTAATATTATATACGGATAATTATTTTTGCCGAGAGACGCCCACCGGTGCATACAGTCCTCCCAATAGGTGTCCGATTCACCAAATCGTTGATCTACTTTGTGAGAAATTTTATGTATACTTACAATTCCTCTTAGGTTATAATAGCATACCTTAATAAGCACTAGTGTCCTTACTAATCCTCTTACGAAGCACTGCATGACCGACACTTAATCGTTGTCTTCTGTGAAGTGGAATTGCTCATTAAAGAGATTTATGAACAATGTTCTTTTCCCATACAACTGTTCGCTTTTGATTTTTTATGGTGCCTTAAAAATCTCAAATTAGTTATTTATTTTAACAAAGATAGAGTAACAAAGAAATCTATTTTACAGACGGCTGATATTCCTGATAATTTAAGATCTCGTGAACACATCAACCAAATACTAAGGTTAGATGAGGAAGCGAGTGAAGATGAAATTACTATTGAGAGGTCAGCTGATATAGTTCTCAGAGATTTAAAACGGCTTTATGAAAATTCTATCAAACCTTTAGAAGCACTTTATAAGTATAGAGATTTGAGCAACAGACATTTTGGTGATCCAGAAATCTTTTCGAAACCACTTGTACTTTTTATGGGTCCATGGAGTGGTGGAAAATCAAGCATATTGAATTATTTGACGGGGCTAGAGTTCACAGAATGGTCTTTAAGAACCGGTAAGTTTAATTCATTTTGAGTAGTATGTTCGAATAGTTATATGGTTATGTGACAATATTTGGTGCAACGTGTAATACAGTTATTTTTACATGTTGCACCAAATGCCATATAACCATATTATATATATAATTCAGATACATTTCAGCATCGGTACAAAGCAACGGATATGGCTAACAATAGCAAGTAATAATTTTGTCATACACAAACACCAAATATTGTATACTCCGTATGTTACTTGCACTTATATGTCCTCTATACTTAGATCAGTGTAATACTGTAAATGTGTCAACTTGTGTTCACTTTAATAGTTTCACATACAGACACATACAGTTACACTGAATCTCGATTTAAGAAATATATCAGCATTAAAATTTGCAAGAAATAAACTGTTATATCTGGAATCTTATCAGGTATTAGGCGAGCCATATATTATATACCATACAGAGGTGTTGTTACAATGTTACAGGAGCTGAACCATCACCTGCTTACTTCAACATTCTGATGCATGGAAAGGACCCAGAAGTGCTAGATGGCACTCAGTTAGCGGCAGACTGGACATTTTCAGGGCTTCAAAAATTTGGTCAAGGCTTGGAGGAGCGGCTGAGGGGCTTGAAATATCCTAGCAAAATATTAGAAAAGGTGAATAGTATTAATTTAGATGTGAAGGAGTATGGAATAAACAATACTATTAAAATAATATTTATAGTTCGCATAGTATAGTTTACTTGGATAGGATATTCTGAGATTCTTTCTCTAGCAGAATTTCATCCTATTTTACTTTGTCACTATAATCAAATCGTTAATTATATCTATAAATTTTTAGGAATGTACGCATATTTCGCATCCATATTTCGTGAGACTAACGTACGAACTTACCTCAAATTTTCAGGTAAATATCGTAGAAATTCCCGGAATCCTCGAAGTACGAAAGCAAGTGTCGAGGGTGTTCCCGTTTAACGATGCGTGCCAGTGGTTCATCGATCGCGCCGACATCATCTTCCTCGTGTACGATCCTTCCAAACTAGATGTTGGCCCCGAAACCGAAGCCATTCTCGACCAACTCAAGGGCAGAGAATCACAGGTGTGATACTCTTAATTTTTTTATACTATTATATTGGCAAACAGTGACTACACCTGGTATGGATCATTACCATCTATGCCGTGAATGGGAGCGGTGACATGTGTATTCTTTATCCGTCCCCGTACTGCTAAATTTTATACATCATGTTTGTTGTTACGAACTTGTCTCGTCCTTTGTGTGTTTCTAAGACAACGATTATATCTTTTATATCTAGACTTATAATAACCTGTAGAGGGGTCAATAGGCTTGTATCCACTATGAACAAATCTGATGCATTAGGTTGCATAACTATTAAGATGATCATTTAATTATGAAAACACAAAGTTTTATAAAATAATAACTTTTGATTATTTATATTTTTATAAAATAAAATTGCACAAAATAAGCCATAAGTCACGTGACAGCAAACACCAATTAAAAAGTGTTACGTCACGCCGTGCGAAACGTCAAAGTCAAAATGTCATTCCAAGTGTCTTGTGGAAGTGCGAAAAAGAATGGGCATCATTCCTTCTCGCGAGTGTTAGCCACTTTTTACGTATCTGCTGATTGTTTGGCACGTATATAAATAATTTTTTTGATGTTTTTATACTTGTGCTTGTACACTGGGGCACTATGCAGTACTTGTAATACGATGAATCCATTTTTTATTAAAATAACTTCACAATACCGAATATTCCGATACTAAAACAGTTGTGTTTTGCACGGCGTGACGTCATTCAAGACGCCATGACAGTCATGAGCGTTTTTGATGACTAATGTCAAATATTTAATTAAATGCAAAATTATTCTTATAAATAAGCATTTTTTTTCAAAAATAATAATTATTTGTATAGAATAGGCATCAAGGTATATTAGTATCTAACTACTGAAATTTAGGCAACAAGCCTATTCTGTACATGAAATATATTTTCAAAATAACCATCAGGGGGTGATTAGGGATGGATACTGATGCCAAAAATGCAATCAGTAAAATTTTTGTCTGTCTGTCTGTCTGTATGTTCCTTATACTATAGAAACAAAAACTACAGGACGGATTTTAACGAAACTTGGTATAATTATTCTTCATACTCCTGGGCCGGTTATAGACACTACTTCCATTACGCTACAATCAATATAAAGTAACTACATTTTTTTAGCTTCCGTCGCGTGTGTAGCCTTAATGGTTAAAGTCACATAAAAATCATGTATGACGGAAATATTCTACATAAAATAGTCTAAAAAACATCCCGCAACAGCATATGTCTATCTTTTATGGTTGACTCACAATAACACGTGTAACTCCTGATAGCTTAGCAGTTCGGAGCATTCTGATTATATTTGTTTACTTTTACATTTATAATACTCTCACTCATCTCTAATTTTAAAAAGTTAACATTATTACTTAATTTCCTTATCTATAAAATAAGTAGGAACAAAAAACTGCCACTTTACAAATCTTTTTGACAGGACGAAGTCTGTCGGGTCCGCTAGTCTAATAATAATATTAGGACCAGAATATATAACAGTATGTTCAGTGAGGGCTTGAAACGTTTACGTTTCTTGACGGCACGTTTAACGCAGTGGTAGAGTAATCGGCTTCTTCTACTAAACGAGTTAACCTACAAAAATTTATTCCGGTCTGGGTCTTTGCGCATGTGAGATTTTTATGTTTGTGACTGCACCCACGACACAGGATAAAAATCCTAGTGTGGGGCGACATTTTTTTTTAATATTATTTTTATTGCCACAGACACGCATCGTGCTAAACAAAGCAGATACGGTGAAGCCGGAGGAGTTGATGCGTGTGCAGAGCGCGCTGATCTGGAACATCTCGCCGCTGATGAGCTCTGCACAGCCGCCGGTCATGTACACGGTGTCGCTGTGGTCGTTGCCGTTCGAGCCGGGCGCTCCGATTCGCTTGCTGCAGGCCCAGGAGCGGGAGCTGCTGCGTGACCTGCGCTACGCTATCGACAAGCGCATTGAGAACAAAATCGCTAGCGCTCGTAGATTCGCTGTAAGTTCATAATAGGCATTCGCTTTACAGTCACCGGTTATGCTTCCAGTGTAGCTGCATTGATAATACTGCAAACACAGGAGCGCGAGATGTTGCATGTTCTGCGCTACTCGTAAGGGTACTATGTACTCAACTGTAGAGTAATATTCACTTATGTGCGTCGTTCTTAATAAACATTTCTTTTAATATTCACGAGTAATGTTCTCGGTCTCGTTGTAGGGACACTCATCCAGTCCTAGTCCAATCATTTACTGTTTTATGGGACGACAACGTATCAGAATTGATAGATGATGTTTAAAAATTGATTCTTTCTGCATATACATACTTGTCTCTCATTGTTTTAATAGATTATTGGTGAATAAAACGGAACATACAACGTTTTCACTCTCTCGCTATTTATACCATTACGACCTAAGCGAAATTACACCAATTACCCGAATTTCAACATCTCACTATCGACGCACTAGTGCGATATCCATTTTTTGTTTGTATATAATATCTTGAACGGGAATAATTTCATTTCTGCTGCAGACTCAAATGTAAGAATTATAGCCAATATCTAAATGCCATCTGTTACACATAGGTATGCATCACCATCATCGCGGATGTCTCATTCATACATCTGCTATAAAACATCTTCACAGTTAGAAAAATAGATAAGTTTGGGTGTTCGGGCTATATTAAATCAGTCACCAATTTTTTTGTTTCCGAACCTAAGCCTTTAGCACATGTACAGTAAGTGCCTAATTTGTTTACCAAACGAACTAATAGCAGCTCTCACCTCTAAACTGCGTCATACAAATGACTTTGTTAGTAGATATATATCACCGAGAGCAATATAAGTACGCATATGGATACAATCTTACCCATTTTCCCATAAAGGTTTGGCATCCATAGGTTTGTACAACGGGTACAGGTTTCGGGTTCGAGTCCCTTAAGTCTCACATTCACAGGTTAACCGGAACAGATGCGTTTTACGGATAAGTCCATTTCGTCTCAATGTGATATTATTTGTATATAGAAATATAAGTATTCTGGATTTTTTTTTTACTAAATAGGCGTTACTGTACGTCGTTTCGGCGTCGTTATTGTTGTTCGCTGCTAATAGATAATAACTCTATGCTCGCCGCCCAAGTGGGTTATTTTAGCACGCAGCATTCCTAACGTGAAACAGTAGGCTATTATTGTGGTGAGATTTTATATAAAGTCATTTTATTTGTTACAAAGTAACATTAAGTATTTTGTGTCTAAGTTTCTGGTATGTTCTTCTTTTTAGGGTAATACTTTTATTAATAGTGTTTTATGAGCAAAACCATTAGTTTATACTTTCAAATTAAATTTAATAAGTTGCAAATCTCCATCGACACGCAGGATTTCATTGATACTACTTTGGGTAGGCTTAGCAAGAAAATTGGTGGGAATTGATAGGTTTGTTTTTTTTTTTAATATAAATATACAAATTCTCTTGTTCAAGTAATTAAATATAGCATTTTTCGATCATCTTAAATTATGATAAAATTATAAAAGTTAGATGCGCAAAGTAAAGAAACGACATTTTAAATAAAGCAAATAAACTATGTATTATGATATCAAAACGTATTACTTCAACCCTTTTAATGATTATTTTGTTCAGTCGCAAATAATTTTATAACATAGTAGTGAGCTATATTAAAGTTATAATCGAATGTTTTTAACAAACCCAATACTGTATTCAATTTCAGGTTCGAGTTCGAAACCACGCTAAGATGGTAGACTGCTACCTCACCACGTACTACAACCACAAGACGATATTCGGAAATAAGAAGCTCATTGCTGACGCCATCATTGAGAATCCTCAGAATTACCACATTTACGAAGGGCTCAGCACGCTCACAAACATTTCCAGGTAAGATTATGTATCAGGTATTATGATAACTGTTGTCTGATGTTTGTTGTTGTTTGTTGTTCAATAGCGCATCCTACTGATATGCATTGTGAAATGATAATGTTAATTGATGATAATTGCTAGTCAAAGCGCTTTATTATTATTACCTTTTTAAACATGACTGGCACGAAAGTAGGCTAGCTTGTGAAATATTAGTTAAAATTTTAGAGAAAAGAAATTATAGTTTGTCATAACTATTCAAAAGCCAAAATGAGTTTCCAGCATCTTCATTTGATCGACGATCAGGAGACCTATTTTTGAATTACGAATGCGACTTCGAAATCACCGATGTGACTAATAATCACCGATTTTTAATAGGTAATTCATATTTTTGAATATCACTGATGTGACTACTTTAGTCACAGGTGTGATTTCATTACGAGTGCCCTCACCCACTCGTATTCAAGTCATACTTGTGGAAATGTTATCTGTGTTTTGTTTGATTTTTCAGTCTATAATATATATATATATATATATATGCTACATTCATATATACATGTATGTATATAATATATTATAGGTATATCAAGGTTTATTTACATATATATATTATATAACCTTTATATACCTATAATATATACATAGATATATATGATAGTAGCATATATTATATATATATACATATATATATATATATATATATATATATATATATATATATATATGTATATATATATATATATATATATATATATATATATGTATATAATAACCGCAATGGTTAAGCCGGCAATAACCGGCAGCGATTACGTTCATATATACATATATATAAACCTTTATATACCTATAATATATACATACATATATATATGAATGTAGCATATATTATATATATAATAACCATAATGGTTAAGTCGACAATAATCGACAGCGGCTACATTCTGCGTGGAACCGAACTCTTATATTTATGTGTGTACTTTATCTATGTTGGCAGCTCTGCGATCGACTTTCAAAAATTGGATGTTTAGGAATGCGTGACCTCAAAGTCCACCAACTATTTAGTCAGCGGAGATTTCGAAATCGCATTCGTAATTCAAAAATAGGTCTCCAGGTCTAGAGTCATCAACCTGTATATTTTTTATATATAAATATTTATTATAAGAAATATTCTTATTTTTGAGTTTGATGTGTCGGATCCTGGCAAAGAGCGTGACATTTATTTTTCAATGAATCATTCCAGGTACGACTTGCCTGATCCGGAAACATACCGCGACTTTTTCCGTCTGAACCCGGTGTACGAGTTCCAGCAACTGTCGGCGACGTGCACGTACTTCCGCGGGTGTCCCATCACGCGACTCGACGTGGCCATCGCGTACGATCTGCCCGAGCTCGTTGGCAAGTACAAGAAGATGGTGGAAACCGCCACGCCCCAGGGCATGCCCAAGAGTTGATGCCACGATATGCACCTGATCCACTCGGGGCCCGATTAACCATATCAGGATTTTTAGGCAATGCGATTCTCGGAGCCTCCTTCCAGCAGTTTGATGGTCAACTATTTAAGATTGATGACGATTTTTATTTACATAGTACGAATGCGGGGTTCATTGGCAGTTGCCTACTATGCCTCACAGTTAATCAGGCCTTGGATCCACTCACTCCCGCTTTTTAATCTTAACACATTCAGATTGGGGATAACACTCGGGCAGACAATGCATTTCTTTTTACCTAATTGGGCATCACTACACTTTTTATTTTGTCATATCGCATTTCTATTTTAATTGTTTTGCTTATTTCGCTTCTTCCTTATCCGGTGGCCGACGCGTGTATGAGAACTATTGTGATTTTTTCTTCGTGCGTTTATTAGATGTGATAGACGGTAAAGCAAGACATCTTCCAGTTACCTAATTAACACTGTCTTTTTATAAAACACCAAAAATATGATTAATTTTTAATCTAGTCACTATTTGTTAATGTTTGTTAGAAAAAATTGTTACTTTATTTTTATTCACGCTGAGGAGTTCCTATAACGTTAGGACTAATCCTATATGTACGGTCTCTACCTTAATTCTTTATTAGTTATGTAATGAGACAAATTATTTAAGTAAATAAAACAATAAAAAGACTTAAGTGTTTTAATTTACTCTGCTCCTTTTTTCATTACCAATTTATTTAATGTGGTTATTCTTATAACCAATTTGGCTGTAGACCAAGATATTTCATAAGTGTGTATAAATATACACTATATGTCATCCATTACTGAACTAATGAACAAAATAACAGTCGGCACTCTATTACAATCACAGCGAGTGTCAGAAGTAATTTTGTTTATTTGTTTTTCAAAATATAATGTCCTGCGGTTTAAGCTATAATATATAATGCCAATTAAACCCAGGGTCGGACTGGGCCGGAAGAGCCCGGCTGGCTGATCGCAATCCCGAGGCCCGGGACACCTATTTTGTACGACGCATAGTTTCCGAGACAAGCACGCGGGCTGAAAGTTCTTGCAGCGGTAGGTTGTGTGAAGCAAACGGAAACAGCGCAAATGAAAAATAACTATTTGTAGTTCTTGCGAAGCACATTTATATTCAATATAAACTGTCACAAGTTAGATCGGTTAAAATATATATAACAATACAATTATTGAATAAACTACGTCCGGCCATTACAGCATTACAGGAAGGAAGGAGAAAGGTCAACGACAATCCATGGAGGAAGTACATGTCAATACAGATTATAAAATATTGAAGGCATAGTAAAGTTATCTATCAACATAGACTATTTAACACTTCCCCTTATGCCTTTAATGTTTAGTCAAACTAATCAAATACATAAGTATAAAAAAAACGAAACTACTATGTAGAAACATTAGGTGTCTTACAAAGGATATTGTTTTTTGCTGATTCCGCGCAGTTCATGATGACTTGTCAACAAGCAGACAAGGTCGACACGTGTTTCGTCTCTCAGCGAGACATCTCAGGATGTGTTGCCCGCCCGGTGACTCACCAGCGGTGAAGCCGCTGGTGAGTCACCGCTGGTGAGTCGCCGCTGTGCGTCGCCGCTGGTGAGTCATCATGAACTGCGCGAATCAGCAAAAAAACAATATCCTTTGTAATACAATGGACTTCCGCAAATAACAACACCTGCTACAAATAGAGTACATTAGGTGTCTTACGTACATTCATACTGTCAACGAAACTACAATGTTTCTGTATACATAATGGCTTAGTCAATACGTCTGCTATCATATTATTAGTACAGAGATACTTAATTGAAATAGCATTCCTTCTAACAAGGTCTTTTACAAAGTGGTACCTTATGTCTATATGTTTTGTCCTTTTATGGCAAAACTCTTTACATTCCAAAAGCTTTTGAGCACTTTGATTGTCATTATAAACAGTACATGGAATATCTTTTGTCACAATTTCTGAAAGTAAATTCTTTATAAAGCAAATGTCTTTACAAACGTCGCTTATTGCTAGGTATTCTGCCTCCGTACTTGACAATGCAATACATCGTTGTTTACGTGATTCCCAGTTGACTGTATTATTTCCTAACTTTACAATAAAACCGGTATACGATTTTCGGTCAGTTAAATTATTGCCCCAGTCGGCGTCGGTATATGCCCTTAATTCCCAATCAGCACTTTTTATGAAACATAAGGAGTGATTGATTGTACCAGCTAGATACCTAAGAATTCTTTTAGCCGCAATCCAATGAGACTTATCAAAGCTATTATTAAACTGACTTAATTGGCTACATGCATACGATATATCAGGTCTTGTACATACGGACAAATACATGAGACTACCCATAAGTTGTCTGTAGTTGAAGACATCATCTTGCAGATGAGATTCATCGCTATTAGGTTGAGTAAGTTTACTATTCAAAATCATAGGCGTAGCTACTGGTTTACAATGTTCCATGTTAAATCGTTTTAACAATTTCTTTATATACTCTGTCTGATCTAAACATAGACTGCCCTTTGATCTATCTCTAGTGACTCTCATACCTAGACAATTCTTCAATGGACCTAAATTTTTAACACTGAATTCTTTTTCCAAAATATTTAATATATTCATTTTAATATGACTATTTTTAGAATAAAATACATAGAAATCGTCCACATATAAAGAGATGATTACATAATCATTTTGAGCTCTTTTAGTATATACACATGGTTCACAAACAGACTGTTTAAACCCGTTGTCAATAAGAACATTGTTTACCCTTTCATTCCACATTTTACTAGCTTGTTTTAAACCATATATACTTTTCTGTAATAAACAAACTTTATTGGAATTATTATTCGAAAAACCCTCTGGTTGCTCCATGTGTATAACCTCCCTTAAATTACCGTTTAAAAATGCAGTGGCTACATCTAAATGATCTATTTCTAAGTCCATGTCATTAGCCAACGAAAATAAAATCCTCATAGAAGAATGGCGAACAACCGGCGAAAACGTTTCATTATAATCTATACCCCGTTTTTGGGTGTAACCTTTAGCAACTAGTCGCGCCTTAAATCTATCAAGTTTACCATCAGCATCATGCTTTATCTTATATACCCATTTAGATTTGACTACACTTTTGTTAGTAGGTCTATCTACCAATTTCCACACCTGGTTTGAAATCAATGCGTCATATTCACATTGCATGGCAGCTAACCATTCCTCTCGGTGTGGTGAGGCTACAGCTTCATCATATGATTGTGGTTCTCCAAACGAGACATGCTGAGTCAACATAGAGTAATCATAATCTCCATACCTTTGTGGAGGTCTTACAGTACGAACAGGACGATCCGACACCCTTGTCAGATTTTGATTATTCGAAGATGCTTCCCCTTCACCTGAAGCCTGGTCAGACGAAGTTAACTGCTCACAGCAGTTCTCATCAGCGGACTCATTGGAATCAGAGTTATTATCGCTCCCCGTACAATAGTCTTCCTCTACATCTGAAAATTGAGATGAATTTTTATTTGTGTTGCTTTGTACATTATCATTATCAACAATATCATTATTAAAATTATTCAATAAAATGTCATTTGTTTTAAAATAATAATAATTATCACATTCATCATTCAATTTCTTTGGTTCTGTTAAATATTTATTTTCTATAAATGCTACACTACGGGATAATATCACAGTATTAGGATTAGATGGCAAACACAATCTATAGCCTTTAGACGTCTCACTATAGCCAACAAAGACAGCTGCTTTCCCTTTGACATCTAACTTTTTACGTTTTTCAGACGGATTCAAATAGTAAGCAATGCATCCAAATACCCGCAGATGACTGAGATCAACCTTGGATCCAGTCCACATCTCTTCAGGTATACGTCCTCCTAAGGCTGAAGTTGGAGATCTATTTTTCAAATAGATTGCAGTCATCACTGCTTCCCCCCAATAGCGAATGTCGAGACTTGACTCTATAAGCATACACCTTACTTTGTCCATTAATGTGCGATTTAGACGCTCACTAACCCCATTTTGTTGAGGACAGTAAGGAATTGTACTTTGGTGTATAATCCCTTCTTTTTGTAGATATTTAGAAAATGTTTTACTAAAATATTCTCCACCATTATCAGATCTTAAAACTTTTATACACAACCCTGTTTGTTTTTCTACGAGTGCTTTAAAATTAATAAAATGAGACATTACCTCAGACTTTTCCTTCATTAGGTAGCCAAAAGACTTCCTGGTGTGGTCATCGGTGAACGTGACAAGATATCTCGCTCCTCCCCAGCTAGGTTGTTGCATTGGGCCGCAGACATCGGTATGAATCAGTCGCAGTGATTCATCAGCGCGCTTCCCCTGTGCCTTGGGATAAGGTGTGGCCATCATCTTCCCCTCAACACATGCAACGCAGTTCTTGAGATCACTACCCTGAAACATAACACCACATGCACTTTCCCGCAAACATTTCATACCTTTTATGTTCATATGGCCTAAACGTCTGTGCCATAATTCTGCTGGTACACCTGCTGCTACTGCGGCATTCAATAATTTCTGGCTATCACCCAGAAACAAAGAATGCTCCTTTGGCGAGGGCTTGTTAGTAATCACACATGCATTCACTTTGTAAAGTCCATTAACACATGCAGCACATAAAATTGGGTTGCTATTGGTTTCACCTTTGAGATAAACAGAGCAGCCATTTTGATTAAAAACGACCGAGTAGCCACTCTCAATTAATTTAGAAACAGAAATTAAATTACAGGACAACCGCGGTACATACATGACATTGGATAAAGACAATGAACTTACTTGGTCACCAAGTTTAACTGTCAGTGAACCCAATCCTTCACACTTTATGCTGTCATTGTTGGCCACTGTAACGGCTGAATCAATTAGTTTCATTTCATGAAAATGGTTTTTATTGTTGACCATATGGTTACTCGCGCCGCTGTCAATATAAAAATCTTGTGTGGGTCGACAAGTTAAAAATGCAGACACCAAATTTGTTTTTTCCGTACAATTCGCCTTGGAATTCTTCTTTTGTCGCTTCAGTTTGAAACATTTCACTTTCGTATGCCCTTTCTTTTTGCAGAAATCACAGACTAAATTCACACTATTCACACCACTCTTGGTAATATAGACTGAACTATTATCTATAGTGCATTTCCTGGAATATTCTTGAAGTAGTCTACTTTTCACTTGTTCACTAGAAATAGTACTTGTAACTGTTGCCGTTGAGAGGTTAGAAACAAGAGGATCATACTCGGAGGGTAAACCACTCAAAAGTATCTCAGCGACCTCTGCATCTTCAATTACCTTACCAATATCATGCAATTGTTGTACCAATGTAGTGACCATCTCGATGTAATCTGACATACAACTGTATTCAGTAAACTGGATGCGATGTAGCTTTCTGAGTAACAAGACACGGCGATACAAGCTTTATCCTCAAAAACTTCTGAGAGATTTTTCCAAGCCTCGGTAGCTGTCTTGGCGTTTCGTACATATTGAAACAAACTAGTTTTAAGCGAAAGGCAGATTCGTGCCAGAGCACGTTGTCCGCGCACAGCATCATTATCTGTCCCCTCGACAGCGCTCCATAAATTCTCCAAAATCAAAATATTTTTCATCGAGAATTTCCATGTATGAAAATTGTTGGAGCCATCCAACTTTTCCATAAGACTCACGTGCGTAGGCGCTACTGAAACATTGTCCATGCGGCCAACAGTTTGCTGATTTGTAGATTGCTCGAACGGAGTCGACATCTCGTGATATTATTTTGTGTAGCTGGATCAACCAGACGCAGCAATTCAGCACAAAGTTCACGCTCGCAAAACTCACACGTGCATTCCGTGCATCTGGGCTCATAACCTGAAAGTTCTTGCAGCGGTAGGTTGTGTGAAGCAAACGGAAACAGCGCAAATGAAAAATAACTATTTGTAGTTCTTGCGAAGCACATTTATATTCAATATAAACTGTCACAAGTTAGATCGGTTAAAATATATATAACAATACAATTATTGAATAAACTACGTCCGGCCATTACAGCATTACAGGAAGGAAGGAGAAAGGTCAACGACAATCCATGGAGGAAGTACATGTCAATACAGATTATAAAATATTGAAGGCATAGTAAAGTTATCTATCAACATAGACTATTTAACACGGGCAACTGTAGCACAGGGGGCCCGCGCAGCATTGCCCTGGAGCTAGGTGCCCTGCCGCATGCCCTCAACCCAGGCCCGTGGGGGGCCCGCGCAGGCTGGGGCCCGGCTGGCAAACACCACCTCGACTGTATGGCCAATCCGACGCTGATTAAAGCAATACTAACTGCTAATTGGTGGCTAAAAATAATATTAAATTTAAGAAATACCATATTTTTAAAATAAAAATCATCTCGTTTACTCCATCCATTACAATATGTATGTAGTTAAGCCAGCAGAATGTTTATAGCGGTTATTTTGCAAGTTGGAATGATACGTTTTAATCATTGTACTAGGTTTAGTCTTGTCTGTTAACGTGCATTTTAGTTTCGTTCAGTCTTTCAATAAATATCATAATTAAAAAAGAGAACAAAACGTGTATTAAGTAAGTCACGTTTAAAACTTTATTAACACGATACAATATATGTAAATAGTATTCGATATATATATATATATATATAAAATAATAAATAAACACAAATAATAATAAATCTATAAAAAAATATTAATTCAAATTTACAATATAATTTTAGCTGTAGTGTGAATTTATTTTCCTAATGAGTAAATAAATTATGTTCGTATACAGGGTGTATTTTTGAAACGGGGCAGTAAGGGCAAGTACCTTAACCGTTGCAGTTACAGCAAAATGTTCTTAGAAGACCTTCCCTAACTTTTTGACATATTTTGAACTGCTTTCACAGATTTTGTAAAAAACTTACAGTCGGCAAAAAAAATGCAAAAAGTACAATTTTTTTTTATGCCAATCGATTCTATTTCACGTGGGGATCAAAAACTCTATGGGACCGTTTTAGCTTTCAGTACTAGAAAAGACAGAAATCGCCAAAAACGTTTCCCATACATTTCGTACGGAAATATGATAAATCAACTCGAAACTGATAGGTCAGGTAAAATTTTGAACTTTTTTAAATAAAAAAAAATCATTTAAACATTTAAGAAATTGGTTTAGGAAATAAATTGCTCAAAATGATTTCCATCTTTACGAATACATAAGTCTATCCTTTTTTGCACTGAACGAATGGCGGCTAATAATGTTCTGGGATGAATATTAAGTAAAATGGTCATTAATGCATCCTTGAGCTCTTGAACACTGGCGTACGTCGTCTTATACACCTCGTTTTTCACGAAGCTCCATAAAAAAAATCAAGTGGTGTTAGATCGGGGCTACGAGGCGGCCACTGTGTTGGACCATGTGTACCTATCCACTGTGTACCGAATAGGCGGCTATAAAAAAAAAATTTTTGGACTTTTTGCATTTTTTTTGCCAACTGTAAGTTTTTTACCAAAATCTGTGAATGCAGTTCAAAATATGTCAAAAAGTTAGGGAAGGTCTTCTACGAACGTTTTGCTGTAACTGCAACGGTTAAGGTACTTGCCCTTACTGCCCCGTTTCAAAAATACACCCTGTATAATAAATACAGCACATTTTTGTTTTTATTTGGTTTAAATGGTTCATATCATTAAATTTGTATATACATATTTAAAATAGCAAAGAAATTTATGTAAATGTAAAACCATTAATTAATAAATTCATCATAAATTAAAGGCCTATTACAATTCTTCATTCTGCGAGATTAGGTATTTATAACTCATTGAAAGTCACACGTCCAAAATACTGTGTTGACGCTACGACTACGCGATTTTGATACTTTTCCCAAAATGTTTATATTTATATTTTTATGGAATAATTCATTATTGCTATATATATCGTATATGAAGAAATACATTTATATGAAGATGATATTATAAATAGAGAGATGATATTGTTAAAAATAATGTGTATTAAATATTACCTAGCATGTTATTTAGCAAAAGGTGGTTTTAGTTTTAAATTAAAAATAGGTCAGATTAGAAAAAAACTAGTTACCAATTACATAGGAGTATAAATCATCAATAAATAATACCAACCCGCACTGGGCCAGCGTGGTTGACTAAGGCCTAATCGCCCTAACGTAGGGGTAGGCTCGAGCCCCTCGTTGGGGACGTATATGAGCTGTGACGATAAATCATCATAAAACAGAATCACCTATTTGCCGAATTTCCATCAAATCGATTCAATGGTTTTGGTGTGAAAAAGCTTTAGAAATAATAGATAAAATAATATATAGAATAGAATAATAAATAAAAAGGGAGAAAAAATAAAGAAATAGGAAAGTGAAGAAGAAAGAAGATAAAGATTTACCACTGAATAGGCTGTATGGGCTCTGCTCTTTGCCTGCTCGAAACGAGGGAAGGTTTAAAAAAAATTTTTGCTCATTGTTTTCGTTTGTACTTACCAAAGTTCCAGGCCAGTATAGGGATGATCGATATTAGAAAATCATCGATGTTGACATCGATGTTAACATCGAATCAAAAGTATCGATGTACGATAAATATCGATCGAAAAACATCGATATTTCTAAAACATCGATGTTTTTGGAAACAAATAAAACTGTCTATTTATATTTATGAAAAGTTTTATTTATCAAATGAATGCACTTTTACTGAAACACAATAATAAGAAATAATTAACATTCCCAGTATTTTTTAGGGACACTTTGTAAAAAAATTAACTTTGACAGGTGTTTTCCTTTCAGTCTGTTTCGTTGCTGGTACAGAAGGTGACCAGCTTTGGAAAAAAGCCTTTCCGAGGCTGTAGATGTTGCTGTGCAACACAAATATTTTAGAGCAATTTTTTTTTTAAATTAGGGCAGGTGGATTCTAGTACCGTCCATAAATGTAAAGGGTCTTGTTTTAAGTCAGCCACTGGACTTTTTAAATAAATTTGCAACTGCAGAGGCATGCTTGTGTCTCGTTGACCAGACAAAATATTATTTTTTTCGTTGACAAGTTTATAATGGTCTTGCCATATATCTACAGTTTCTTCTTCGACTGGTCTTGTCTCTGTTAATTGATCATTTTCATTTTGTTCATTCGTCTCAATATCTGAAATCAATGAGTGTGTAATGATCGGTATTAAAATAAATAATATATTTTCAGTGCATATAATTACATTTGATATATTTTCAATGCATATGATCACTCATTTAATATTATAATAAACGTTTAGTGTAGTTTCAAAATACCTTTTCTTATTTATTATAATAGTCATTTGGTATAACACTTATTTATTATAACCATCACACGGTATATAGCAGGTTCGGTTCTGTTGTGGGCGCAGTTCTAACCTAACCTAACCCATCAATCTAAGTTTCTGGTAGTTATACTTATTTTTTTTAGTTATTACTGGTTTATTATAGAAAATATGCATTATACTAAAAATATGGTATATTAAATAATTTTAGATTAAATGATCTTTATATTAAATGATAATTATAACATTTGTAAATATATTAAGTGTTATTATATAATTTGCGAATTATATTCAACTAACTGCCCGCCCCGGCTTCGCCCGTGGTACTTACATGTATTATGCATACAAACCTTCCTTAAGAATCACTCTATCTATAAAAAAAAACCGCGTCAAAATCCGTTGCGTAGTTTTAAAGATCTAAGCATACATACGGACATACAGCGAAAGCGACTTTGTTTTATACTATGTATTGATTGATTGATGAGCGTTATATCGAGTGAAAATATAACAACCGGGCGATTTCAGACTCGCATGAAAATTACTCCGATTATTTTGATCAGTGTCATCTAGTGGAAAATAGTTGAAGCTTGATAGTCATCTGCTAATGACTATGCAATATTTATTTGAAGCTAATACACCTACTGCACGCTAGATCACGCCCAAATAATAATCGACGTTTCGATATTTTATTCAGGTAACATCGATGTTTCGATGATATCGAAGTCAACCCATCGATGTTAAAAACATCGATGTTTTATAGTTAAACATCGATGTTTATTCAACATCGATGAATATCGATCATCCCTAGGCCAGTAAAGCATCTCAAAAAAAAAAACTTACCAAAGTAACTTACATTTGATTAATATTGTATATAATTGAATGTTAATTTTCAATACTCGAAAGAACACGGTATGCACACTGATTTGTCTGCTCACTTGCACACTGAAGAGTGCAACATTTTAATTAAAAAGTTACAAGACTGCCATTCAGAGGTATTTATAGCGTTGCATAATATTTGTTGAAAATATTCTTTACTTATTATGATCAATTAAAATACAACCATTTCATGGCGTTATTTAATAAACATTGGAAAATTTTAAAATTATATCAGCAGGTAACATAACCTATTTTGTTTCTTTCAGCATTCAGTTTTAAAGTTCTTTGCATATTGTAATGATTTTGATAGGGATATGAGAAAGTGTTTAAAAGCCGAGCGTATTCGGCGGCAAAAAGCTAACGCAGAGGAAGCACGGAAACGACATGCTGCAATACATGCAAGAATACTAGCTCAAGAAAAATCTAATCAGTAATTTTTTTTACAGTATACATGTGAAGTATCTATTATCTAATATATTGAAAATGGAATTTAAAATCTTGGATTCAATTCCAGATTTAACAAATCTTAAATCCTTTACTGACAGATATTTTGCCAAGAGATATCTTCTAAATGTTGGTGGTGTAAGCAATAATGATATTATGCTGATGTTTCACTCAAACAGAGTAATGCTTCTTTGTTTAGCTCCAAGTCACTTCTTTTTCAATAAGAAGGGAAATTTCAAAGTGAATTTTACAATAGGGAATATTGACCGACTGAGCAATACGGTCAAAGGGAAAGGCAAGAAAGGTGGTCAATTGCTGATACCATCTTCAGCTATATGTAAAGTGGAGTTTGATGATGGCACTATTTTTGATATTCCTTGTGGAATAAAAGGCACTCTTATTGAAGTCAATGAAGAACTGGTCCAACATCCTGAACTATTGAAACAAATGCCAGATTCAGATGGCTATATAGCCATAATATTGTCGAGTATTGCAACTTCTGAAGCTGCCAAAAGTGAGCTTTTGACTCATGAACAATATGTGAAGTTGTTATAGGATGATATCAGTTTATAGTAAATTTATATGTTAACAAAATAAATATGTATTTTATTTGATTAAAATTGTATTTTTAGAATTAAGTTCATCATTGGCATAACTCATATCCATCTACACCAAGGGGTATGAGTCTATTCTATGTGAGAGTGATTAAACCTTAGTCAGCTTAGTGCAGATTGGTTGACTTCACAAACAACTTTTTTTTTTCTTCTTTTTGTTCCCCTGAGGAAAATGCATTAAACTGCATACCCCGGCTGTGGCGAGCCGGCGGTTATGTGGGGCTCTCCTCCCCAGAAGGGGGAGGCCTACCCACTAAAAACCTCAGGGATGGCCTTCCTCAGGCGTGTAGGGAGCCCCCGGGAACATAAAGCCACTTCCGGGAACCCCCAGCCTCCGCTCTCCTGCCTAGAGGGGAGCCCTCCTCGGGGGAGGCTACACTACCTCCCCCGGTCTCCTCCACCGACGACGCCCCCCGGCCACGGATGGGGCGTGGTCCAACCCGGGTCGCCGTAGCAGTCGCGACTTCCTCGGGCCCGCCGGCGACCCGCGGCGGCGCCGCAGCTGTGCTACCGAGCCCGGTGCCGCCTTCTTCGAACGGGATCGGCCATCTCCAGACCCCGTTCGGCGGCCTCCTTCTGGAGCATCACTGCTTCACAGAAGGAGGCCACAGCCCTCCAACCTCCCTCGTCCGCCAGCATTGCCGCAATCAATGCCGGCGGAGACAGATCTCGCCCGATCTCTGCGACCAAGACTCGGCGCTCGGAGGCCCACGCGGGGCACTCCGCCAGCGTGTGCTGGGCCGAGTCAAGGTCGGATGCGCAGTGGTGACAATGTGTCGATCCCTCCCGTCCTATTCGACACAGATACTCACCGAAGCAGCCGTGCCCGGTGAGTATCTGAGTCAATCGGTAGGTGACCTCCTTCCCGTGGAGCCAAGCTTCGAGGTGCGGGAGTACGGCACCGACGGCCCGCTGGCGCGCGCAGATCCGTTATTCGAGCTGCGCACGCCAGGCCGCCACAATCCGTTGGTGCCACTCCCGCTTAGGCACTTCGTGCGCGGGTTCCAGGGCGCTCCCCCCATCGCCCCCCCCCCGGCCGACACGCCCCGACGCATATGTCGCAGCGTACATGTCGGCCAGGATGTCGAATGGGGGGGAGCGTCCCAGAACCGTCGCCGCCTCGTACGAGATTGTACGGTAGCCTCGCACGATCCGTATGGCCATTATCCGCTGCAGGCTCCGTAGCAGAGCTCTGCAGCGGGGGGACCTCGCGCAGTCTTGCGACCACACGGGAGCCCCATACATGGCCACGGATCGCACGACGCCCTCGTACAGGCGGCGAACTCCATCCCTTGGTCCACCGAGATTGGGCAGCAGGCGATGCAATGCGCCCGTCACCCTTTTGGCTCGGGGGACTAACCGTACGAAATGCTCCTCGAAGCTCCAGGGTGAGGCCCAGGTACTTGATGTACAGCCACACCGGGACCACCGCGTCACCCACCCGGATCCGGCAGCTGGGTGGTTCCCGGCGCCTCGGAAGGCCGTGGAACCATAGCGCCTCGGTTTTGTGAGGCGCTATTTCTAAACCCAGCCGGCGGATCGCACCTTTAACTTCATCTTGTGTGGTGCCTGTTGCAACATAACATTTTCCACTATAGGAGCATAAAATATAGAAGTGAAAAGCCAAAAATAAGTATATTAAATTTATATAACTTTATTCAGTGCTATAGAATTGAGTTAACGCGAGAAGCTAACCACTCTGGGTTTGAATTATAGCTTAATCTTTAAAAAATAATTTGTCACAAAGCATCTAAAACTAATTATTTCCCGAAGTAGCCACACTGCATCTGAGCCTACAGATCTATCCCCAGAAAGGTGTATCTTACAACTACTATTAAAATTTGGGAATATATCACTCATTTATATTCATCTCCTATGATCCAGTATAGTATTTTTAGATGTGTACTCTGCATATGACATGTTTTGGGGCAGAAATTGTTTAAGCTGAATATCCCCCAGAGGATAGTAAACCTTACATGCATTAACAACTCGCTTTTACTGCTGAGATCTGTTTTACGCGAACTAGCACAGAGATTAATGTTAAGTGTAAACTTGTGCAGTGTCTTTCAGTAATCTTGCTCTATGTGTCAGATAGTGATATAAACATCGTTAAAACGAGATTAAATTCAGCTGTTTTACCTTTGTGACCACTCGTATAAGCATGGTATCACCTCTATGGACAAGAGTAGTGTATACACCTATAGCTCACTTGGTTCTAATGGCAGAGAGATACTCACGTGTTCGAGATGTCTGGAGCCCATCATGTTGTATATGTACTCTAAAAATGTGAGAAAATAAATTATACAATACATTGATTTGTAGTCATGTGAACTATGGATCATTCTAATTAGAGACATAGCCTTAAACGATTTATTAAATTCATAGGACAAAATACATGTTTGCGAATCATTATTGGAGCAATGAAATCTTCACCCAATAATATTTTGCTGGGTTCAGACCCCCCTTCATCAATTGACAGTAAACAGCATTTATTGGCTAGATATCATGCTTTTAAGTTTTTTTTAATATCTGTGTAAACTGCAATCAGTTGTCCACTATAAGCAGATACTTTGTGAGGTTTTGTCTGGTGAAGTGCTTCCTCTATCGAAGACAGCTACTCCTATTTAAGCCATGACATTTACTATAATATGTCTTTTCTCTTGAGGCGCTTTTGATATTTGCGAGTAACTAGATTCGCAGCAAGAACATTTGGGTGGTTTTTAAGCCGTTTCAGGTATTTTTCTGTTGAGGCCTGGATTTCCTCTTTTACAGTGGACATTTTCAGGTGTGCGTGTATTTCTGAGTTTCTTATAAACCACGGAACTTGCGCTATTGTTTGTAGTATTGCGTTCTGCATTCTTTGCAATATTGAGATCTTGGAGTTGCATGCACTTCCCCAGAGTTGGATGCCATAACTCCAAGTTGGTTTTAGTATTGACTTGTATATCAGGAGCTTGTTGTCTAGCGATAGCCTGCTGTTTCGACCGAGGATCATCAGTGGAGGTGTCTGTGTCATTAGTTGAGTTCCTCTCTTTTACTCTTGATGTGTTGGTTCCACGTCAAGCGGCGATCCAGGTGCATTCCAAGATATCTCACACTATCTTTGTGTGGCAAGATTGAGCTTTCCATGTATACAGAAGGGCAGTTTTCTCTCCGGAGTGTCAAAGAGACATGCACCGACTTTGCTTAGCTTGCTTTAATCCTCCACTTTTTAAGCCATTTTGTTATAGAGTCAAGGCCTTGCTGGAGTTGTTCTGAGGCCTGCTTCGTCTGTTTGTTACTTGCCAATATGGCTGTGTTATCCGCATAAGTGGCACTCGTGACTCCATCATGCCTTTTTGTCTTTGAGATCTATAATTATCTTTCATACTTCTTGCACAGTGACAGGCTTAGGTGGAAGTGACATTTGGAACGGCTGGCAGAGTACATCCTGAATATCTTTTTCAGAATCTACGTCGCTGGCGTCTTTCGATCTGAACACGTTTGACAGATGTTCTGCGAATAGGTCTGCCTTTTCCTGATTTGTGTGAGCCCAGCCATTGTTGTTTCTCAGAGGAGGTTTTGCCATTTGTGGTCTGTCATATGACTTTGTAAATTTGAACAGGGAGTAATCAGTGGCTGCAGTAACTGTAAGAGATTCCAATTGGTCCTCAAGAGTCTTGTTGTGCCAGTTCTTTAGCATTTCTCTTAGACGCGCAGCTTGCCTGTTGAAATCATTTTTATCAGCCGTGTTAATGGAAATTAACATGTTTTGTATAGTTCATAAAATATATAAACTTAATTTATTAATGTATTCTTAGATTTGGATGTATAGAATCAGATTTCATTTGATTTTGCCTATGACGTTTGTTTTGTATAATGCATCTGTGGAAAAACACTTCACCTGGGGCAACTTCCCGCTTCCCGTTCAGCTAAGACTGCAATATATATATCATTTGTTAATTTACTGTTCATATTAAAATTCAGTGTCAGACAGATGGTCTCAGAAATAAAGTAAGATTACCAAAATCAAAATCATTTAATTTCCGCCACCAATTCAAGTTAACCACTGAGTAAATCAGGGTCCGGGTGTCAACGTGGGGAGGCGCTTCGAACCCGCCACCGACCCACGATACCGAAAACATTTTGGTGGCCCATGAGGGGAACATCAGAACATCAGAAAATCAGACTATCAGACCATCAGACCATTTCAGAAGAGTCAATAGCAAGATACAAAGAAATCTGTACATTTGAGAAAAAAAAAAACTTCAATATACTACGTGTGCGACGCCATATTGCAACACAAGGTCACGCCGGTCGCAAGCGCCGCAAGTTACATCGGAAATTGTGCAGTGTTGTGAGTCAATGTCAGAAGTAATAAGTGATTCATTTGTAAAAAATATTATTACGGTATGTACATTCTGAAGTGTAATTATCTCATCATCGGTTTAATTATTGGACATTAATGTTTTAAGACCGGAAGTGTGATTTCATTGGTCCGAGGTCTAAGGCTTATATTATTTGTCAGTTGGTACACTGTACAGTCGAACCGATCAATAGCCAAGTGAACATAGCTACAAGTTGTATACCGTAAAATGGGGTGAATAGAAATCGCGGGGTGATTAGAAACAAACTCCGAAGTTTGACAAAGTTGCCTCTAGCGGGTCTACAGGCTATGGGCGAATATTTATGTCTACTATTTATTACACGGCAACATTTTGTCTTTGTACTGGCTACCCACAAATTTACGTCAAATGTAATGACATAAAGAAAAAAGCGGTTAAAGTGAACGTGTGTGTACGAGTGATTTTAGGCTGTGTATAACTTTTTGCTAAACATAAATATTTCAGTGTTATCTTCTAACAAATTTGTCTCTTTGACTAGTTAAGTTGATCATCTTTTACACATAGAAAGGTGAGTGTCAATATTCAAATACAACTTTCTTATTTGATGTAAAATCATGATGCTTCTACTTTTCTCTGAATTCGAGGTGAATGGATACGACTGAGGGGTGAATAGAAACGACTTTAGAGTGAATAGACACGAAGAAAGGGGTGAAAAGATACGAGTGAGGGGTTAATAGCAACGAAACAGGGGTTAAAAGAAACATGATTTTTAGGGTTGTCAATCGGTTGTCACTGAGAAAAATAGTATTAATACTATAAATATATTTGTCATTCTGGCTGTCCGTCTCTTACGTTTTACTAAATCGCTGAACCAATTTTGATGAAATTTGATAAAGACCTTAAACTTGAATGAAGGACATCGGTTACTTTTTTATTACATGGCCAAAATGTTATGAAATAGTTGAATTCATTCAATTACTCATACGTAATTACTAGCTTTTGTTTGTGACTGGTCCGCATAAATATCGGTTATCACGTATACATACGAAGTTGAAGTCAGACAAAATGTAACTGAGGAAAGACATACCTTCCTCGGGATTCAAGGTTACTCTGTACTAAAATTTTATCAAAATTGGCTCAGTAGTTTAGCCATGAAAGTGTAATAGACATACAGTCAGAGTTATTTTCACATATATTATCATGAATTTGTTCAGCGAATACTTGATATTTATTTTAAACAGGTACACAACATTGCTTGCGCTCACCATGCCAAGGATTTACAAACCGGATCCTCGGGGTAAAAGATATAGAAAATATCCTAAGGAACTGATTGAGCAGGCTGTACAGGAATACAACCAAAATAGCGATTCCTTGGCTTGCATAGCCAAAAAATTCGATATAGATAAGTCTGTTCTTTACAGGCATACCATTAAAAATTTAAAATCACAAGGAGGCCAGACAGTTCTATCAAAAGAAGTAGAGTTGTCATTTATTAAATATATCAATATCTGTGCTGAATGGGGCTATCCCCTAGAACAATTTGACTTAAGAATCTTAGTAAAAAATTACTTAGATAAATTGGGTGTTATTGAAAAACGATTTAAAGATAATATGCCTGGGCCGGATTTTTCAAGAAATTTTTTAAAGAGACATAGTGATAAAATATCACAACGAGTGTCACAGAATATTAAAAGGAACCGAGCTGCCGTCTCTACTGAAATTATTGAGGCCTACTTTGAACATTTAAAAATATCTATTTCGAATGTACCAGTAGGAAACATTATAAATTACGATGAGACAAATTTGGCTGATGATCCCGGTCGAAAAAAGATCATCACCAAAAAAGGAACTAAATATCCTGAACGAGTGATGAATCACTCCAAAGCTGCAGTATCAATTATGATGGCAGGTACGGCTGCAGGAGAAATGCTACCCCCATACGTTGTGTACAAGGCACAAAATTTGTTTGACACTTGGACAAAAGGTGGTCCAAAAGGTTGTCGATTTAATAGAAGCCAATCGGGCTGGTTTGATTCAAACATTTTTGAAGATTGGGTCACCACTATGATTCTACCGTATTTTCAAAATAGACCTGGTAAAAAATTATTGATAGGTGATAATTTGTCCTCTCATCTTTCAATTGACTTAATAAGAAAATGTCAAGAGAAGGATATACATTTTATATTTTTGCCAGCCAACTCTACTCATTTGACGCAACCGCTAGACGTTGCGTTTTTCAGACCAATGAAAATAGCTTGGCGAAATATTATACTACAATGGAAAAAAACAGATGGTCGAAAACAGTCATCAATCCCGAAAGGCTGTTTTCCCAAATTGCTGAATAAATTAATAGACACCTTAAAAGAAAATGGTCCAGCCAATATTTTAGCTGGATTTAGGAAGACAGGGATACATCCATTTAATCCTTCAGAGGTTTTAAAAAAATTGCCGGATTGGATCGATCAAAATAAAGGAAACGAAACTGTTGATGAGACAATATTAGATTTTTTAAAAGACATGCGATATGGGACTGTTAATATTGTTGAACCAAAAAAAAAGAAAAAGCTACAAGTTCAGGCAGGAAAAAGTGTGTTATGTTCGAGTGATGACGATTATGTTGAGACTGACCCAGAATACATACCTTGTTCAGTCCTAACAGAAAATAAAAAACAGGAAACAGAAAAGGAAATAACAGACGGAATTGATAAAGGGAAGGGTAAAGGAAAGAAAACAAAACCAATAAAAAATAGATTTTAAAGAAAACGATCCACCTGAACATGAAAATCACTTTGATGAAGGAGTTGCGAGTTGTTCATATGCCACCAATACGGTAATTGAAAAAGCAGATTTACCTAATGAAGAAGTTGCAAGTTGTTCGAATGTCAACACAGCGATAATTCAAAAAGCAGGTCCACCTGAAGAAGATGTTGCAAGTTGTTCGTATATACGTCAGTCCTTTCGACATAAACACTATGCCTGTAATTTTTGAAGACGATCTGGATTATGTAGGACACGTTGAAACTGTTATGACAGATAAAGTTGAACATTGTGAGAACAAATCTAAAAATATCAAAATTCTTTCTAATACCCTAGTAAGCAATTCTGAATTAAAGAAATTTTTTTCAAATAAAACTACAAGAACTGCCCAGACACAGCCCAGTTACTACAAGAATGACACTGATATTTTGAAAGTTCTAATGGACTTAGATTAGAAAGCTACTATTTTAATTTTCAAAAGTTAACTCTTAAGTGATTTTTATTATTTACTAGGTACTTCTACCTAATTTTGTGACTTATAGTGATACCTACTTGATCTCAACTTGAGAGGCATTATATAAAGCCTAAGATATTTTACCAAATATGGATAGGTAGTTTTTTTACATTATTGTAAACTTGTCACAGGTGATTTGCTACAAATTCGTTAATTCCATAAAAAAATCGCACTGTGATGAGTTAAGTTTCCAATAATCGTTTTTTTTCATAGTTTTCATTGTTTATGTTTGAATTTGGAGAATTCTTTTATTTTTGTTATTTTTTTAATAATTTTAAATATGTTTACTTTATTATATCTAATCTCCTAAGACCAAAATACCTACTTAGATATAGATAACACATCTTCGAATACCCGCCTAATAAAAATAAAATACAACACAACCACAATGATTCACTCTTTCTCATCCATAGCGATACCTACATTTTTTCATATCAATGTTGTACTTACTAATACAAGGTACTTACCTAATTTAAAAAAAAAGTAAGTTTTGAAAGCCCTAGCGTTTTATTTCTATTTACCCCTCTTTCGTATCTTTTGACCCCAGTTTCCAGGTAAATAGAAACTGCCTACTTTTTCGTAAATAACTAATATTTAACGTATTTTTACCCATTTTAAATTATAGTTTTTGGTAAATCACAATGCGACTCACAATTAGAAAATATTTTTTAATAACAGCATGGATAGAAAAAATGTAAGAAAATCAGCTTAGAATTTAAAAGTTGTGTCTATTCACCCCATTTTACGGTAGTTGTAAATTTGTCAGGTTGGCAATATTAACTTTGTGTTATTGTCATTGTGTCAAACGTATTAATTAATCAGAGTTCATTCAGTGTTGTTTATTGTTAACTAAGTTAAGTTTTAATATATTTGAATTAATATGGCTTCAGAACTCAGTACGGCAGTAGCCCAATTTAAAGTAAAGTTACGAATGTTGCACGATTTTGCGAAAACAATTCAGACTTCAGAATCGACAATCGCTGCATCTGTGGCTCGTAAGCATTTCAATAAATTCTATAAGGAATTCATTGCTAGTTTTGAGGTTATGGTTACACATGAAAATAGGATTCCTTCAGAGGATTTTGAAATCTATCAGAATCAATTCTCAGGTATTAACGAGCTAGTCTCTAATTTAGAACAAGCTGATGATCAGGTGTTTCAACAGAAACTGTAGTTAAATCAGAGTATCAAGTGCGAGCCAAACTTCCACTTATTGAGTTACCTAAATTTAATGGTAATCCCTTAGATTGGGTAAGTTTTCATGACTATTTTAACTCATTAGTCCATGAGCGGCCAAATATGTCAGATGCAGAAAAACACTATTACCTGCGGTCATCAGTATCAGGTGAGGCATTGTCAATTCTTAAACACTTAAGTGTAGATGGTACTAACTATCCTGTTGCCTTAGGTCTTCTTAGAGAAAGATACCAAAATATAAGGTTATTGTCAGACTCCTATATTAATAGAATATTTTCTTTACCAAATGTCAGGAATGTTCAGACTATGCGACAAGATTTTTATGACCCTTTGATGGAATCAACTCAGGCATTGAAAAAATTAGGCTTACCTGTGGATCAGTGGTCATATCTCTTACTGTACTTTACTCTACAGAAGTTACCGACACGGATCAGAACTCTATTTGAGGAACGGCATGGCAAGATTGCATCAGAACTGCCAACGTTCAGGCAACTCATGGAGCTATTAGATGAACAGTGTCGGCTACAACTCACTGTAACTGAGAGTAGCCAGCACGCCATTCAGGAATCAGTTCACCAGCGACGCAGTGCACGCACACCCCCGTGCACCATCATCTGCGTTCAGAGGATCTACTCGGATGGTAGTTCAATCAGGCACAGTAAGTAATAATTCAGCTACTTATTCAGGCAATCGTTCATGTTCATATTGCAGTTCGTATGACCATACACTGTATAGATGCAAACGTTTCCTTAGCTTACGGGCTCAAGAGCGACAACGCTGGGCAAAGGCAACCAGCCATTGTTTTAGGTGCCTGAGGTTACATCAACCAGGAACAAAATGTCAGTCACTTAATTGGTGTAAACACTGTCATGCACAAAAACACAATACTTTATTGTGTTATCAGGATACTCAACACATTGACTCTAGCTTTCAAGAGAGGTCATCGCCTGCTCAAGCAGTTCAACTACAATCATCTATAAATTCAGAATGTCAACCATTACCTCAGCAGTCGGCACCAATTCAGTCACCACCACGTCAGTCACAGTCTAATCAATGTGATAATGTAACTAATTTTATTACACATAGTGATCATAGACGCAATGATGTAGTTGATCAGGCTCAGTCAAGTTTTATGAAACTAAGGTTTGGAATTCCAGTCTCACAAATAAATTCAAGGCTTAATGATTGACTTCAGGGTTCTGTCGGTGCTGGAGGTGGCAAACCGCCCATTAGTATTGGTATTAATCCCACTGCTATTGTTCATATCAGAAATAATAAGGGTGAATTCATCAAGGCCCGTGCCTTATTGGATACAGGGGCTGGAGTATCAGTCATAGCAGATTCATTAGTAAATAAACTGAAATTGCACCGACAGCATAGCCAACATAAAGTATCAGTTGTAGGAAAACAAAGTGTTAATGTAAGTGCCCTAGTTACTATAGTGATAAAGCCTATTCATTCTCCAGTGCCTATCATCAGTACAAATGCGGTTGTTTTAACTTCAATTACTGAACAATTGCCAGTATATCATGTTTCAGAAAAGGATATTATAAAAGATTCACCTTCTATTCAATTAGCAGATATACACTTTGGCGTACCTCAGGATGTACACCTAATATTAGGTACAGATATATTAAATTACATTTATGACGGTTCTAAAATAAATCTTACTTCAGGAATGGCTGCATATGGCACATGTTTTGGACATGTCGTGATGGGATCAGCATCACAAGAACAGAACACTACTTCGGTTCTTGATTATGGATTGCACATTACTCGGCTTGAAGAGGCAGTGGAGCGATTTTGGCGAACAGAGGAACCACCAGCAGCGAAAGTCATTCACCCACTACATCAAGAATGTGAAGAGTTATATCAGTCTACTACTACCAGATTATCAGATGGAAAGTACATGGTACGTTTACCCTTGTTATCAGATAGAAATAAGTTAGGTGAATCAAGAGCAACAGCTATTCAAAGACTCAAGGCTTTAGAACGCAAGATGGATAAAAATCCAGTTTTCGCTCAGAAATATAAAGAGTTCATGGATGAATATGAACGTTTAAATCATATGTCAGTTTCATCATATAAGTTTGATTCAGAACATTACTTCATAGCGCATCATGGAATATTCAAAAAGAATTCAGACAAACTCAGAGTTGTATTCGATGGAAGTTGTAAACAAGTTCAGGTGTCTCACTAAATGAATGTTTGCACTCAGGGGCACCACTTCAAAATGATATTACTAAAGTTTTAATAAACTTCAGGAACCATCGTATAGTATTCACCACGGATGTGAAAATGATGTTCAGAATGACATGGATACATCCCGATGATAGAAGATATCAATTGATACTATGGCGAAAGGATCAGTCGCAGGATGTTCAGGTATATGAACTTAATACAAATACATATGGTCTAAGATCCAGCCCATTTATATCAATCAGGACTTTAAATCAGTTAGCTGATGATTGGGAGACTAAGCATCCTCACTCAGCTGCAGCAGAAACAATCAGACACGATGTGTTTGTTGATGATATCTTAGCCGGAGCTGACTCAGTTGAAGCAGCGTGTTCCTTAAAGTCAGAACTGATTGAACTCATGAAAACTGCTGGTTATGAACTCAGAAAATGGTCATCTAATTGCCCTGAAATATTGAAAGATATACCAGAGGATCACTGCGAACAGCCACATCTATTTGATGATCAGTCGGAAGGATTCATCAAGGTTCTAGGAATTCAGTGGGAACCGAAATCAGATTCACTATCATATGAGATAAATATACCACAGGGTGATGCAGTAACAAAAAGAAATATGCTCAGTACCATTGCTAGACTTTATGATCCATGCGGTTACTGCAATCCAGTTATCCTAAGATTTAAGAATTTGTTACAATCATTATTTATGAATGGATTCAGTTGGGATGAACCACTATCAGAATCAGTTATACAACAATGGAACGATCTACTGAGAGATCTTCAGTATATGTCTTACATCAGAATACCAAGATGTACATCAATCCTGAAAGCTGTGTCTTATTCGCTTCACGGATTTGGTGATGCGTCAGAATCCGGATATGCAGCATGTATATACCTTAAATCAGTAGACAATTGTGGTAATACTATGGTTCAACTAGTGATGGCCAAATCACGTGTGGCGCCTAAGAAAAACCGCCAGACCATACCAAAATTGGAGCTCAGTGCTGCACTACTGGTATGTAAATTACTAAATTATGTAGCTGAAACCTATGAAAGGAAAAATATTAAGATTGACAGTCTTAATGCTTGGTCAGACAGTTCTATTGTTTTAGCCTGGATTCAAACAAAACCTCATCTACTTCAGACTTTTGAATGTAATAGAGTTCAAGAAATTAATAAATCAGAAAGATATATGATATGGAGACATATTGTGTCAGAATACAACCCAGCAGACTGCGCATCACGAGGCATATCTGCTCAGGAGCTGCTGAATCACAATTTGTGGTGGTCACCACCATGGCTACACTCAGAAGAATCCGACTGGCCAATGTCACCTATTACAAGACCAGAAGGTATGCCAGGCTTAAAGAAACTTGTACATTTTTATACACCAAATGATTCATGGGAAACAAGGCTATTGGAACGAGTTAGTTCATTCCATAAGTTAATTAATACTACAGCTTTTATACTCAGGTACTGCAGAAACTTGAAATTATTGCCATCAGATCGAAATCTCAGTAAAACTCTATCATTATCAGAAACCAGAAATGCAATTAAATATTGGGTAAAATTAGTTCAGTCCAATGCTTATGAAAATGAAAAATTAATGTTGCAAAGAGGAAAATCAGTATGTACCTCACTTCAGAAACTCAGTATATTCCTAGATTCAGAAGGAATCATCCGAGTTGGAGGTCGCCTTAAAAATTCAACACTACCATATCAGGCGCGACATCCATCGTTATTACCCAGGGATCACAAGTTCACACAACTACTGATAGACCACTATCATAAATCACATTGTCATGCTGGTGCTAATGCACTCATAGCTATTATTCGAAGAGAATTTTGGATTACATCTATTAGACGTCAAGTATCCAAAGTGATTAGACAATGTATTACTTGTTTCAGGCTCAAACCTACAGTTCAACCGCCATACATGGCTGATCTGCCGGTTGATAGAGTTACAGAGTCTCGTCCTTTTTCAGGTGTGGCAACAGACTTTGCTGGACCTTTCTTGGTCAAGGCTAGCTTACTACGAAATTCTCAGTCAGTTAAGGCATATCTTTGTGTATTTATCTGTCTTACCACAAGGTCAGTACATCTTGAGGCAGTGTCTAGTTTGTCAATGGAGTCATTCATAGCAGCATTTACTCGTTTTGTATGTCGGAGAGGACTCCCATCACACATCAGATCAGACCGAGGTACCAATTTTGTAGGTGCAAATAGTTATTTAAAGGAAGTGCATCAATTTCTTTCAGACAATGAGCATTCATTAAAGGAGGAGTTGAGAAATCGCAATATTCAGTGGACCTTCAATCCTCCAGCAGCACCACATATGTCAGGATTAGTGGAAGCTGCGGTGAAAAGTGCCAAAGGTTTGCTGAAAAGGGAAATTGGTGAGTCAATTCTTACTTTTGAAGAATTATCTACATTATTTCATAAAATTGAGAGTGTTCTCAACTCTAGGCCATTGGTACCTATGTCAGAGGACCCATGTGACCTAGAAGTTCTCACACCTGGTCATTTTCTAATTGGTCAGCCATTACTTGCGCTTCCAGAGTATAACTGGTCACATACCAAAATCTCAAAATTGTCAAGATTTCAGATTATACAAAAAATGTACCAAAATATATGGGCTCGCTGGCGCACTGAGTATTTAAACACATTACAAATCCGTACTAAATGGTATAGTCAATCAGATAATTTGAAACTCAATGATTTAGTGTTCATAATAGATGAAAATAGCCCTCCTTTACATTGGAGACGTGGTCGAGTCATAGAACTCTATCAAGGTAAAGACTCTGTTGTCAGATCGGTCAAACTTAAAACTCAGTCAGGTGAATTGATTAGGCCAGCAATAAAGTTATGTAAACTACCAATAGAGATTAATTAATATATTATATTATAACTGTGTCATTCAGATTTATGTACTATTTGGAAGTGTTCCAATTTATCAGATCTAATAATTATAAGGCAAATTAAAATTATTATTGTAAAATAAATATTCATATAAGTTTTAAAATTATTATTGTAAAATAAATATTCATATAAGTTTAACCTATGCTAAGTTGAATGTTATAGTTATTCAATTGCTTTCTTTCTCGCCTGGGGAGGAATGTTAATGGAAATTAACATGTTTTGTATAGTTCATAAATAATATAAACTTAATTTATTAATGTATTCTTAGATTTGGATGTATAGAATCAGATTTCATTTGATTTTGCCTATGACGTTTGTTTTGTATAATGCATCTGTGGAAAAACACTTCACCTGGGGCAACTTCCCGCTTCCCGTTCAGCTAAGACTGCAATATATATATCATTTGTTAATTTACTGTTCATATTAAAATTCAGTGTCAGACAGATGGTCTCAGAAATAAAGTAAGATTACCAAAATCAAAATCATTTAATTTCCGCCACCAATTCAAGTTAACCACTGAGTAAATCAGGGTCCGGGTGTCAACGTGGGGAGGCGCTTCGAACCCGCCACCGACCCACGATACCGAAAACAAGCCGTAACTCTGCTTAGTTGAAAGACCCGGCGAAGTCTCCTTTTTTAGTAGTTAGTTATGTTTTTTTGTGGTGAGTAAAGGTGTACTTCTCCAACAGGCCTCCTGTAAGAGGTTTGTTGTGTATCTGGCAGCATTTTTAATTTCATCAGGCGTTTTGAGAGCGAGCAACTTTTAGTTCGATATTCTTTCCAATGAACTCACTAAAACAATCCCTATCGGTTTCTCTCTTATACAGTCTTTCTGGATGTGAATGCTCTATAACCTTTGTGCTTAAGGTTAGCAGTACTTGTGTGTGATCTGATGAACTGTCGAAGCAGGATTCACACTTAATATAGTGTTTTGAAAAGCCTTTCATAACAAAGAAGTCCAGTAGGTCTGGTATTTTACAATTATCTGCAGGCCAGTATGTGGGTTCGCATGTAGAAGCTGTAGATAGTTTGTTATCATCTATGCTGAACTTTAACTGTCTTCCTCTAGTGCTAGTCAACCTAGAGCCCCAGTATGTGTTTTTAGCGTTCCAATCTCCGCCTGCTAGAAACCGATTGTTAAGTGTCTCAAAGAACTCTGTATACATCTCTTTTGTCACTTTATGTCTGGGTGGGCAGTATACAGCAGAGATATGAAAGTAGCCATTTTGGTCCTCAACTGCTATTGTGGTAGCCTGGATGTGGCAAGTTTTATATTCAGGCATTACATGGTGTGTCAAGGATTTCTTCACAATGATTGCAGTGCCAGCATGTCCAGTCCCATCTGGGTGTAAGGTGATGTGGCAGTCATAATTTTTAATTTTGAGATTGGAGGTGGAAGTACAGTGAGCTTCAGATATCAGTAACAAGTCCAAATTTTGCTGTGTTATTAATAGTTCCACGTCGTTAATGTTTGGGGTTATTTTTTTTTTTTACTGCTAAAGTTGACAAACAAGCAGGCTGCCCACCTGATGGTAAGTGGTAACAGTCGCCTATAGTACATGTGGTTCCCACGAGATTCGCAGCAAATCTGCAAACCTCATAAGAACCACAGTGTACGTTGCCAACTTGTGACATAAGATGTAAAGTCACAGTACCCAGTAATTTCACTGCCTATCTTACCCTTCACGCCGGAACACAGCAAAGCGAACCCTGCTGTTTGGCGGCGGAAATAGGTAAGACGGAGGTACCCATGCAGACGACCCTGGTACAGAGTCTACCTCCTAGAAAACATAATAATCCATTAATGTTCCATGCAGCCATGCGAATTGTCATTTTTGGGATTTATCTATGAGTGTTATGAGCATCATAAGGGTAGTCATCTGTTGAACGATTAAATCGGATTTCTCAGTTTGTTTAATTAATATCTGTTCCAGGTTCTGAAATGGTTGTGAGGTAGTTTTATCCTGGTCTGATTCTTTGTGTCGTATGGCATCAGAGTACAGTTTTGTTGTTTGTCTAGTCTGTTCATATATCCGACCGGGCATGTTTGGCATTGGTAGTTGGAATTTCTCTTATTTGTTGTATGCTTCCAAGGGAAGATCTTGGTCTTATAAACAAGCTTGGCTTGCTGAACAAGTTTTTTGCTGCTGCTGCTGCTAGTGCTGCCAGTGACATTCACCACGACAGGGGCCAGGAGACCTATTTTTGAATTACGAATGCGACTTCGAAATCACCGATGTGACTAATAATCACCGATTTTTAATAATTCTTATTTTTGAATATCACTGATGTGACTACTTTAGTCACAGGTGTGATTTCATTACGAGTGCCCTCACCCACTCGTATTCAAGTCATACTCGTGGAAATGTTATCTGTGTTTTGTTTGATTTTTCAGTCTATAATATATATATATATATATAAGCTACATTCATATATACATGTATGTATATATTATAGGCATATAAAGGTTTATTTACATATATATATATAACCTTGATATACCTATAATATATACATAGATATATAGTTATGTATATAATAACCGCAATGGTTAAGCCGGCAATAACCGGCAGCGATTACATTCATATATATAAACCTTTATATACCTATAATACATACATATATATATATATATATATATATATATATATATGAATGTAGCATATATTATATATACGAGTATAATAACCATAATGGTTAAGCCGACAATAATCGGCAGCGGCTACATTCTGCGTGGAACCGAACTCTTATATTTATGTGTGTACTTTATCTATGTCGGCAGCTCTGCGATCGACTTTCAAAAATTGGATGTTTAGGAATCCGTGACCTCAAAGTCACCGCTGACTAAATAGTCAGCGGTGATTTCGAAATCGCATTCGTAATTCAAAAATAGGTTTCCTGGTCGTCCACCCCTGAGCGGTCTTCGGTGACATATTTCACACTCACAGGCCCGGGTACCTGTGAGCGCCGGGGGTTAGCCGGATCGCATGACATCGCATTATCGTTATCTGACATTTCCATAATAAAACGCTGGGAGTGTAAACATGATGCTTTTCCAAGGCATCATGACCACACTTTTAGAGGGGATTTAGTCCCTCTTGGCTAGTGGAAGCTAAAACAGGTTACTCAACCGCCGCCTGTGATTCGGCGTTGCTGTTCATTTGGCACCACCCAGGGAGCACGTGCAGAGTGGTGTTTTCATAAATATAGGCTAAGATGGTCAAGCCTGCGGACGCGAACAGTTCTACCCCCCAATTCTTTTAAGTGACAGAAAATTCGGCACATCTCATGTATGATAAATTACACCATTAGCGGACTTGAAATCATCAGACTTCAATCAATCATCTGCTTAAAGCAAACCATTGTTTATATAAAAGTTTCCTTAAATAGGTATATATTACTAAAGTTCTGCTAATTATACTTTGTTGTATATTTCTTAACATAATTATGTCAAATGATTGATACCTGCTTAATAATAAAAAAAATACTTGATATAAAAATTCTTGGAATATATTTATTTAATTTGACTGACATCTGTTTCATTTAGTTATCTACTATGGCTCTAGAATGACTTTAATCAAAGACAGCTTCAGACAGTCGACAATGTAATGCGCGACAGACTGTGATTTAATAGTTTCACTATGATAGATTATAATCTACCGAAGAATGCGTTAAATTATAAGCAGTATGTAACTGGTTAACAATATTTCAACAGCTTACAATCTTGCAAGATAAATTATAATCTTACTGTATTTACAATTTCACGGTGAAATATATAGTCACAAAAACCGTTTTTAATAATATATTTATTAGGTAAACGATTCCCTGGATATATATTTGTTCACTTGAATACACAAGAGACGTGAAACGTATTAACTAAATACGCTTTATCCAATTATTATTAGTGTCGTTATGGAACTTAAGGCTTATAGAAAATGTTAAATATCAAAGTTAGGACATCACAATATAAAAGAAACTATCCCCAGCAAATAAAAGAGGGAACATGTGAAGTACCCGAGAAATATTCAGCTTAACAAAGAAACTAGAGTTATTTTAATGTAAATAATTACAGTAAAGCTAACATCATACCCAAATGATAACTTGAACCCTGTGGCAATTACAATACATTCATATCAGCGGACCATTATGGGAGCATAGGGATCTTAATAGCGCATTATCATTTGAAGATAAAAATAAATAAGTACTTAATATTGTAATATGTCATGAGTTTACGTTATAACTTTGTAATTTGGTAAATATTTAGGTACTTTTAACCATGTCAATATAAAGCTAATGAGGCAAGTTAATTTCTATTATTTACGAATCTTTATCCATAGTCCATTAAATTTAGCGAAATTAGCGTACTATCACCATGGTATCTGTTGTTATTTGACCCAAGACCCTTCTTGCGGAGAAGTTACTGATAATTCTGTTCAGAATCATCAGTTGCTCAGTAGGCGCTAGATACAGCTCACGTAATCGTAAATCATTTATAAAAATGTCTTCGAAAAACTTGTGTCGCATCCTTCCGTCTACATACATTCTAAACAAACAAACGCGATGTGTCCGAGACTATAGTGACAACGCTAAACCCGTCAAAACGCCTCTGTATGAATTACACAATAAATATGGTGGAAAATTAGTTGATTTTGCCGGTTTTCTACTGCCAGTTCAGTATTCTGATATGAGTGTTTCTGCGTCACATCTGTTTACAAGAAGCAGTGCATCCATATTCGACGTGTCTCATATGTTACAAACTAATGTACACGGCAAAGATTGTATCGCCTGGTTTGAGTCGATCACACCTGTTGATTTGAAGGGAATGGCTAATGGGACGAGTTCACTTACTGTGTTTTTGAATAATAACGGTGGTATTATTGACGATCTAATAGTGACTAAAGTCAACAATGAGACTCTTTACATAGTATCTAACGCTGGTCGATTAGATGTAGACAAAGAACATATGAAAGAAACTGCAGAAAATTTCTGCAAAAACGGCAAGGATGTCAACGTTGACTTCTGGGATGTAACTGAACGTGGACTGATCGCTGTGCAAGGGCCAAAAGCTGTTTCTATTGTACAATCTCTTACAAATATCCCTCTAAAGGAATTAACATTTATGACTTCTACGACTGGGGCGGTTGCAGGCACAGAGTGCCGAGTGACGCGATGTGGTTACACCGGCGAAGACGGAGTGGAAATCTCCATACCTGCTGAGAAAGCTAGCAGTGTGACTGAAGCCATATTACAAAATGACGACGTAAAACTTGCAGGTCTTGGCGCCAGGGACTCTCTTCGTCTTGAAGCAGGTCTTTGTCTTTATGGGAATGACATTGACGAAAGTGTTACGCCGGTGGAAGCAAATTTGAGTTGGTTGGTTGCAAAGTCGAGAAGAAGCGAAGCAAATTTTCCTGGAGCTGAAATAATTCTAAGACAAATTAAGGAAGGCGTTTCTAAAAGAAGAGTCGGTATAAGAATAGAAAATGGAGCACCGGCTAGAAAAGACGCTATAATTAAGAATAGAAGTTCTGAATTAATCGGTAAGGTGACGAGTGGTTGTCCCAGTCCATCATTGGGTGGGAACGTAGCCATGGGCTACGTTTCTGAATCATTCAAGAAAAATGGCAATGAACTGTTTGTGAATGTTCGGGGCAAAGATATTGCTTGTGTCGTTACAAAAATGCCATTTGTTCCTGCCAAATACTATGTAAAGAAATAAACAAGTTGTTCATTTATTTGTATAGTTTTATTAATCAATTTAATTTATTTACAAACATAATAATCGTCGCGTCAATATGACTAAGGCATAAACAACAAAATGTGGATTCTTTAGAAATTCGTAACAAATTCAATATATTATTATTACTATAAATTTGAGCAATACACTACCTTCTGAATTACAATAATGTCGCAATCGTATTGCTTATCCTTTTTTATCTAAAATATTGTGAAATCAAAAGGAATGTTATTATGAGCGTATTGTCTTTCAAAATTGTCACTAATAATACTGTAATTATAACTATTTACAACTAATGTACTACAATATCACAGATAATATTAAGTTTCATCTATGGAATGGTTACTAGGAATATTTAATATAATAATTCTTATAGTTTTAAAGGTAAAAAGATATGGGACAGTTGCGACTTCACAGTTATCTTACAGTCTTTAGTTAGCAAACTACAAATATAATAAATATTTAAAATATTAAGTACGTTAAAAACATATACTGCATTCATAATGTATAAAAAGAGGTATGTTTCTTACAGCGCGCATATATTGTCTTCCGGACGGAGATAACATAGTTCGACATTACCTATGGAGTAAACTTATTTAGGTATCAGGAGTATCCTTAAATGTAGACTGTGCCAGTTTTGCAAAATCTTCGTTTAGTTTATTCAGTTTCTCGGTATACTGAAATTAAGATAATAATGTCATGTTAAATAGATAGTATCTTATCTTATGTAATGGGTTAGGATGGCTCTCAGGAAGAGGAGCCTAGTCAATCGAATAGTTTTCCAAATATGTTAAAAACTTAAGGTAAAAGAGCGGTACAAACCAATCAACCGTTTATTCACGAATGTCATAACAATCGACTAAAGGATTTTCCGTAATCATATCTCTAATAAAAATCCGGACAATTACTAACCTACTATGACACTGCGATTGCAAAAAATTGTCAACTGTGGATAACTTATGTTTCTTCTGTTTCGTTATATTCTTACGTTTGTATTACCGGAGTATAATGTTGTGTTCAAGAGATATAGCAGATAATTAGTTCATAATAATGAGTGATTTGTTCACCACCAACAATATTTGTATGAATTGTAGTTTAGATATTCAAGAAAAATTTATTACCCTGAAAGCTTTATCTATACTAATATTATAAAGAGGAAAGATTTGTTTGTTTGTAATGAATAGGCTCCGAAACTACTGGATCGATTTCAAAAATTCTTTCACCTTTGGAAAGCTACATTATCCCCGAGTAACATAGGCTACTTTTTATCCCGGAAAAATCGACAGATCCCACGGGATGCGCAATAAAGGCTTCGCTCAAAAACTACTGCACTGCGGTTTTCATCAATAGATAGAGTAATTCTTGAGCAAGGTTTTGCGGTATTTTTTATCTCGGAAAAACGGATAGTCCCACGGCAAGCGAGAAACCTTTCGCGCCATAAACCGACTTCCGCGCATATGTAGCCGTGGGCAAAAGCTATGACCCTTAATCCTCTATAGACCCAATCCCGAAATCCACGCAGGCGAAGCCGCGGGCAGAATGCTAGTTTTGTTATAAAATCGTTTCAGTCTGGACCCAAATACGCACTTCTAATAAAGGAAATAGCATATTTATAATGGCCCGTCTACTAAGCATCCTGTTTATATCAGTTTTGAAGTACGAGTCTTATGATTTTAGAGTGAGTAATTTAAACAACCAGAATATAGTAGCATTTTTTATAATACGACCATTTTATAAATTATTACTTTTTGTATTACTTAATATCGTAACACGTGCAACCGATTTTTTCTATTTCATAAATTTTTATTTAAATTTGACGACACTTTTTGAGCGGTGGTCAAGATATAGGCTACTATGCAACAGGTAACGGATTTAATCCTCTCATGGGACAGATATTGTGTATGATTTACAAAAAGTTTGTTGGTGTTTGTGCTTGTGAGTTTTATGTTTATAACTACGTAGGTGCACCATGATACAGAATACAAATTCAAGTGTGCAAAAAGAAGGAATCAAGATAATTTACCACCATTACCATTAGCTGCTTGTTTGCCTTACATGTATAAAAATAATCTGAATAATAATAAATATTCTCACATCATTTGGCTGATTTTGCTGCCCTTGTGCCTGGATACCGTTGTTTCGTTCCTCCTGCATTCTACAGTTCACGTGATAATTAATCTGACTTTGCAGCTTTATAAATATTTTACGATACTCGTCTTGTATACGATTCATTTCGTTGTTCACATGTATATCTTTCTTAGCCATATAGTCCTGAAGCAACAATAACTTTATGATTTGATGGAACGGTTTTGTAATATTATGTCGCAGGCAACTGGTTAAAACAGCCGTTCAATCAAACAGCTAGCCCTTTGACTGAACAACGCCATTCAACCATACGTCTAGCTTATTAATTGAATATTTGAGTCACTCAAAACGTTCAACACAGCTGATTCTAAAGCCGCCGTCTAATTTAATTAGTTCAGCGCTCACCACCGCAGCGAGGTGCGTTTTGTTTTCAATATGGCATCAACTAGCCGTGGTTTGTGATGTTTCAAGATATTTTTCGGAAAGTAATTAGTAAATATACGTTACACGTGTTATTAAAGACAAAAATTATGAGGTCAGTTACGAGTGATACGAGTGAATCAAAATTTAAACATATATTCGAGGAGAAATTACGGGATTATTAAAATGATTCTTGCTTTTACGAAGCAAGAATCATTTGAGTCTTAATCTTTCAGTTCGTAATTTTTTGCTTTGTGCAATAAACAATATTATGATTAATAATTTCTTTTTCATTTTTATTTATCTCATCAAATTGTCGGTCATCTCTTAAACTTAATTCAAGAATAACCTCCCAAGAAAATACAAAAAATCTTCCTATTCTCTCAAATTAAGCTAATGGTTCCCTTAGTTAATTTGCCATTTAACCAGTTGACTAAGGGTCGTCTAGCTGTAATGTTGAACGTTGCAATCAACAAGTCGGCTAAACGACGTATAGCTGTGTGATTGAATGACATTGTCCAGTTAAAGGGCTAGCTATTTAATTGAACGGCTATTTTAACCAGTTGGCTGCAACATATATATATCAAGGCTCATATCAAAACCAATTCAGAATCTCGCATAAGTTATTATAACGAATGTTATATTTGCATTTCATACATACCTTGTAAGTAAATACTGTTTTCTTAACATTTTTATATTTTTCTTGTAGTGTTATGTACTCCGATTGAACTTTTTCATATTTATGATCAAGCTGAGAATATTTGGATTGCAGTTCTGTCAGTTTGGCTTTGATAGCCTGGTATTCTTTAGCACTCGAAGAGTTCCTCTCCCTTTCGTGTTTTAATATGTTTTCGAGAGACCCCATTCGAGATATTTTATCTTTGTATCTCTCAGCTTTCCGTTGCCATTCGAGTACATTATCGTTAGCCTTTTGACACTCGTTTTGCAGCTCATTGTGCTCTCTTATAAGAACGGATATTTCATTCTCCTTTGCTTCTAATATTTGAGTTACCTTCAAGCGCTCTGATAGGATGAACTCTTTCAACGATTCGACCTCCTGGGCTTTTCGTTCTAGTAGCTCCTTGAGTTTCGTTATAGCACTAAGATGTTCATTTTCTATCTCTTTGATGCGTCTTGCACAGTTCATTTCCATCGTTTTCATCTCCAATGTGAACTTCTCAGCTATCTGATCTCTTATCGCCTTCTCGTTTATAATCAGGGCAGTCTGTTGAGTAAACGCATATCTTTAATAGGTTATCGTGGACTAGCTTGCAAAGTAGTGTTTTTGAGTTTTTGAGTTAATCCCGTCAAGTAACATTGTGTTTTACATTTTTCGAATTTCATATGTTCATATAAAAACACGTTATAATTTACACGATGACCTTGAGACAACTCGTATGGCGTTAGTTATAATGGTGATTTTTTTAGTTGAACGTACAATTATCGTGAGACAACCTCTGAACAAAATTGAAAGATTTATGAGAAGTCGGAAAATCCGCACTAATTATAATACTTAGTGCGGTACGAAATTCGTCGGGTCAGTTATAACTAACTAGCCTTGGCCCAGCGACATCGACATCTACATACATAAAACTAAGTTTTAAATTAAATAAAATAAACTAAGGTTTAAATTATAGTTATAATTGTATTTTTTTTTAAACTAAGTTATGTTATTTATATCACTTAAAATAAAAAATCGGTTTTTATCTAGGCTTGTCATCTGTTTAAATTGAACTGGGTATGGCAGGCTTTTACGGAATCGGAGGTATATTTCGCGAAAGGATTTATATATAGGTTTCGATGAAGTACATTTATGTAATGTTTTGAAATGTTTAGACATACATAACAAAACCGGCGTTAGCAAATAGCGAACAAACCTTGGCAGCTAGGGCATCATCACAATCCTGAACAAGCTCTTCTATGCTTGTTGCCAGTTGTTCCGACTGTATTTCGTGGTCGGTGTTAGTTCCCACCGAGCGCAATTCGTGTAATTTGTGATACCTGTTCATTATATACTGTTGGAAGAACTCTGCTTTACCCTTCAATTCTTGCATCAGCTCCTCATTGCTGCCTTGAGTGGCTGTGAAATGTGGAACGATTCATTATAACATGATATATAAGCACTGTTTAGGATTTATGACATTCGGACCGCAGAAAAGGAAGGGCAATAAAAAAAAAGATTTTGACATTAGAAGAGATTCGATATTTTACTGTCACTACACTTTTATCTGGGTCGCATTTTTTAAGCAGTATTAATTGCATACGGTTTACGGAAATTTATCACAGTGCTTTAAATATACGGTTTCATCCCAATATCACTCACGGACACAAACAGTAGGTGTTTAGTGTCTTGAAGACGGGATTAAAAAGTGGACGACCACGCGTTCACTTCACACTACGATATGATATATATTTATAAAAACATAAGGTAGGGCACATTAGCACACAAATCACAACACAAGCCTTGGTGCAAGAGCTGTCCTGGTAAGTAAAAACATATATATAATCGGAATAAATAAATATAACAATTGCGGGTTTACGGAACAAGCACCTTATAGCGAATGTGAAATGGTCACTGGCCATAATCAATTATATGTGAATGACCTTCAGTTGTTGTTATGTTTATGCATTCTTGCCATTTGCATGTGTCATTTTTATATCAGAAACATGTATCGACTATTGTCGACTTATATTTCTTTTAGCCAGTAACTATTAAATTAATCAATAAAGGGCTTAGTTAATAAAACGACAAACACTTTAACTGGCAACTGTTCAATTTTGGTAAAGTATAAATGGTCTGTAAAGTACACTAGACATTATATTGGGAAGCATACATGTCAATTTTTAAAACCACATCCAATTCATAAGCTCATATCTCTATATAAATAGCAACAATAATATTTTAGCTATAAACGACAATGAAATTAAGTAGCGATAAATTAAAATCTTACCTAATTTTAAACTACATTGGCTCAACTGCTCGTCTAAATGTCGTATTCGTTTCACATGTTTCTCGCATTGCGAACACGCTTCAATATCTTTTCGTAACGCGTTCTTTTCATCTGCAGAATAATAGTATAGTTAAGTATTACATAAATGAAAGGAAATAAAGTTAGGTATTCTACATTTTTACTACAGCAATATCCTCATAGGAACTACATGTATAGTACATGTGGAACTCGACTTCCTTTTATATAAGCATTTAATATTTAGTCGAACGTGTGATATTTTGCGCCTAAATCATCATCGCGTATAGTTAATCATTCCGTAAAATAGATACAGTAGATAATAAATGACGGTATGAAATAGAACGTTATGTATGATTAAAATTACGCCACCACTGCAAATGTGCTAATAATCCTTGTGGTCCAAATTGCACAAACACTATTCACATTATTATCGGTGTTAATGCAGCGGACCATATTGAATATATATGTATGTATGTATGTATAATAATGTATGTAGGGTTAGTATGCAGTTGCGTAAGATCACTTCAGATCCAGTTATTTTTAATTTATGACTATGTAGTTTTTCGTGCGCATAATGACATCTCATCAAATCACATGTTTCATTGACGTGAATACGTTTATTTCGGACTGGGTTGTTTGCACGTTATCAATAGCATATATCGGCACAATTTGGACCATAAAGTATCGTTTACTCATAAACTTCTTCTTCGCATAAATTTCCAAATAATATAATATTGCATGTATAGCAACATAGACAGTTTCGTTTCAAAACTGTTCGTTCGTTGCTTGAACCACATGTACTATACAATTACGGCAAGGGAGGATTTTTAATCTATACTAATATAATAAAGCTGAAGAGTTTGTTTGTTTGTTTGTTTGAACGCGCTAATCTCCGAAACTACTGTGCGATTTGAATAATTCTTTTTTTGTTGGATAGTCCATTTATCGAGGAAGGCTATAGGCTAAATAACATTACGCTATGACCAATAGGAGCAAAGACAGAGCGGTAAATGTGTAAAAAACGGGGAAAATTATTCATTTTTGAAGGCTTTCTTTGCGTGCGCTGCGAAAACGGTTCAAGATACACAAAAAAATTATGTATGAAAGAATTATTCCTTCTATACATGATCTATGTGGGAAAAACCAAAAAATCTGCCGGAAGTCACTATTCCACGCGGACGAAGTCGCGGCAAAAGCTAGTACCTTAATAATACTTTATAGCGATGTAAACTTTATTTCAGTTAATAAAAAGGTATAACTTTTATTGTTTTTCTATATATACTTACGATATATGTAAGATACCTAACTTGATACAACAATGCTTATTTAACTATCGCAATTACTCTTCTGATTATGACGTTTTCTTCTTTCATTCAGAGAAAGTAAATAAAACAAAGCAGTTTTATTTTCGTGGAGTTTGATAGTGCCATTACTCAAGTTAAAATCTTAATAAAACAAATTAATATAAAAAATGTTTCATTGCTGTTTTCCTGTTCAATAAGATAATTTGAAAGTTCGGAGGTTGGTATATTAACTATTTTGTTTCTCTTAAATCGGTTTGTGCTTACAGTTGTTAACGAGTATTATTAATATTATTAGTATTCGACTTGTTACTATTTAACATTCTAGGAGTTTTGTAAGGTATTTCATGTTTGCAAATGCAGCGATTTTGACACAAGCTTAAAAAAAATATATTGGTGTAGTTTGGTGCTGGCGCTCATATAATGCGATCAAATTTCGTATAATTATAACTATTAAATCGTATAGCGAATATATTTGTACTGGCAATCCTAGTCATCACAATATGCCTAAATAGAGTAAATATTATTTATGTTATATTTTTATCAGTAATGCAAATTAGTAATTTGTTACGAGTTTGCTCTTTTATTTACAGCATATAGGTCAAATACCATAATAATAAAAAAAATACCTTCGAGATACTTATTAAGTTTATCGTTAAATTCTTTCTGTTTGTCGGTAAAGTCTTTTTGCAGCTCAGATATCCTTTTATTGGCAACATTCAAGTCAGTCTTTGTGCTGGATAGCTCAGTGGTCAATTTATCTACGAGTTGCTTTTCACTCTCTATTCGTTCCATATACTCTTTCTCTTGTATCTTGAATAACTCTTTCTCTTTTTGTATTTTCAATTGTATATCTTTCATTTCTCTCGATGTGGCGTCTCGTGTAGAACATGCCTGAAAATTTTGTTCAATATTCAATTATGTGAAATTTATAAACTATACAGCCAACGTGAATTTAACGAAAACCGGCTTAAATCAAAATAATCTTGATTCAATATAGATCTTCATAGGCATTTATTGATGACGTGAGACGCTCACGGCAGGACTTAGGCTAGCCCCGAGGCCCTATGGCCTGCCTCTTAGAACCTATCCGCCCAACGGCCGTCACTCATTGCCACTTTAGCCATACATTAGACCTAGCTAACCTAATTAGGTTAGCTAGGTCTCTATGTATGGCTTACCAATTGCTAACAAGTTAAAGAATGAGATTTTTTTTTGGAATATGTGACCTAACTGGACTATTTCTTCAGAGCTGTCGAGATACAGTCAAATGTTACTTTTTATTGCAGGCGTCACGGCAAAAAAAAAAGAGTGCAACCTGCATATACTTAACCTGCACTCAAATTTGAATGTGAAGTTGACTAATCCGTAATGGTACAGTGTGGTAGACTTAGAATATATATGTCGCAGAAAACTGGTTAAAATAGCCGTTCAATCAAACAGAAAATGATCATCAACTGAACAAAGTCATTCAATCACACAGCTATACGTCATTTAGCCGACTTGTTGATTGCAACGTTCAACATTACAGCTATACGACGCTCAGCCAACTGGTTAAATGGCAAATTAACTAAGGTGGCCATTAGTTTAGTACTTAATTTGAGAGAATAGGAAGACTTTTTGTAATTTCTTAGGAGAGTTTAAGAGGTGAAAAGTTTGATGAAATAAGTAAAAATTAAAAACAAATTATTAATCATAATATTGTTTATTGCACCAAGCAATCAAAAATTTTCGAAGCAAGAATCATTTTAATAATCCCGTAATTTCTCCTCGAATATTTGTTTAAATTTGCATTCGCTCGTATCACTCGTAAGTAACCTCATAATTTATCTGTCTTTAATAACACGTGTAAAGTACATTTACTATTAACTTTCCGAAAAATATCTTGAAACAATCACAAGCCACGGCTAGTTAACGCCATATTGAAAACAAAACGCACTTAGCGCTGCGGTGGTGAGCGCTGAACGGCGAATTAAATTAGACGGCGGCTTTTTGAATGAAGTGTAGTGTTGAACGTTTTGAGCGACTCGAAATATTCAATTAATAAGCTAGACGTATGGTTGAATGGCGTTGTTCAGTCAAAGGGCTAGCTGTTTGATTGAACGGCTGTTTTAACCAGTTGCCTGCGACATAATATTACAAAACCGTTCCATCAAATCATAAAGTTGTGGTTGCTTCAGGACTATATGGCTAAGAAAGATATACATGTGAACAACGAAATGAATCGTATACAAGACGAGTATCGTAAAATATTTATAAAGCTGCAAAGTCAGATTAATTATCACGTGAACTGTAGAATGCAGGAGGAACGAAACAACGGTATCCAGGCACAAGGGCAGCAAAGTCAGCCAAATGATGTGAGAATATTTATTATTATTCAGATTATTTTTATACATGTAAGGCAAACAAGCAGCTAATGGTAATGGTGGTAAATTATTATTTTATTATTATTAGTCGTTTTGAGCGACTCAAATATTCAATTAATAAGCTAGATGTATGGTTGAATGGCGTTGTTCAGTCAAAGGGCTAGCTGTTTGATTGAACGGCTGTTTTAACCAGTTGGCTGCGACATATATATCAGAAAATCCCTTTTTGAAGTATGTACTGTGTATTTAATATTGAACTGTAGGAGCTAGCGATCAAAATAATTATTGTATAATTTTCTAGAAAATCCATAGAAAGTAAATATAAGAATATAATAATACCTCAAGATACAGAGATTTCAGTTTGCAGTTTTCCGTTAATGCATCTTTAAGGCGAGTACCGCAGCTTTCTAGTTCTCGCAAAAGATCGGCGTTAGCCTCCTGCGCTATGGACGCGCGGCTCCCTTTCTCTGACTTTAGTTTTTCGCTCTCCATCTCCAGTTCCATATATTTCAAGTCTAGCTGTCAACCGACAGTTGAAAATATACTAGATTGAATATATATATATATTTTATTATTATTGAGAATATATATACTAGATATAATGAATTGTTTTCCCGTAATGAATAACACGTTATTTAACAACGGCTTATATTGTTATCCTGCTGTTGCTGTTGACAAAATTATCGCCTAGTCGCATTGTTGTTGTTGCCACTTACGTGTGTGCGGCACGGAGCGAGCGAGTACGACTGCGCTACAAGCTACAAGTATGAGCGAGAGAAAGCTAACCGTTGTGTAGGCGTAGGCACTCTGTTGCCTGACTTTGTTGCTTATTCTTATAATATTAACCTTTCTCACAAGGAAATAAAGTTCCTATTTGTTTATTTCTTATAGTAATTTTACTAATCCCAAATTCACAATTTTGTACCTTCGCTCGTATGACAATTAGACTCATTTTGATTTTCAGTGTGATTTGAAATAACAATTAGGTAAACTGTTGCTGGCTTGCTGGTGCCTAAGATGTTGTCATTTTTTTAGTCACGCATTATTTGCTTTTGTGCGATCACGTCTATGCAAATGAAATTATTCGTTGCAATAAGTAAAAAATGTAAACATTGAATGTAAATATTGAATGTAAATAACAAATTATATACAGATCAATGAACTTTTAAATACGCCAGAAAATTATATGGATTAAGTTATTAGTTTTAAATTATTTGAATTACTGCCTAATATTCTGACAGGCCTAAGCCATATCATTGTTAAGAATAACTAAGCTAGCTATAATAACAATAACAATCGTACTCAACATCATTTGTCAAAACAGCAATATAACAGGATAACAGTTATTGGAAAATAACATAGTGTTATTCAATATAAGGATTGTAATATTGAATCACAAATAGAACGAGGGGAGTGCAGTTAAGGATTCGGAGTATATAGTTTAGTTCGGCGGGGAAAAAAAATAATTTTGCGAACGATATTATTAGTTTCACTCTACTTTTCAAATTCTACTCTACATTTTATGGCAAAAATTGGTAAGCCGGAAGTTTCCAAGCTGTATAGATACTACTGATTAATTTAATAATAACACATTATTTTGCAAATTCATCCAATTCTTACCTATAATGTATCATTATACAGAATGCGGATGAATAAAAAAATAGAGCTATTTCATATAATAGTACATTATAACATGTGCATAAAACAAATTTGTGTTAGTTACAACACTTATAAATAACTCATGAACGGCTGAACGGATTTCAATGATCCTTTATGACTTGGATCTCTTTGTCAAAAATAACAGAATACTACTATTTAAACATGTAATACATGCAAGGGAAAAAAGTATTGCATTGTTTTACTAATAATTACGTCGCCATTTGCTTTTACCACTTAAGGGGCTTGGGCTGAAGTAATTGGGCTTAATTTTGTACCTATGTCAATGTCTATGGTTTGACGGTCGTAGAGATAATCACAATTTATTATAATAACTATATTTATTAAGCATACAAATCTTTGCTAATATTGCGTATCTAAAAATGATTTATAATTCAGGACGCAAATAGAGATCTGTATTTGTGATTAAAAATAACACATATTCCTAGCATGTAACAAAATTAGGGACTTCATTCATTGATTTTTCGTTCCAAAATTAAATACTCACCTTTTTATGTTCAGTTCTTAGTTCTTCTAGTTCAGTGTGTAGTTTCTCATTTTGTTGCCTGTAACTTTCTAAAAGCTCGCTGTCTGAGGTGTGGCTGAGTACATCGACTTTATTTTGTAGTACTGCAAGTTTCGAGTTTAACTGAATTTCTATACCTTTTTGTTCTTCTATTTTCGCACGCAATTCTGATTCTTGTTTGCGATGTAGATCCAATTTTTTGTCTCTGTAAATATGGTGTTCTGTGCATATATCAAAAACTATGGTTGTCTAGTGTGTAAGATAATATCGTAATTAAAACATTAATTATAGTTCAACAAATATTTTTATGTTAATCAACAATACAATGGACATTGGAATTGTATTATCACATTTCTCACTATGATGCATATATTGATTAAGTTTTATTTTATTTATTGATTATAGATATATATAGATAATAAGTACAATTCAATAAATGTAACAAATCGAAATGTAAATCAAAATTATCCAGAATTTAAATAAAATACATTTTCCGATTGATCGTTGCCATCTAAATATTATGCAGTAACATTTTAAATAAGTTAAATATATTTTAGAATCATCTCAAAACCTAAAATTAAATACCTCCTACTATATAAGAATTTTTCACTTACCGTTTAGACAATTCTTCTTGTAATGTTGTTAATTTTTGCATTTGCGTTTTATACCGGTCCAACATATCCTTCAGTGTTGATAATTTTCCAGATGAAGACAGTTCCCCTGTAAAGTTGCAATATTATTTTTAAAATCCTACACACAATAAATTCATAAAATTCGTATAATCAATTCAAATTTTAAACAACATAGTCTTTCCCATCTTTATTTAGAAAATATTAATTATTACCCAAATAAGTTTTATCAGGAACAGATTCCATTAGTATTTGATGTAATGTTGTCTTCCAGTTGTCATATTCTTTTTGTGTGTCTGCTAGTTTGCTGTGACATTGGACCAGATTTTCCGCCGTTGCCTTTAGTTTGGACTGAAAGAAATCTCATGTTTAATTATTGTATATAAAAATAGAAAGAGATTTATTTTATGAAAAAGAAGCTGTATGTCCGCTGGCAACATATTCATCCAATCAATCAACCAGTAATTGATCTCTATGAAGTCAAATGTGATCATTATTTTCCATTTTTTTTAAATAATTTATTTAGTAAAAGAAATTAACAAATAAAAATCTCCCGATTTTTCGGTGTTTAACACGCACAGTAAAGTTAACTACGAAACATTTGTCTGTCTCTTAGTCGTAGGCATCTTCCTCCCAGTCGATGTCCATATTGCACTTTATCGGCGAGTTTGAGCACAGTCCTACAGCAATATATTTTATAGAAGTTATTATTCAATTTTTGCAGCCATGTGGTTTTCTCATAAACAAGCACCCCATTGTTGAAATTATACTTTTGAAAAGCTCCTATTTGATAAAGGTTTTAAACAGACTGAAGCTGACCCTATTGATCTAACCATTGTTTCCTCATATTTGCGCTCGGCAACTTTAAAGATTTTACAAATAATTTGTATAAAGGGGAGTCAAATATTACAATATGCTTTAGCTTTTTCAAATAAATATAATATTCCAAATATATAACAGTGTTATTAATTAGGGTTAATTTAATTATTAATGTATGTTAAGATAGCTTATTATTATTAGATTAATTAATTTTATTGTATAAAGTATTGAAATTAAGTGTATTGTTAAATGGTTGTATGTAGGTATATATTAGGATAGTTATTAGATAAGAAAGTACTATTGTTAGATAAGTAAGTGCTGCGCAACTCACGTTAATATTATAAGATAATATGACGCTGTACGTACAGTACGTAGTAGATCCAAACGGGGACAGTTTAAAAAAGGCACGGACTACGAGTCCTTGGAGTAGACATATATATATATATATATATATATATATATATATATATATAATATATATATATATATATATATAAAACAGTGTTATTAGTATTATACAAAAAAGAGGGGAATCGCCGCATATAGGATATAAATATTCTGTATAAGTATATTAATATATCCACAAAAATGATTATGCTTATAGGTTTGGACGATTGCGTTAGACGATTTAACCATAAAAAGTCACATGTATACTAAAACTCCATTTATATTTATTTGTATTCATCATTTTAATTTTGTAGTGTGCATCGCGGACATTTTTACCTGACCACCACTAAGCTGACTTTTATTGTCATTCAAATATTAGAAGTATTCTCCAAGTCTCGCCCCTATGTCATTAAATTGATATTAATGACGAGTGTTTTTAAGGCTATTCGGACGAACATTTCTCCAAAAGTCAACTGTATCTTTATTGCGCGCATAGTGAGGTCTTAATGCCAATCAATAAGTCTAATTTAAACTGTAATATAAAGTTATAAACGTAATAAAGTGCGTATTTTGTAATCTGAGTTATTTTCACGCATAAATGAAAGCTGGGCATGTCAGATAATTGCTCCAGTGCAAAGAAGTGCCAATTTTTGCTTTCTCGATTTTACCAATCGTAGAATACCAGAATATATAATAGAACCACTAATGATAATTCAATCAAACAAATCGTTGGAACTGCCAATACTATACAAAATTCTTCGATTGCCAATAATGCCTGTACATTACGTATTTTATTTGATAAATAAGAAAGAAAAAGTGTTTATTTACTGTTAAACATTTCAATTCATTAATTTAAATAATATGTGCCAAATTGCAGAACAGTTTGTGTTCACTCAATTTACAACTTACAAATATTTAGATCTCATCAATTTTACTAAATAGAACGCTTAGCAAGTATTCACTCAGTGCGAAAATTGTTGTACAATTTTTAAAGGAACTATATTATTTAAAATTTAAATGGTGTTCTTGACACAGAAATACTTTCTAGGTCTATTGGCGGACTGTTGAAAAGTATTGGTACCAAATCGCGTTCGACTAGCTCGGTCCATGGTAGTTGGTAAATTGGTGTACCTCGTACATTTTCCTTTCTGTTCTTTAAGACCTTAGATATCAGTGCTCATCACGTAACAGTGCACAAATAAAATAAATACACAAAATGCATTGGAATAAAAACTGATTTTTAAATTACTGTGTTACTATGTGATTTTATATAGGCGCTCTATATAGCGTATACTAACAATTATTAAATAATTGCATTGTTATATACAAATACAATTTACAAAGAAAGCGTACTAGTATTAGTGTCTTCTCATGGACTAGCGGAATGTTATATTAAGATAATAATTTCTCATAAAAACTACTTATATTAATAATTTTAATTTCAGGTTTCTACTTCAATGGAGAAAAAAATCAGTCAATGATGACATATATCCGGATAGTTACTCACTCCTAAGTCTTTAACTTGCTCCTTCCACATGCTTCGTTCGTTGGTGAGCTTCGCCATCTTCTCTTCCATCTTAGATGCGTCGGCGGTCACGAGTCGTTTCTCAACCATTATTTGTTCCTTTTCTTTTTCTCTATCTATACATCGCTTCTCTAACATTCTTATTTCATTTTCCTAAAAAAAATTAGAAGATATACGAGGACTGTTCCGATAATAGTTAGCTACACTGTAATTACGACCTCTATTTTGTTGGAACTTTTTTTTTTTAATTTATGACATATTTCAATACAAAAATCACTGGCCATCAACAAAACCATATTTTTTGGAATAGTTTTAAAATGGCTGTCATGTTTTTTTGTTTTTAACAATGGAGGTCTCCGGGAAGTATTTCGAGCTATGATTTTCTATGATTATAAACGCGGGTTAACCTTTAAGGAATCACATGAAAATTGACAAGTTGCTTTTGGTGAGTCTGCTCCTATGTTAGCAACTATCAGCTATTGGTTCCGTGAATTTAAACGTGGTCGAGAGAGCCTAAAAGGCCTAAATGATGACGCTAAACCTGGACGACCACCAACTGCGGTAACTGATGAAAACGTTATCCAAGTAGAGTGGCTAATCCAAGAAAATAGAAATATCTCAATAGAGAGGCTGAAATGAAGATTGGATCCCGAGTAGTTTCCACCATTTTGCATGAACACCATAAAGTCAGGAAGGTTACTTCGCGATGGATACCTCATTTTCTCACTGATGAGCAAAAGTACCGTCGTGTAGAGTGGTGCAAATTTATGTTGGAAAAGTTTGAAAAAGAAACATCGCAGAACGTTTCCTATATCCTTACAACTGACGAATCTTGGATTTACAGCTACGATCCTCTAACAAAGCAGCAATCCACGCAATAGGTGTTTGAAGAGCGGCCGAAGCGTTAATTAAAAAATGGTTGCGGTTTTTTTTCGACGAAGTAGTCCAGTTGATATTATTCCACTGGAAGATCATAGCAGCGTCGGACTGGCCATACAGTCGAGGTGGCATTTGCCAGCCGGGCCCCAGCCTGCGCGGGCCCCCCACGGCCTAGGTTGCGGGGCATGCGGCAGGGCACGTAGCACTGGAGCTGCGCGGGCCCCCTGTGCTACAGTTGCCCACGTTCGTGTCTTGGAAACTAAGCGTCGTACAAAAAGGGATCGCGATCAGCCACCCGGGCTCTTCCGGCCCAGTCCGACCCTGGATCATAGGACAGTTACTAGTCAGTGGTATTGTGAAGTTTGTCTCCCACAAGCCTTCGAGGAGTTGAGTAATGAGCGTCCAAGTACCGGAGTCCGTGGCATTCTTTTTCACCAAGATAATGCGCCCGCTCACACAGCTGCTAGAACCATGGACTATTTGACTAATTCTGGAGTACAAATGTTACCAAATCCACCCTATTTTTTTATAGGATAAGGCAACAAACGAGCAAACGGATCACCTGATGGTAAGCGACAACCGTCCGTTGCCCATGGACACCCGCAGTACCAGAGGAGTCACAGATGCGTTGCCGGCCTTTTAAAAGGGAATAAGGGGTGAAGGGGGGGGTTGGGCCTCCGGTACCCTCACTCACTCGGCGAAACACAGCGCAAGCGCTATTTTACGCCAGTTTTCTGTCAGGCCGTGGTATCACTCCGGTCGAGCCGACCCAATTCGTGCCGAAGCATGGCTCTCCCAGCACGGTAAAATACGGCTATAGTCCCGACCTAGCAACCTATGATTTTTTTTTTTATTTCCTAGAGTGAAAAAAATACTTCGTGGGCGAAGATTTCAAACAGCAGACGAAGCCGTTGAAGAATTCGAGGGATATTTTTCCATCTTCCGCAAGATGCGTTTTTCAATTGTTTTGAAAGCTGGTTTGACAGAATGCGTAAATGTATTGGGGTTGGGGGAAAATACTTTGAAAAAATATAAATAGTTTTTATTGATATCCTTGCACATTTTCATTTAACTAAAAACTTTCGGAACAGCCCTCGTACATTGTATCCTAAAACTAACTTTTATTCAAAATTCGCATTGTATTAAATTGATTGATTCCTAGTGACATCATTCTATTGAAACAGTATGTTACACTTAAATTTTACGAATAGAACAACTAAAATAAAGATACTATTCGTCTTGAAGTTGGAGTTGTTTGAAACTGGTAACAGTTTTTGAATTAAGGAACCTACCTAATATTTAATGAAGATGTTTAGAGCTAAGCACTCCAGTAACGAGTGATTGAATGTACATAATATATGAATGTTTCACTCTTTCGTGTTGTAGCTATCTTTACAGAAATAAAAAAGTCGCTTTTATCCGAAGTATTAAAATCACATTATTTTCAATGTAGCCTTCTCTGGTGGTCCAAATAAATAAACAACAAAATGTAGACTGTTACTGATAATAAAAAAATCATAAATCATTATTTCTTTCATAATTTTATTACTTACTTTCTCCTCCAACCTGATTTTTACTTTCACTAAATCATTTTGCAGCATTTCAACTTCAGTCCTGTGCCTAAAATTAATAATATTTTTTAAAGATTGAATGATATTTTCTTTATACTAAAATAGGAATTGTCAATTTTTATTTTATTTATTCGTTCCAGTTATTAAATTCGATTTCGATAATTTGTTTCAGTTATTAAAACTAAAAAATACCTGTCTTGCTGTTCTCTGAACAGCGCATCGGTATCGTGGGTGTGAGCTACCTGAAATGTTTAAATATATACGATGATTGTAATCAAAGTTATTATAGGCTTATTGTTATTTAAATTAAATTGTAATAGTTATAAACGACTAATACAGTCTGTATACTGTGGCAAGTATGCGCCCTAATGTATGATTTCGCGACAGTATTGACATACACTATTTACAGGCGAGATAGACTCAAACATAGCAAGTACATATTTGTTTGGTGCGTTGCAAATCCCGCACTGGAGTGTACCTCAGGATAAAACCATAATACTCAATTAGAGAACTATATTTGATAGTTCTAAATCTCACTTCTTTTTCCATTACAAACAAAGAAAAGCTCTATTACTATCAGCTGACGTGAAATACTAAGGAGTAATCTTTTGAGCGACAGAGCATTTACATCTAGCTAGCTTTTATTTTATTTCAATACCTATTGAACTGGGGATGTCATTAGCAAGTTTTTGTTTTTTATTTTAAGTCAGTTAATTTGCACAGTGTAAGGTTTTCAGTTCTGAGACAAGTATCTATGGCCCATATATCTAACATATTATATGCCTCTTAAATATTACTTAATTGGCAGTGAAACAGCCTGTATACTTTATGTGTTGTCTATTATATGAGTTTCAAACTACTTGTTGGCAAGTAATAAGTCTGTACATTGCATTACCTGAAGATTTTGAAGTCTTTGTTGCACATCTTGAAGGTTAATATTGGTTGATCGCAATTCTAATTTCAGCTGTTCCTTATCTTGTTCGCTTTCTATCAGTTTTTCTTTCAAAGTCGTCACTTGATGTTCAAAGTCCATAAATTTGTGTTTGCTTGTAGCTAAAAATCAATGCTTTTATTTTTTGTAATATAGTAGTCCCTATGCAAATGTATATAACAGTGATACAAGTGTATTATTATTATTTAAACACAAGTGCACATAACATTTTAGAACGGTATAATTTATATTTAAAAAAAAAATACTGTAATCAACTAAATATACTGATGCGACAGTAGTGAAAATAAGCTTGAAAGTAGTGAAATTATACTGATGAGACAGCGGTAAAATTTAAAGAGATGTGAGTAGAATACTGAAACAAATAAAAAATTCCTAATTCTTGATGTTATTTTACGAAATCCCATACGCATATGATGACACGCATACAGTTAGTTACATTCAATCGCAACACAGTACACCAGGCAAAGGTTGTTTGGTTGATCTTACTGTTAGCGCTTAATGCGTGCTCGTCTGGTTGAAAGCTAATTAAAGAAAATACTGGTTCGAAAAAAGGTGAAAGTGAATAACCATCTTCTATGCCAGCTTGTTCCACTTTTAAATACATCCATATCAAACAAAAAGAAAAATTGAAAATTGTTGTTGCCATTTTATGGCATAATTATTTGACAGCTTTGACAGTATCATTTTGATTTAGTTTGTTTAGATTTACACCACATAGTACATCACCACAAGCATGTACCCCTGACCAAGTAGTCTCCAAACCGCTTGAGCCGGAGGGGGCATTGCAACGATTGCAACACAAACATGATATGACAGAGCGATTTATCACATTAAATTGTCAAAATACAAAGAATAAATTTCACGATGATGATTATATAGCACGACAAACATTGGCGCAGTGACAAATTTTGTTTCACTTTTTAAATCAATTTTAAAATGGCCGAAGTTAACCAAAACTGATCGAATATTTCGATCGTACTCCACTCTCGTATCATTATGACCTTAACCTATTTATATCAGCGTGTTACACTTATTGCATAGAACACTGACAAATACTTTACCAAGCAAATATTGAGCTTCTTGAAGTGACAACTCGGCTTTGTCTTTATCATTAACGGCAGCTGTAAGTCTCGCTCGCAGACTGTTTAGGTCTATTTCCATATTTTCGATTTGCCCTGCCAATTGCATACATTCTTTGACTCGAATCTAAAAAAATATTTTGTAGCTGTAAGGTTGATCCGCGGGTCGCCGGCGGGCGCGAGGACATCGCGCCGCGGATACGGTGACCCGGGAGGGACCACGCCCCTTCTGTGGCCGGGGGGCGTCGTCGGTGGTGGAGATCGGGGAGGTATTGTAGACTCCCCCGAGGAGGGCTCCCCTGTATCAGCGGGGGAGCGGAGGCTGGGTGTTCCCGGATGTCGCTTGGCGTTCCAGGGGGCTCCCTACATGCCTGAGGTTGTTACTGGGTAGGCCTCCTCCTTCTGGGGAGGAGAGCCCCACATAACCGCCGGCTCGCCACAGCCGGGGTATGCAATTTAATGCATATTCCTCAAGGAAAAAAAAAAAAGGTGAAGCCTCCATATTTGAGTATGCTAGATTAAGTTGAATGTGTAGCACATTCTCCTCTTTATATTTTAATTATAAAAGATAAAGATGTGGTTCTTATTAAAAAAAAAAGGGTTCGAAACTATCCCTAGTATAAAATTTATTAATTATGTAAATTCTCTTGAATATTTCGCTCAAGAAAGCTCTTAGAAATCAATTTAATAGACACCATTTAGTATTAAAACAAACAGAAAAATTAACTTCCAATCAGAATTTGCAACATATACAGATTACATGTGACACAATCTACTTGTCAGTGTGGGATCTTCCACCTGCTTATGTTGGGTATTTTATTAATGATCTAGTAGACTCAGAGAAATATTATTATTGTAAAATTTATATAATAGTACCTCGTATAAAACTTTCAATTCCTCATTAGTCTTAATGTGCTCATGTCGTGCCGCATAATCATTGCCATTGATACCTCCATCTGCAATAACATATTACTTAGGATATGACTTATTGAATTATTGATAGTTAAATAAATTAGAAAAGAAAAAAATTAAGAGAAAAATAAGTTAAGAATTATTCACCTCTGCAGTCTTGCTGATAGTAATGGTTCTGTCCATCACCAGCACCATATGGACTAAAATTGAGTTTCATAGGTTCTTCCTGAAGCATCAAATGTGGTATGGACTTGGGAGTATCGCAATAAGCCTTCAGTGCTTCTTGTCCTTTCAAATGATGCTGCGACTCTATATAGGTAGGTGGCATACCAACTCTTGTGTGTGTTTGCCCTAGTAACAATTTAAATAACAGTGTGTGCGGTATGTTAATGTGTGTCCAAGTATTGTAATTGAAAGAAACAATAATAATAAAACATTTATTCAGCTTGGTAGCTAGTAAATAGGTGACTTAAATTTCATTTTCATACTATGTAATATACTAATAATAACCTAACCCCACCAGTTCATATTTAACAAAAAAGCAGTAGAGAAAACAGTAGAAGCATACACACAAAGATAGAACTAAGTCTTAAGTTTTCAAATGATTTTCATATGTGGCAGCCGAGTGCGACACTCACTAGTATCTAAGTGATATGAGGTGTTTATATATTAGGTTTAAAAGTCTGTAAATATTAATAATTAAAAACCTATTTTTAAGTATGATTCAGTTTAAAAAATGTGCAAGGTCAAACAAAGACTTTAATGTTAATATGTACTAATATCATTTATTCAAATAAAGATAATACTATAGTACTACTCCACTGGGGTAAGTCTACTGGTATTTGTTAATGTGTTTCCTTCCATTTTAACACCAATTTTTTTTAATGTTCCATCTTGATATTGTGATTTTTAGGATGGAGTTCAAAAATAAACCTGAAGCAGAGATTTCAGTTTGAGGTTCATTTTGTTACATGAGGCTTAATTAACGCATCAGTGCTAAAGCTTACACAAAAATCACAGAGTTTAAGTGGCCAAACTCCTACATCAGACCATTCCAGCCAATATTACATATTAATACTGACCTCTAGCTCCAATTAAGAACTTTTATAACCTTATCTACCTATACAGAACAGGTGTACTTTAAGTATGTGTTTATATGAGAAAATAATACCTCCTCCATTTGTTTCACCAGCATTTAGAGTGAAATTAGTACTGCTATTCACAGAGCTTGCTTCATCATCATCTATAAGATCATCGAAAGCTGTAGCCAATTCATTTTTTAACTGTAAAGAAATATTAAGTAATTTTAGGAAATTGTTATTTATACACTAAATAACTCTAGATGGATAAATAAAATACTAAACAAATAAATTAAAGATGGATAAAAAGTTGATTAGTTTAGTGTATTTCATAAAGCACATTGAAAATTCAGTCTGTAATATAACCAGTATACTTTAATGTAATGTTTCACACACAATGTGAACTTAACATAAACTTAATGTGTGTATGCACACTTTTAGTGAAATTACTTTTCTTCATTTAACACATTGAACTGAAAAAATAGGGTTGTTTTATGGAAGCCAAAGGGATCACAAGCCTTTCAAGTGGGTACAAACATAACCAACCAAGATTTAATTTGCTTGTGATTCTCTACTCCGTGTCAAATTAAATTTATTGAATGGCTTAGAGAATTGGTTGCAAATATCCAATCTAAGTGAGGCTAGTAGATTATTCATCTCGAGATTGGTGCCCTTATGCTAGTCTGATAGAACTAATATAAGTCTTTGACATTTCATTAATGTTTACAATATTATCTTAGATGTTGATATATCTACAATAAGATTCTGTTATGATTCAGTCAAATATGTGATTTACTCAACACATTAAAAAAAAAATGTTTTAAGACTTAATGAAAGTATCCAGATCACTATTTCAGAATTTTAATGCAATTACAATGAATGCAAAATTCTAATACTAACCCTAAGAGGATCAGTGTATAATAAGTAAAAGTATTACTCTTAAGAGGATCAGTGTATAATAAGTAAAAGTATTACTCTATCTCCCAAAAAACCTGTGCTTATAGCATATTTGGTGTGCTGGGATAAGTCACTCATGACAACAGCAAGTATCAGGTTCCATTATGAAAATATTTGTTCATAATTGAGAACTAATACATTCTAAATTTTTTTGTGAAAAACAGACACTAAAATTTATTGTGTATTGAGCAGTAACTTTTAAAATTAGTAAGTAAATGATAGTTATATATTGTAGTACTTATAAATTTGAACAACACTTTGAAGACCATAAGTTATAAGTAATTTAAAATATGTTTAACTATGTCGTCGAGTTATACAGTGAGCCACTGTCAGTTGCTTTAATCATCACAGCTCATATAAGTCCCCACCGAGGGGCTCGAGCCTACCCTGACTACATTAGGGCGATTAAGCCTTAGTCAACCACGCTGGCCCAGTAGGAGTTGGTTGACTACGTACACCTTTGAATCGCTTCACAGATGTACGCAGGTTTCCTCGCGATGTTTTCCTTCACCGTAGCAGCGTCGGGTAAATGTACATATGAAATTCGGAACGAAAAACACATTGGTACACAGTGGGGATTAGATCACGGGCCTCCCGATTCTATGCGGCGCACAAACCAGTGCCGAGACCACAGCGCCACCGACGCTCCAGTTGCTGTAATAAAATGATGAAAAGGCTGTCTACCAATCTCTAAGAGGCATCTAACATATTAAAGGCATAGCTGCAGTCACAACATGTGCACTACAGCCAATTGGATCAACCAAGTTTTTTAGTCTAACCTTCAACGCGTAAAACGTTTTTTTTTTACATTATATTACCAATTTCAAATAAGCAAGTAACCTTAACTAAGCTCAACCTAATTAAATTGTCAACATACTTCTTCAGCACGTCTCTGCCTATCTTCTAATTCCTCTTGTTCTTCTAGTCTATCTTGGGCACTATTATTTATATGTATGCTTGGAGCACCTTGAAATAAACTCATACCCGGACCTTCCATTGTATAATTTTCATTAACATTGACAGTTCTTCTTTTTGTAGAAATATGGAAATATTGTAAGATAAAAGTAAAAAATTAAATTAGTTACACTTCGATTTCGGAAAACTTTAAATGATGTAATGTACTGAAAAGAAAACGTTTAATCAAATTGTTTACCACAAAATTTCCCGACACTTGTCAAAATAAGACGAAAACCCGTCTCTCAAAACGTTGATACCATTAAATCCCAACATTCATTTATTATATTTTATTTTGGATATTGAGGATAGATTAGTCATACTATATTGATGATGATGAGAGGTAGTAACAATATCAATTAAATTTAGTAAACAAATTTGTTTTTGAAAGAATTATGAAAATTAAAACAAAACATGATAGGTACTTATCACAGATGATTAGTATCTCGCTAGAGTAAAAATTTTCTTTGATTAGTATACTAGTACTTATAGTCTGTGGGTACTTATACCACAGATTAGTATACTATTCTTATACCATACTTAACACTTTTTTTTTTAATTTTATGACCTGGTAACATAGACCTTTAAGTCATGTACTTAATCTACAATTACACTAATTTTTATGGAATTTTCCTATGAATATATCAGTATTTGCAACCACTATCGTTTTTAGAATTTGACAGAGTCCCTTTAAACTTTTATTTTTACGTACATCAAAACATAGACAAGCATATAAACATTATTTTTTTGACGTGAATACGTCTTTAAAATTGCTTCCATAAGGACGCAAATCAAAAAATCGAATGATAACAAAATCGGGGGATACAGTTTAGTGTTGTAGCTACATATCTATCATCCCCATCCAAATTCCAATTACACCACTGGATAGCTAAAGGATCAAAGAATTTATTACGCCCAGTAAAGACTGTAACACATCGCGCGCGGTGGAGGGGGAGCCCCGCCAATTTGAAGGCCATTTTGCTGCGTACTATTACCCGTTACGAGACGTATTTTTTATTTATTTTATCGGCCATGACTGCAAAGGACTTCAGCCGCATCACACTAAATATGTTTCATGACCACAGATGAGTTTACTATTTTATACTAATCACTGTTTATGAAAAACAGATAAAATTCCTACTGTAAAGAGCACGAGACGTGCCCAGAAGACCCTCGTCACCAATTGCAGCCTATTTGATTTTAGAAAAAAACAAATTTTTATTACTTTCGCTTTTTATATGTTCGAATTAAGCACAGTTTTAATCAGCTTAAAGAAGAATGCCCATTTGAGGCCTGTCAAACATTTTGACAGGTCGTAAAATGTATTGGAATCATTTATGACTCAAATAATTTTGCATTAAAAGTTATACTAAATGTCCAAATAAAAAATAAATCGTAGGCGAGGATAAAAAGATATTGCACTTTCAATAGTTTCAATATTGTGCATAAATATGATTACAGCCCATAATCAAAACTAGAACGCAGCCATTTATGTCGTCGACGTTCCGTTACAAGCAGTAAAAGAACACAAATATATTTTTTACACTTATTTTTTTATTAAATGTTATTAATATTTTGTGAAAGAGAAGCTTACCTAAAGCTGGAGTTAATATAAATAGTGTTATAACTACTCGAATTAAAAAATTCGAAAAAATTTCGCGGACCACCGACGGGTGTGCTTTGAACTACTCTACGAACTACCAAGCCCAGCTCCATATCGCAACCCCCGCAAAACAGATATAGCAGGGTATACTAAAATACTAACAAATACACTAGAAGAAACGAATACCAACGACCAAATGCTCAACACGAACTGCATTGAAGAGGAAGTAAAAATACTCACCTCGGCAATTGTCGGCAGTTACGAGTTGGCATGCCCGATGTCGATACCGAAAGACCTCAACAAGAACTCCTGGTGGGGGCCAGAGCTTGAGAGGCTGCGGAAGAACCTCAGGGCTCTCTTCAATAGAGCCAAAAACACAAAATGTTCCGATGACTGGGACAGATATAAAAACGCGCAGAAACACTATAAAAAAAGAATCAGATTCCGGAGAACGGAAGCCTGGCAAAATTTCTGCAGCAGTATAAACTCAACAAACCAAGCCTCCAGGATAAAGAAAGTGCTGTCCAAGGCAAGCACAAACTTCCTTGGAAATATTAAAAAAGAAGACGGCACTTATACCAAATCGGAAGAAGAAACCAATACATCGCTGTTGGAAACACACTTCCCAGGATGTCAGATCACACCAAACTGGGAATGGTCCGACGTGCATTGCAGTACCCCATCGAGTGAAGACTGGCAAGCCGCTAGTAAAGTGGTAACTGCGGACCGACTGGAATGGGCCATAAAAAGCTTTAGACCCTACAAATCCGCAGGACTGGACGGAATATTCCCAGCACTACTACAGTGGCAACCTAAACTAACAATAACACATTTACAACCAATATTTAAAGCATGCATTGCCTTTAAGTATATACCCAGACAATGGAGAGAAGCAAAAGTAGTATTCCTACCCAAACCAGGGAAAGAAGACTACACAGCAGCGAAATCCTTCAGACCAATAAGTCTAACATCTTTCCTTCTCAAAACACTAGAAAGATTGGTAGACCGATACCTCAGGGACGGAGCACTCCAAAGGAGACCTCTACATCCCCAACAGCATGCCTACAGGAAAGGCAGATCAACAGAGTCGGCACTACACATGGTGGTTCACAAAATAGAGTCGGCCATACACAATAAAGCATCAACCCTAGGTGTCTTCATAGACATTGAAGGAGCCTTCGACAAAACGATGCACAACAGCATAGACCACGCCCTTAGGAAATATGACATAGAACCAGCTATAAGAAAATGGACCACCGAGCTGGTAAGCAAGAGGGCGGTGCAGGTAGTGGGGAATAAAACCATCAGAGCAAAGGTGACAAGAGGATGCCCCCAAGGAGGTGTCCTATCCCCACTCCTGTGGAACATAGTAGTGGATAGCCTCCTACGGAAACTAAACAACAGAGGCTACACTACTATTGGTTATGCAGATGACCTAACAATATTGATAAATGGGACTGCAGAAAACATTTTATGTAAGGAAATGCGCACAGCCCTAATATTAGTAGAACAATGGTGCGATGAACACCAACTATCAGTAAATCCAAAGAAAACAGAACTTATACTTTTTACCAACAAAAGGAAGTTACCAGAACTACAACTACCAAAACTATTCAATACCAAACTCGCCCTGTCAACACAAGTCAAATATCTGGGCTTAATTTTAGATGACAAACTAAACTGGGCAAGCCATGTGGAATCAAAAACAAAGACGGCATGCCAGGCGTTTAACCAATGTAGGAGACTAGTCGGCAACAAATGGGGCCTTAATCCAAAAATCACACTTTGGTTATATACCGCAGTAATAAGACCCTGTATAACTTATGGATCATTAGTATGGTGGCCCAGAACACAACTAATCACAGCAAAAGCGAAACTACAAAAACTACAACGCTTAGCAACCATATCCACTACTGGATGTATGAAGACCACACCATCAGACTCCCTGGAATACCTCTTGCAACTAAGACCCTTAGACCTAGTAATACAAGAGGAGGCGAAATCAGCTGCTCTAAGACTGAGATCGCAGGGACTTTGGAAAAACAATACAGGAAAAACACATACGATAATCCTAGACTGGAGCACGAAAGACACTCCTCTTCTAGATGCACCCATGGATAGAATACCATGTCAACATATATTTGACAGGAAATACCATATCCAACTAACAGCAGAATGGAAAGATTATTCTAACATCCAAGAAGTTAGGATATACACCGACGGCTCCAAGACCATTTCTGGAACCGGGGCCGGCGTCTTTTCAAATGACCTAAACATCAAACTATCCATAACCTTAGATAAACGAAATACAATCTTCCAAGCAGAATGCATTGGCATCACCCGAGCGGCACAGGCGATTGCGGCCAGAGGTCTTACAAACTCAAACATAAAGATAATCTCGGATAGCGCATCGGCCTTACAGGCCCTCCAAAACAATACTATCAACTCTGTCCTCATACTGGAGTGTCATAATACGCTCCAAGCCATTGCAGATACAAACCGGGTAATCCTGCAGTGGATAAAAGGACACAGCAACTCACTCGGAAACGACGCGGCAGATGAGTTGGCAAAAAGAGGCTCCAACACGAAAGTGTATGGACCAGAACCCCTAATGCCTATTCCACAGGCAGAAGTAAAAGCCTGGCTGCGCAAGAGAACAGAGGAACTACACCTAAAAGAATGGACAACTAAGAAGGGGTGCAAGCGAACGAAGGAAGCAGTCCCGGTACCTTCCAAGAAGCTTGCCCGTTCCCTTATCAAACTAAAGAGAGACAAGATCCGAAAGGTCATAGCCACCATAACCGGACATTGCCTTTTAAACAAACACCTGTACACAATAGGTATAACAGACAGCCCCCTGTGCAGAGGGTGCATGGAGGCTGAGGAAACGCCACAACATGTTCTTATGGAATGTGCAAGTGTGGCCGACCAACGGGAGAAACTTCTCCATTCCCCGGCGTCCCTGCCAGAAGCATGCAGCAGCCCACAGAGGCTGCTAGCGTTCTGGGAGGAACTGGGATGGATGGAGTAGGAAGAAGGCAGGAGCCTTCTATCATACGCACAATGGCCCAATCGTGAGGCTAAGTGCGGTGGAGCCCAGCCAAACTAACTACTCGAATTGTTCAAGACTTTGATGAAATTGTAAAAAAAAAATTAGTTAATACTTTGACTTTGTGTGTACTGAAACATATTCTTTACTGACATGTAAAATGTTTGATTTCCTTAGGCGTGTATTTATATCGTGACATCAGGTATTGTATCTTAGAAAACCTGAAAGAGAGCATTGCTATATATATTTAAACCATAAAAAGCATTGCTTTTTAATGTATTTGGCCAACAAACTACATAATAATATCTCGTAGAGTAATAGGGTATTACAGTCTAATTCAAAAAGTATTTTAATTTAATCTGTTATTGATAAAATACCACAAAAAAATATAAATACATTTTTTTATTCCAATTATTTCATAAAAACGTGTTTTAATTTTACAATTCAAATTTGGGCGCGAAAACGCCAATTCTCAGGCCGCCATGTCTGTGACGTCACGGGCATTGTAAACATTACGCTTCGCTGAAAGAAATAAACATATTTTCGAAATAAATAATGAGTTCTAGTGGCTATAGTCCTTATCATTGGTGTCTTGTGTCTGAATATAAGAATACAAATGTTAAAACACCGGAAAAGTTATGGATACAAGTGCCAACAGATTTAAAAATGAGAAATACGTGGTTGAAATTAGCACGAAGAGATCCAAAGTCATTGTCCACAAAAACGAAATACTATTTTTGTGAGGATCATTTCGATGTAAGTATGCAGTTTAATAGCTCATATAAACATGTGAAAATAAATTCTTGTTATTACAAAACTAATATTTTATAGGTTATATTTTTCTGAAAGGAAATTTTAGGTTATAATACCTATGATCGCAAAATAAAGCATAATCGTAAAGTTTTGTTGTTATTAAAGGAAAGTTTGTAGTAGGTATATTAATACTTTAGATGTTTTGACATTTCTTAATTCCGCAGAACAGAAGTCGGGATTGCAAGCGAAGAATTTCGCCACCATCAATGTATTTATTCGTGGAAGATTAGTACTTTCTGCTTTTACAAAGCCGTCTTCCATGGTCAATATATATAGTATAGGTGCAGAATATCAAGAAACGTGATAGTAATAACTGAGAAACTTCGTTAATCTAATAAATTACACAGTAGACATGTACAACAAAAACCGAGGTTGTTTATTTACAAGTCCAGTGACGTCACAGCGAATGCAAACATGGCGTACAGCGTTTTTGACATTCGAAGCACAGATAAAAAAACTTGTATTTTCAAATTGAAATATTTAATTTATTTTGCAGTTTTATGAATAGAAATTAATATTTTTCGTTTGTTTTTTCATAAATGAACTATAAAAACATAAATTTAGATTTTATTTTTCATAGTGCGTAATACCCTATTGTTCTCGTCTTATTTATAACCAACATCATTGGTTCCACTTGATTAACATGCTTGATGTGTCCAAAAATGACAGATAACTTCCAATTGTATTTTTTAATATATCTCGATTTCGTTACATACAAATTAAAATATATTTTAGTCACGCATTTCCCATCACATAATTAATATATTTAGACCACTATCATCTTTATACATCAAGACACAAAAAAATAGTTTGACAGGTTTTTGAATGTATGGGAACTGGGCATTGAACTTTTAATGCTTCTTTGGTTTTCATAATGGCCATAATTGAATCGGTTTTAAGTTTATTTCTATGATAAGTATGATGAATGAATATGAATAATATTCTATGATATTTTTAAGAGTACTATAAACCGTTCAACTAATGCATTTGAAAAAGATACAACTAGCAAGGCGTTCATATTTTCTATTGAGAATGACAATGAAAACCCGCTTTAAATATTTGAATGTTTTATAACCTATAATAGTAGAACCTTTTATTATCTGTGTTCCCGCTAAAATTAATGTCTAACAGAGACTTTTGTGTTCCACATGTTTAATTAATTGTTACAGTTGTATTACAGAAGACTTTACTAATCAATAAACCAAATTCACCATAATCGTCCGGACTTTAATTGTATTTGGTTATGGGCCCAGACACGAGAAGATAGAAACAGAAGATTTGACAAAAACTACATACAAATTAGTGTCGGCGTGGTCCTGGACTGATTTTTGGTGAAAAGGTACAGACGAAGTAATAAGTGTAAAAAGATGGACAGAAAAGATGGTGGTACCATAATTTTAAATAATCATAACTGGGAATCTTGGAAATTCCAAATGACTGTAATACTGCGGTCAAAGAATCTTTTGGAGGTTATACAGAAACCCGTTAATGCCGATGATAAATCAAACTTAGAAAAAGATAATCATGCTCAAGAATATATCGTTACCAGAATTGACGAAAATTTACTGTCCTACCTGGTGTCATGTTCTACTGCATTTGACATGTGGGAAAAATTAACAACAATTTTTGAAGCAAAGTCGAAAGTTGGTGTGCATTTATTGCAACAGATGTTCTATAATATTCAATACGAATCGCCAATGGTCAATTTCATCACCAAAGTTGAAGATATTGTGAATAAATTAAAATTGCATAATGAAAATATATCTGAAAAAATGATTATCACAAAAATATTATTATGCCTGCCTGACAAATTCAAACATTTTACTTCAGCGTGGGAATCAGTCCCAAGCTCGGAGCAGACGCTTAAAAACTTGACAGCAAGGCTCTTAATTGAAGAAGAACGTTTAAAACAGAGAGAGGCTCCAACAGAAGCAGCTTTGGTTGCTAAAGGAAATAATGTAAAGAAGAACTATAGTGACATGAAGAACAACAAAGGGTCAAAGTGTAATAGTGCAAGTGAACAAAATAAAAAGTGCTTTGTTTGTGGAAAGATCGGTCATCTTAAAAGTGAATGCTATGCTCGCAAATGTAATAATTGTGGTAAGACAGGTCATATTTATAAAAACTGTAGGTTAAGACAACATCAAAATAATAGGGCTCCAAGAGCATATATTATGCAAAGTCAATGTCAAAGTAAATGGGTTATGGATACGGGTGCTAGTGAACACATGTGTTGTAATAAAGATCTGTTTACTGATTTTAAGGAAATTCAAAATAAGTTTGTCACTATTGGTAATGGCAATAAATTAAAAGTAATGGGCATAGGAAAGATAGAAGTAGACGCCTACAATGGAAATGAATATGAACCCTCAGTATTATTAAATGTATTGTTTGTACCTGAACTCCAAGTTAATTTATTTTCTGTTGTATGTGCAATTGATAAAGGATATAGTATTGTGTCTGACAGTAAAACATGTAAGTTTTATAAAAATGGTATTGTAACCTGTACTTCCTCAAGACATGAAAATTTATTTATTATGAATTTTAAAATAAAAGAAAGTACTGCATTAATTTCAACATTAACAGAGTGGCATAATAAACTTTGTCATCAGAATTACTCGTATGTAAAAGATGTGTTACATAAATATAATAAGACATATGTAACCATAATGAACAGTGTATTGCATGTATTAATGGAAAGCAGCATAGGCTACCATTTAAAAGAAGCTTTCATAGGGCGACTAAAGTAGGAGAACTAATTCATATGGACTTAAGTGGGATTATAGAGTGTAGCTCTTTAGGTGGTGCCAAGTACTTTTTACTGCTAAAAGATGATTATAGTAATTATAGATGGGTTTATTTTATTAAAAATAAATGGGAAACTAAAGAGTGCATAGAAGAATTTTTAGTATTTTTTAAAAATCTTACAGGTAATCAGGTTCAGCAGTTTAGGTCTGACAATGGTACTGAATTTATAAATAGACACATAACTGAGTTGTTTAAGTCACAGGGCATAGTACATCAGACTACAATTGCATACACACCTGAACAGAATGCTCGTATCGAACGTGAAATGAGGACTGTAGTGGAAGCAGGACGGACAATGTTGTTGGCAAAAAATCTTCCGAAGAAACTGTGGGCTGAGGCTTTAAGCACTGCCATTTTCACAATTAACAGAACAGGTAAGTCACCAATACCTAATAAAACACCCTATGAATTATTATTTAATAAACAGTTTGATATAGACACACTAAGAGTTTTTGGTACAGAAGTATTTGTACACATTCCTAAACATAACCGACAAAAATGGGATGCCAAAAGTAAAAAAGGTATATTTGTTGGTTACGGTATAAACACTAAAGGTTATAGAATATGGACGCCTGAAAATAAAGAAGTAAATATATATAGATGTGATATTTATTAAAGAAGACACTATTAATAGAGTGGAGGATACTTTGAATAAGGATAGTTCATATAAAGTCAGAAGCGGTGGCAGTTTTCATATTATACAGGACAGAGATGTGGAGCAACAACAAAAACAGAGTACGGAGCATATAGAAATAATAGAAAATGACTCAACAGAACTACCTACTATCAATGAAACAGATAAAAATAATAGTATTGAAAGCGAAAAGGATCATAGTAAGACAAATAAAGAAATAGGATATATGAATCAAGAAGATAAGGTCACAAACAGAAGAAGTGAAGAAAGTCAGAACATAAATAGAGAAGAAATGAGTGATACGCAATGTGAAGATGAGATGATAGAAGAATATCTAGAAGAAGAGCTTTTTGATACAGAAGAGAGTAAGGAAACAGAAGAAAGAAGAACTAAAACAGGCAGAAAGATCAAGCAACCATATTGGTTAAAGGATTATGATACAGCTTTGATAACACAAGGAGAAGAAAATTTAACTTACAGAGATGCAATTATGGGAAAAGATAAAGACAAATGGCTCAAGGCAATCAGCGCAGAGATAGAAGCATTAGAACGGAATCAAACCTGGGTTGAGACTGACTTGCCAGTTGGAAGAAGAAAAATAGATACAAAGTGGGTGTTTAAAATAAAAAGAGACGACAATGGTAAAACACAGTATAAGGCCAGACTTGTTGCGAGAGGCTATCAACAAAAAGATGATTTCGACCCCACTGAAATATATGCACCAGTTGCAAAACTTCCAACACTCAGAATTTTACTTGCCATAGCAGTTAAATACAATTTGAGCATTTCACAAATGGATGTCAAGAGTGCATTCCTAAATGGTGATATTATGGAGGATGTATATATAAAAAGACCACAAGGATTTAAAGAAGGAAAGAAAGTACTGAAACTAAAACGAGCATTATATGGTTTGAAACGATCACCGAAAATGTGGAATGATAAATTCAATGACTTTATGATTAAGGAAGGGTTTAACAGGAGTAAAGCCGATTATTGTCTCTATTATAAAAATGAAGAAAAGTTTTATTTACTATTGTATGTCGACGATTTAATTTTGATTTCAGAAAATATCAATAATTTAAACAAATTAAAGAATTCTTTAAAAGCAGAATTTGAAATGAAAGATATGGGGAATAATAATTTGAAATATTTAGGCATAAACATATATAAAAAGGAAGGTTGCATAGAACTGAGTCAAAAGCAATATATAGAAGAATTACTATTAAATTACAAAATGAATGAATGTAAGTCTGCAGAAACACCTATAGAGTTAGGACTTGATCTTAGTTTACAACCTGCAAAGGATGAAGAATTGGTAAAAAGATGTAGAAGACTCGTTGGCAGCCTGATGTATGTGATGTTAGGTACCCGGCCCGACATATGTTTTGCTCTCAACTATTTGGCTAGATTTCAAACATATGCTAATGAAAGCTTATGGAAAGGACTAAAGCGCATATTAAGATATTTACAAGGAACAAAGGACTGGAAGTTAATTTATAGAGCAGAAGAGGATATACCTTTGTTGGGTTATACAGATGCTGACTGGGGAGGTGACAAGCTGGACAGAAAATCTACATCTGGTTTTGTGATGCAAGTATTTGGATGTACTGTGTCCTGGGGGTGCAATAAACAACAATGTGTAGCATTGTCATCTACTGAGTCAGAATTTATAGCTTTAGGTAAAGCAGTTACAGAGGGTTTGTGGGTACAAAATTTAATGTGTGAACTAAAATTAAACAACAGATGTTTTAAAATTTTTATTGATAACCAATCAGCAATACATTTTTCTAAAAATTGTGATAACAAGCGACTTAAGCATATTGATCTTAGATATCATTTTGTTAAACATAAGATTGCAGAAGGTTTGTTACTCTTAGAATATATTCCAACAGATAAACAATTAGCAGATATGTTCACAAAAAGGTTAGGCAAAGTTGTATTCAAAGTTTTTTGTTTAAAGTTAGGATTAATGTAACAAATTATTGTTTAACTGAAAAAAATATTGTAATAATGTATGTTAGAGTTGTGAAGAGTTTTATTTTAATGATGGTTTTCATTGAGGAAGGGTATTGAGAATGACAATGAAAACCCGCTTTAAATATTTGAATGTTTTATAACCTATAATAGTAGAACCTTTTATTATCTGTGTTCCCGCTAAAATTAATGTCTAACAGAGACTTTTGTGTTCCACATGTTTAATTAATTGTTACAGTTGTATTACAGAAGACTTTACTAATCAATAAACCAAATTCACCATAATCGTCCGGACTTTAATTGTATTTTTTTCTTTAAAAGGAAACAAACTTTGGTCGATAACATTTATTGTTCCTCTCCTGAGGGGTGGTCGCCTTCACGATTTGCTTATATGGTTCTTAGAACTTAAACAGGCCGAGTTTAGTCAGTAGGTCACGTAGCCGGACCGTTCCGGTAACGTGGAGTCCGACATAACCTCCGTGACACTTGCCGTTGCGGGGATATTCTAGGTACGTTTCGTGCTCCTTATGAGGATTCTCAGCCTTCCTGTCCTGAGGAAAAAAAAGTCGATAGGTAGCATTTTTAAATGTAAAACTTCAACTGAACAAAATTGATAGATTACGATTGATTGACTCTGACGGGCTGCAAGTATGTGTGATAGAGGATTATGTTTGGGTTTAGATAGGGTGCATCGTGACATAGATATTAGTTTTGCAGACAATATCCATTTTTTTAGTCAAGGTAAATGTAGATCTGCTTTGAAATTTCAACGAAAAGATTTTTTGTTTATTATACAGAAAAAACTATTTTTTTTTTATTGACCGAAGGGAGTACTAGCGTCACTGTAGTCTCGGAAGGTCTGGGGTCCATTCTGCCATGTACCAATGCGTTTTTCGTTTATGAAATTTCATATATACATTTATCTGACGCTCTAACTCTAACAGTGAAAGAAAACAGCGTCAGGCAACCTACATACACTTCCGAAGAAATTCAAAGGTATATAGCTAATCGCCCTAACATAGTTACGGTAGGCTTGTGCCTCTTCGTGGGAACGGTATTGATGATGATGATAATCTTAAATTTTTAGTTATTTGTTGTCATGGCTACCTCATTCTTATGTGAGTAATTGTAATGTGTCTTATAAACTTATAATCCGTTAACCAACAATTCATCGGTTATCCCTTGTTTCACCTTTGTCCATGTCCAATGCACAAGCCCTCCAAGCCAAATCCAACAAAAAAAAGTATGTGCGTGTGCTATCAACTGCCATTTACTACGTTTACTATCTATGGTTTAATAGTATACTAATCTGTGCTAGTAGTTGTGACTTGTGACTTCTATAACTAATCTGTGTTTTAATTCTGTGGTTTGCAAAAGTTTTGAGTATTTTTTGTGCTTTCAAAAGTTTTAACTTCGACAGAAAGTAACAAACTTATGAGAAAAAAATTTGGGCGCAAAATTTTCTTACATTATGGGGTTTAAAAATGTAACACACGTGCTGTTTGATATGGATGGCTTAATTCTTAGTGGGTACACACCAAAAATTAAGTATTAACCATACTAAATATTTTAATTTTAAATAAAATTAATTTTAAGGGTCCTTATTCCCGTCGTATTAATGAAGTTAAGTTAATCCACAATTTATTCTCTAACTTATGATATTTACCTATTGGAAGACGGAACAAGACTATTAAGTGGATTAATTAAACTAGACTTATAAAAATGTTTATTAATACGGTCCTGTATGAGGTTTTTATACTCTAGGGTAACATGTTAATATAAAAGCCATATCTCATTTTTGTCATTGATATCTACCTACAAATTATTCAATTTTGATAATACTCAATTGTAGTATTGTCATACAAGATGTTACCTATTTTTAATTACACGTCTGCCGTTTTTAAAAGGTTTAGGACTTTTCATTTTTCATAGTAGAATTATTATTGAGTTTCATTAATTGTTATAAATAATGAAGTAGAAAATAATGCAAGTTCAAAAATTGAGTCTTTCATCGGGTTAAGCAACATGAGAAACAGTGCATTTGTGATTGCACAGATACTTGTGTATTAGAGGTGTGCAAAATACTTCACTGAAGTGTAAAGAATGATATACTTCAACTGGACTAGATGAAGTATATCACTCATGTAGTCCACTTAGTTCTTCTAGTTCACATGGCTCAGTACTTCAGTAGTCCATTTGAGTCGCCTTATCGCTTAGTTCATTCACGTCACTTCACTCGTTTAGTCCAATTAGTTTATCTGTATGGTAGTTCTTTTAAGTAGGTATGAGATGTTATGTCAATTTGACTGCATAACTGAACACTAATGATACATAATGCAGGAGTAATTAAAAGTTACTAAAACCTATTGAAATGTTTACATTATTTTTCAGATATTACATACGAATTTAGATTAGTATATGCCACACTCGTAGTATTAGTATACACCATATTATGCACATGCAGACTAGAACTTAAGCAAAGAATATGAAATTATTCATAAACAAATTCTTCCTTTAACTAATTACTCAAGTAAAACTAAACATAATGTTTGCGCCATAAGACATGAAATTGTGTGCGGGCAGACTCGACCGGCCGGTGATTCTAGTTACTGTATTCCACAAACAAATCACAGCCGAATGTTTACTTTTAACCAATAGAATCGCATAGATTGTTAGATGATGTGATATTCTGGTGTTCGGATTGGATAAGCAGCATGGTTCGGTTCGTTTTGTGAGTGGAATCGACCCACAGGATGCCAAGCCAATCAACCGTCTCGCTCTCGCACGCTATGTTTGTAATCTATCCGTTCGCTTTACTCTCCTTCAGTGAAAGAAGTGTTGGGAACTAAATAAAATACTGAGCTAGTTGGGACCAGAATGAATGAGTGAAGGAGATATAATTGCGAAGTGGCCTAGTCTAATTGAAGCATTCATTCACAAACAACTCAACTCTATTGTATATTATATCATATATACTTGAGTATATACTAACTACACAAATGGTTAGAAGTTGGGAACATTGGTTACTGTGTAAATAAATTTTTTAAGAGAAGTTTACTGTTGTCCTACATAATAATGAATTATTTGTTTGAAAATGTATAAAAAATGTTGTATACTTTTTTTCAGATACAGAAGACTTGTATACTATTGCATATCAGAATATTACATCTAGATATGGAAAAGAGTACACATTTGATTTGAAAATAAGACTAATGGGAGCACAGTCTCATGAGACTTCACAAATCATTGTTGATGCTTTGCAGTTACCTATAACACCACAAGAGTTCATTGAGGAATCAAAAAAACAGTTTGAAATATTATTTCCTAATTCACAAGTCTTGCCAGGTAAATCTTTTTTAGATATATCTTGTTGACTTTAGTTATTACTGTATTGTAATAACTAAAATATCAAGCAAATTCTTTATACTGAGGTGTCTGGCATTACAAAGAGTCTTTAATTTTATTTAACTAATAAGGAATTATATAGAGTTTTCTTTAGTAGTTTATATTATTTCTTAATTATTTTAGGAGCAAAGAGGTTAATTGAACATCTACATAAAAATAATATTCCCATTGGACTTGCAACTAGTTCTAGCAAAGAAAGTTATGAATTGAAAACTAGCAAGAATCATCAAAAATTATTCTCACTATTTCCTTACAAAACCATGGGGTCTTCTGATCCTGCAGTCAAAAGAGGCAAGCCACATCCTGATATTTTTTTAGTAGCTGCAGCAAAGTTTCCTGATAAACCTAATCCTGAGCAGGTATTTGAATATAATAAGATTGCCTTTAATATCTAAATGTCAAATGGTTTCTTAATATCCCATTCCCTATATGTGTCTAATAATTTCAGCCAGCCAGAACACCTTGCTAAATACTTTTTTAATTTCATAAATTCTGCTTTGATGCTTTCGATAATATCCAATGGTCAAGTAATAATAGCATTATTTTACAGTGTTTAGTGTTTGAAGATGCTATAAATGGCGTTAAGGCTGCAAAAGCTGCTGGCATGCAAGTGGTTATGGTACCAGACCAGAGGATTGACAAAAATCAAACCACAGATGCATCGTTAGTGTTAAATACTTTAGAAGACTTTAAACCCGAGTTATTTGGCTTACCAAAGTTTGAAGATTAAAAATTCATATTGTTTGAGTCTTTGTTTTTACTTTTCCGAAAAATTGCTACCACCAAATGTGACAGACAACTAAAATAGTGAAACTCAATAAAGAACAATGGCAGTGGGCAAGACACATTGCTTGCAGGCCTGACATTCATTGGGGTGGAAAGTTTTTTAAAAGACAACATACAGCATTGGTAGATCCCACCAAACTCCTATTCTTCCAACATTGAAAGTTGTCACAATTAAAAAAAAATAAACATTTACAGGCAATTTTTTTAAGTAGGCTTGGATAGTGAAATCCAAAACTATGAGAATTTGCGAAACGTTCTTGGAGTCTCTTGTCCAGTTTTGATGAAACTAAAACTGTATAACCGACATTTTAAAAATTCAGTATATTTTGTCAGAAGTTGTCAAGAAATATTGTACTATTGTTATTACCACAATTCGATAATGTCGCTAATAAAAACAAAATCTGGAAAGGTATTTCATGGAAAAGCAAGAATGCAAAAAAAGGAATGTTTTGTTCACCAAATCTGATATTAACAAATCTATTACTGTTTAATTTACCTTCTTGCTCTCACCAGTTCTTGCATTCGAAAAGTTGAGGAGATGCTGAGGTATACACCCAAATCTAGTATCCTGTCATTACATTTGTAGAACAAGGGTTTGAAGATCCGGTTCACTCGGTGCGTAATACCCGGCGTCTGGTCGCACCTCATCCTCCTCCAGGTCCCAACGTACTCAAATGTTCGACCATCTAGCGGCTCGTTTGAGTTGTGTTGTTATTGTTTGGCACGAGAACCCATCAAAGTTCTAGCTTTTTCAAAAACAAGTTCAAGATGAAGTTGTTACTGTAGCTAACAACATTAAAAATTCAAAACAAAAATTGTAATATCTCTTCTAACCTTGCTCTTCCACGTTGCATCTTCGATCAAAAATTCCAATTCAACAGGCTAGCCATTACGTTATTGGATTGGATTTTCGCACAGGTTATCTCCTGGTTTGAAACTATTTCTATACCTTTTATGAAACTCGGTTCAGCACTCAGACAATGATAGTCGTCTTGCCTTTTACTGAATATACTTCTGCGGGACTTATGGGCTTAGGGCACGATGGATCGTGTCGTCTGATCGCGGCTTTATTCTTGTTGGCCTTTATTTCGCTCTCCATACTATTTTAACACGTAAATTCAAAAATTGTGAGTAATTGATGTTTCGTCGTGATTTTGAATAATTATGGGGTAATTCCTCACTTGCTTTTATTTATACCCTAAGGGACGCACATAGTTAAAAGTAAAGAGTATTTGTTTTTTAATTGATTTAAATTGTACGGCTGCTTTGTAAATGTACGAATACATAAATATGTAAAATTGGTATCCTTGACTAATGTTGTCATTTTTTTATATTATTACTAAAATCAACACACTCTGGTAACCTTTATTTATAGCATCTATGTAACCGCCGACCACCGTCGGCACCGACTGCCCTTTTTAATGATTTATGTTGACCTTATGACGTACTATTGTGGCACTTTACTGTATCTTATTATTATTATTTATTTATTTATTTATTAATGACTTACACATTACATAATACAAAGTCCCACAAAACTGTATATACAGTTTGACTGTGGGCTTATATCTTTATATGGCTAAGTATACGATTTCGTTACATAATTCGAAAGATAAAACAGCAGATATGACGTGATACAAAGACCTCGTGTGTCGGTAACATTCTTGTTTGTATGCCAAATATTACATATACAACATTTATTTATTTTAATAATTAGTTCCACTAAAATTAAAAAGTTCAGTTATTTATTAAATTTCATCATAAAATGATTTACAAACCTGTTTCACACGTTTTGTTCGACATGGATGGATTAATATTGAGTAAGTGTTGACGTAAATTGTTTTCAGTAAGTATACTAAACAAAGCATATCGCTTTTACATTTTATTTTTATTCCAGATACTGAGGAATTATATTCTGTTGGATTCGAAGAAATAGCTGCTAGGCATGGAAAGAAATTTACCTATTCCTTAAAAATGAATATTATGGGCAAACAAAGCGAAGAATTGGCTAGCTCTATTATAAATGAACTAGGTTTGCCTATAACTGTAGATGTATTTATGACTGAATCCCGAATAATATTTGAAAAATTATTTCCACAGTGTAAAATTATGCCAGGTATGACCATTAGTTATGGTTTAATATTGATATTTGAATTATTATACTCGAATAATTTGGGAGCGAATATTTGAATGTCGTTTAGTCTTCACTGTCAACAGTAGAAATTGTCGTATTATATTTTACTCGAAATAATATAAATGCCACTAGTTGGACTGCTTTTGTTAACAATTTTGAAAACATTGAATGAATTGCATTGTTAATACATTATAGTGATATGTTTTATATTTAAAAATTACAAGTAGCATACTTTCATTTTTTTTAATTACATTCAAAATCATTATATATTTCTTATCATACTAGAAATAACTAGCCCGTATTTTCTTTTGAGTACCTAGTATTTATTTAGTCGAATTATATTTATTATTATGATAAAATGATTTGATGACACTAAAAACTTGGTAAATAGCTCATTAAATTTTTTCTCGTTCCATTTCTTTACCGTCTGTGATCAATCAAATTTGAAACAAAAATTTTTTTCAAAATAACTCGATGAAAACGAACAAATATCATAACAAAGAATTAAACTTGGTTTTTTTTACATACCCTTTTACTTTAATTAAGTAAATTTAATTATCGTAGGTGTTGAAAGGTTGATTCGTCATCTTCGCAACAACAACGTACCGATTGGCTTGGCCACAAGTAGCAGTATAGAGAGCTACCAGCTTAAAGTGCGACACCACAAAGAACTATTTGATTTACTACCATATAAAACGTGGGGTTCTTCCGATCCCACAGTTAAGTTAGGAAAACCGCATCCTGATATATTTATCGTAGCGGCCTCAAAATTTCCTGACGAACCGAATCCAGAAAACGTAAGAAATCCAATAAAAATATGAAATAATGCTCGCTTATGATTGACATTCGTTTGTATAATTTAAATTATAAATTTACAATTGTTGCATACATATTGTTTATAAGGGCGACTAGTAAAGAATTTGGCCATACATGTAACTTATGACATTGTTCTCTAGAAAATCATAAGGCAATTGAAATACAGGCATTCCTACTTACACGTGTTTACTATTTCAGTGCTTGGTTTTTGAGGATTCTCTTAATGGAGTGCTGGCAGCTAGAGCTGCCGGTATGCAAGTGGTTATGGTGCCGGACTCACGCCTCGATCGAAAGTTCACCACCGATGCACACTTAGTGCTGGATTCCGTTGAAGAATTTCGACCAGAAATTTTTGGATTGCCAGCATATTGTACCTGCGAATGATTGAAAGGCAACAGAAATACTGCAATGAATGTCAAAGATGGGAGCTGAATATTTTGTAAATATTGTATAGCAATTTTTGAATACAAATTGCGAAACTATGAAGCAATTGAATAAATATCTTTATAACGCTAGCAGTATCTTCTTACAACATACCCCGTCATAACATACGCATCCCACGTGTTTGCTCACTCTATATAAAATGCTAGTTGTTCAAAACTACTTTTGCCGTAGGAACCTTAATACTGGTTGAGATACAGATCTGCCTATCATGCAACAACAAGTTGATCCAAAATCAAAAAAAAATCTAAATTAACTTTATACAAAATTTGACTATATAAAAAGCTCTTTTGAATCGTCCAAATTCTTCTTTCCTACCATCCTGTTCTGAACATTTCTTTATGACCGTTGAAGAGCATTCTAACCACGGCGGCCCACTCACCTCATCACTCCCTACCAAAGAGAGGTATCGTTGACCACGGCATACTCTATAATACTGTATAAGGCAGCCTTCGGCTTCTTCCAGTTTAGATCATTTTTTCCAGAACATATACCCATGTTTTAAATAGGACAGCGCTGCACCGCGCTTTCTCCTGAAGATCGGTCGCTCTCATTCCCAACCATAAAGTCTATAGGACCAAGCCCTAAGGAGGAGTTTAGTTGGTAGATCTTGTCGGTCAGACTACCCCGACTGACATGTAGTCCAACATAATCTCCGCGGCTCTTGTCTGCAGGAATATTCTGGGCATGCTTCACGCCTTTTGTGAAGATTCTCGGCTACTATCTTCCGAGAAAAAAAGTGTTGGACATGGCCAAGGATCTTTCCACTAATCAGCCCTGCGTTTCTCACATCCAGCACTTGTCTGTTTACCTTGTAAGAGTGGAACTTACCTAACAATGCAGAAGTAGTCAGCTTTTTTCCGCAAGCAATACGGCCTTCTCATTGACTTGTTGACCTCGAGGTCCGAGATTTACAGTGTAAAAACATACAGCCGGTCGCCTTTAATATTGCTTGAAAAGTCCCAATATTCGTAGTTAGCGCAGGGGAGTGATATATTTAAAATTATTTTTTTCTTCATTAGACTCTCAGTAGTTGGTGGTGGATAACAGAGTTATATATTTGTATAAATATAAATTGTTTTAAGGGTTAACAAAATATAATGATTGTACAGTCATAGATGTTGGGTTATATGTTGTTAGGGATATGTTGCATAGGGATTGGTTTCGGTGGTCAGAGATGTTATTTTGGCTTGAGTACTAAATTAGCATCTGGTACAATCCAAAAAAGGCATGAAGGTGCTGTGTTTAATTAATATGCAAGTTCAACATGGTGAATAAATGAGAAAAAATTACAAAATATTATCAGCAATAAACATTTATTAAATATTAACCAAATTTTATAACTACGCTTACTAAAATAATAAAAAAAAGAACATGTTCTACATTAGGATTTTTACTCAGTGTTAAGGGTGTAGTTACAAACACAAAATATTGTATGTATGGCCAAACCCGAACAAATTAAAGAATTAGAACTGGAGCACCATCAAGTGTGCATACCACTTACAGCAATAGAGAAATACAATTATAATCTCTCTGTATTTCTAATGTAGTGGGACTATAATGCTAAACCTAGATCTTCTGAATCAAAAATTTATTTACTGCACAAACACCATGTATTGTGCATATATCTATAAATAAAATAACAAATAACTACCTACAAACATTTAAGTTCATCATAATATAAAAATTTGTGTCATGATTTCACCATGATTATCAGTAGAATACCCGTCATTGTTCATTTCATGGCACATCTTTAAGTTGTAACAATGAATGCAATGTTATGTTTTATTACAGAATTATTATACATGTTAGAAATGCTTTGTAAAACTTTAATTATAATAGTGAAGCCATGTTATCATGTATATTCTTGTTCCAACATTGTAATTCAACTAAACAGATATAACTTTTAATATGGTTACTCTACTAAATATAACATTACTGAGTTGTATCTACCTATGATGAGTAAGGAGGTAGACCAAAAAGTTCAGGTTTAAAATCATCTAACGATTTTAATACTAAAGTAGCATCATTCAATTCTGTAATACTGATTCGTGGATCAGGTACTACCACTACTTGCATATCAGCTGCTTTTGCTGCTTTCACTCCATTGACAGCGTCTTCAAACACTAAACACTGTAAAAATTTGTATAATTATGTCAGTAATATAATACAGAACAAAATTAGAAACAATATAAAAAAAATTAATATAAAAATATAGAATAAACAAGAGAACTTACATCTTCCGGATCGGGGTTATCTGGAAATCTTGAAGCACATACTAAGAAGATGGCTGGATCTGGTTTCCCCTTAGTAACTTCAGGGTCAGTGGTGCCCATAGTAAGATGATTGAATAAAGAGAGAAATTCTTGATGGTTTTTCATTTTCAAGTTTACACTATCCAGACTAGAGCTTGTAGCAAGTGCAATAGGCACTCCATGCCTATGAAGATGTTCAACAAGCCTTCGGGCACCTGAAACATGTTTACAATTGATAAAAGAGGAAATTATGTGAGATTAACAAACAACCAATGTGTTTTTTGTATTTCAAAATTATATATACAACAAAAAAAACATGCATACTTTTAGAAGTATGCAAACACTCTAACATAATTTGACTCAAGATCCATAGTGGTTAGGTATATGAGTAGTGATGATGTATATGATAGATAAAATAGGAAGTATGCAAGGCTATTAAAATTATTTGAAAATTTATTTGCAATACATCACCTGGCATAAGTTGAACTTTTGGGAACAAAATTTCATAGATTTCCCAACATTCTTCTGAAAATTCTTCCTTTGAGACTGGAAGATCCAGGGCCCTGATAATTTTCTCAGCACATTCTGGACCTTGATACCCTAAAAGAGTAGATTTTAACTCCCAAGTGAATATTTTCCCATATTTGGCGCATACAGTACTGAATGCTTCAGTATATATGATTTCAGAATCTGTAAATATTATCGATTTTTTTATATTGAGTAGTTTAAAAAGAAATTGATACCAATCTTTCTAAAAGATATTACACATACCAATAAGAAGTCCGTCTAAATCAAATAAAACATGGGTTACATTTTTCAGTTGCATGGTGATACTAAAGTTTTAAGTAATACGATATATAAATGAAATTCAATTACTGTACTTATTCAACACATTCAAGAAAGCCTGGACCGCAGGAAGGGAAACAAAACAACCGGCTTCCAACCACAGACCAAACGAATACTTTTTTTTTAATTTTATGACCTGGTAGCATAGGCTTTTAAGTCATTTTATTTGGAAAATGTTCGTTACTTTGGGGTCCAAACGAATACAACTTGTATGTGAACCACAGGTTAGCGTTACTCACAAATTACTTAATTATATTTTTATAATAGTTTGTACTATCATACAATCACAATTCCTTACTTAATGTGCCTCCCTACGGTTCGACTAATGCAGTCTCAACACAAGTTGGAGAAACTTTTGTGTTGAAACGGAGTAGGTAACAACATTTCTAAAGGTTTGTACTCTGTTTAATACAAACATGAAAATATATAAGTTATATAATGTAAGTTATGTTATAACAAAATTTAAATTTGTTTGATGCTAAAATAATAATAACAGATTTATAAAAAAATACATTATTGTGAGCTTTAAGAACAGGAAGGACAAGGAAGCGGTCTCCAATGACGAAGCAAATATCATAGTAAATTATTTGGACCTTTATTTGCAATTAATTATTTTTTATTCATAACGCCCTACCACCAGGGTGATGGTTCTGTACAGGAGATTTTTTTGTCCTGACTATAAAATAAGTAGGAACAAAAAACTGCCACCTTAAATATCTTTTTGACAGGACGAAGTCTGTCGGGTCCGCTAGTTATAAATAAATATTATAAGTGTGGTACGTATATAACGTGTTTATTTATAAGTTATATAGGTACACCATAGGAGTTTAACTTGTATTGAGCATGATAAACACCTTTTTACATTTTAGCGTACGGAATTTCTGTATGGGGTGGCGCCGGAAAATCCACATTGATTGAGATCGAAAGAGCTCATCGTGTAGTTATTAAAGTTATGCTAAGGAAGCCCTTTCGCTATCGAACTGAAACACTATATAAAGAAACTCGGATACTACGTGTCAGACAACTTTACATTCTGAAGGCTATATTGTGCATACATAAAAACATTAACACTATACCTGATTATTGTATCCTGATGAAAAAGCGTATTTTTACAATACCTCGGCCCCAAGTAACATCACTTTTGGCCAAACGCTGCCCATCCTACTTGCATCCACACATTTATAACACAGTCAACAAAATATGTAACATCAAGCACCTGCATGTGTCTCAGTGCAAGAAAGTTGTAACAAACTGGCTGCTGTCTCTCTCGTACGATGAAATTGAAAATATCATGCCATCTAAACAATTGGTCAGAACATTGACTTTAATCAACCTATTAACAATCTTAAAAATTTGCTTTAATTAACACACTGAAATCAATAACTCACAGTCGTCATATTATAGTATAGTACCTATCACTTAACATACATGTGTATACACATCCATACTCCCACGCCCGTGCGCACATACACTTACACACACACGCACACACATACACACGCACACATACTACACTCACACACTGCTGCTTAATTTTAATTTTATCTCATGTTATTATAATTTATGTATCTTAATTAGGTACCACCTGAATCCAACTTTATTGTAAAATAGTAATGTTTCGTCTTGTAGTGATTAGCACATTAAAGGTAACTCACTGCTCAGGTCCCCTAGATACAAGCTAAAGCTTAATTAGGGGCCCATTGAACTTAAAACTTTTGATTGTACTTAGTGTGATAAGTTACATGAGAATGTGAATGTAAACTATGTAAATAACATCAAACAACATTTTTCTGTAACGGTACAAATAAACGTTATTATTATTTATTTATATTTATTTATTACATGTTAGAAAGTTTTTGATGAATCGCAAAACATATGGTACAATATTTCACTATATTATAGTAAGTGAGTGAACAGTGAGTTACTGGATCAAATACAAGAAAATTAGATCGGTGTGTTAACTTGGAGAGAAATAAAGTTTTGAAAACTAATAATAATACATACTAGACATGATGATGCAATACAGGTATTAATGTAACGAGTAAGAGAATACATTTATTGGTTCAGATAGAAGGCTAGTCAATTAAGATAGTAGAAAGACTTAAAGACGATGGCTTAATGACTAAAAAGCGGAGAAAATATTAGCAGATAAGTATTGGCAACGGAACTTTAATGGAGGTTCTCCATATTACACCTGCAAAAAGTATTAATGACAATGGGTATTATAGCCCAGTAACTAAGCATAATACCTTAGATTTGACCTCATAATTTTTTTAAGTCCGGTAAACTACATGAACTATCTACCATATCAAAATACTCCGCATCAAGGCATCAAAGGTATATTCATTTCAAAGAAGCAAATTTCAAAGAAGCTGGATGAGATCCTCACCAAACCTCTGACAGCTATTTTTATATATATAAAATGTCTGCTCATGTCTAGTTGTGACATTATAACAATAAAAGAGGTCGGATATTTTACTATCGAAAACAACATAATTATTAGATGCGTATTCCCACGCATATTATCGTATGGAATACTGACCATAAATTTATGAATTCACATAGTGATGTGCATGTACTTGTGAAATATAAACTTGTAACCTTAGTGTTGTGCATGATCGATTTTCTTATCGATAGTCTTCTTTTTTTTTATCGATGTAAATTTATAAAATACGGAACATTATTATTATTTTCTCTTTCTCAATATATTTAAACTGCAGAAGAAAATATTTTAAAAAATATGGTGCTTACACGTTCAAGAGCAAATAGCCCTGGTGCTAACCATGGACAACCTGTACATATTATTACTACTGCTGCTGTTGTTTCATCAGCAAGTGCAACTGCTCCTGCTGTCATAATGAGTGCCTATGATGCGCATTCGCCAGTTTTTTCGGGAATAGCTGACTTAATGCTGCAACAGAGTATGTACTCGCCTGGTTATGGTGATTATAGTGCCGCAGCTACATCTTCTGTGTACCCACAGGTCGCACAGGGTATCGCTCAGGACATGAAGCCGCCTTTCGTTAACCCTGCTGGTGGTTACTATGTCCCACCTACGACTACTACTGCTGGAGCGAATTCAATGCCTTTAGTGATTACTGATGGACAGATGGCTCAAATTATCAACGCCTTAAAAACTCAACCTTCTAATACTTGTGGTTGTAATTTTTCTGGATGCACAGCTCGATTTGATGGTACTGGCGATGTCCAAGCTTTCGTAGATGCAGTACAGATTTACAAAAACTGTGTTGGTGTGTCAAATGACATAGCACTCCGAGGTATACCTATGCTGCTGATAGGTTTTGCTGCTACTTGGTGGCAAGGTATTAGTATTCTGTCACTAGTTGGGATCAAGCTATAGGTCTGCTACAACAAACTTTTGGTATTCGGTTGCCGCCCTACAAGGTGTATCTGTGTCTCTTTGAGAGGGAGCAAGGAGATGAAACTACTGATGTGTTTGTATGCAAAGCCAGAGTGCTGATTAGTCAGTTACCGTTACGTTACAGTTACGCTTTCAGGCGAAGTTTAACTTGACATGATATTGAACTTTTACATCGCCGTATACGAGAGAGAGTTTGTCGTACTTCTTTTAATTCATTCACAGAGCTATTAACTTTAAGTCGTTCTGTAGAAGAAATGATTATTGAAAAATCACTGGTGCTTCCAAAATCTAAAGATACTAGCAGATTTCTTCCGCGGCGATCTTTTACTGGACCAGTTCCAGAATCAAGTACTCGTGACGACAAAATTCCCAAGCTTATTAGACCCAGATGTAATTACTGTAAAGTTTTTGGACATATGATTGACGAATGTCCACGTTTATACCTTATGTTTAATTCGAACAAAACCACTCAAAGACCTGACAAAGAAACACCACAACTGTCTTGCTTTGGTTGTGGACCTCCTGGTGTTGTACGTTCCAACTGTGATATATGTAAGGCTAAGAAACCTGCAATTCCGTTTCAATCAATAGCTTCTTTGGGTGCAAGTCCTATTGATGCACGAGGCCGACCTCGTCTCTCAATAAATATTTTCGGTGTAAACGGTGATGTGCTTATTGATACTGGCGCGAAACATTCTATAGCTAGTGTTAGTTTAAAGGAATTGTTAGTAGAAAATAGACATGGTACTGTAAAAAGCTTTGAGGCACAGGTAGCAGTCGTTAATGTAACAATTCATGATTTAGTTATTCCAGCTTCTTTTATCGTTTTACCGGGTGCCACTGATTCGTTGTTAGGAATGAATTTTATGATTGATGCTGGCATGATATTAGACTTTAGGAATAATATGTACACAATTAATTCTGCTTCTTACAAAATGAATTTAATAGCGATATTATTTCTACTACAATAGCTTCAGTTGCGTGACGAAGAAGGGGTAAATCTTTCGACATGTGAGCGAGACGAATTAAATGTTTTGTTGCATAATTGTAGTGATATTTTTGAAGCAGGGGGAGGGCTGACAAAGTTTACAGTTCATCGCACAGACACAGGTGACCATGTTCCAATTAGAGTCCGGCCATTTAGAGTTACACCTTTGAAGAAAGAACAAATGCGTCTTGAAATTGATAAAATGTTAGAAGATGGTGTCATAGAGAATGCGGAATCTGAATGGGCTTCACCTGTTGTGATGGTCCCAAAGAAAAATGGAGAGGTAAGATTTTGTGTGGACTAAAGTATTACCAAATTAGATTAAATAGTATTACCAAAACAGATACTTATCCACTTCCGGTAATTGATGACATTCTTTTGTCATTTAGGGCCAATTGTGTAATGTCAACGGTCGATTTGAAATCAGGATACTGGCAAATTGAGGTGGATCCGGTTGATCGTGACAAAACATCCTTTATTTCCCCTTTTGGAACGTTCCGATTTCGTCGGATGCCCTTTGGCTTGAAAAATGCTTCGGCGACGTTTCAAAGGATGATGGATCGATTCACATCTGGTCTTAGATATGTTACAGCGGTCGCTTATCTTGTTGACGTTTTGGTGATCTCTAAAAATCTTACATCCGGTATTTGGCAGGCTCCGTGTTTTTGAACTGCAAGTGAATCGAAAGAAATGTACTTTTGGCCGTGATCAAGTAACATACTTGGGGCATATCATCTCTTCTCGTGGTATTCAGGCAGATCCCGAGAAAACACGTGCCGTGCTTGAGATGTCGCCCCCTAATAATGTTAAGGAACTTAGAACTTTCCTCCAAACATGTTCTTGGTTTCGGAAATTCATTCCAGAATTTTCTAAGATTAGTGACCCACTTACGAAGCTATTGCGAAAGAAACAACTTTGGGTTTGGAACGATGATCAGAAGATAGCTTTTGAGAAGCTTAAAAGACGCCTTGCTAAGACACCTATTCTCTGTCAACCTGATTTTAAACAACCTTATATATTGCGAACTAACGCCAGTGCTATTGGTGCAGTGTTATTTCAGGGACCGGATGTGAATTCAGAAAGCCCTATTGAGTATGCTAGTAGACTACTAACAACTGCTGAACGCAATTATAACACTACTGAAAGAGAAGCGTTAACAGTAGTTTGGGCTTTGGAAAGATTTAGGGGCTATCTGGAGGGCTTAAAATTGGTACTGATCATCAACCTTTGAAATGGCTTTTGTCTCTTATAACACCTAGTGGTCGTTTTGCACGATGGGCCATGAAGATTCAAGCTTATGATTTGGATATAAACTATTCACCTGGTAAGATAAATGTGATAGCTGATACGCTTAGTCATCCTGCAACTGCAGACTTGCATATTCCCAAAAGCTGTGATGTTGCTTTTATATCTATTGATCTTCGTCATCGTCAACCGTCTGAAATACGTGATGCTCAATTGAATTACTGTTTTATTTCTAAAATAATTAAAGATTTTGAATCTAGTGACGGTGATGAATCTATTAGATGGACCGATCGAGGATATTATATGGTACACGGGGTTTTCTTCCGTTCAGATCCTGACGGAGAATCTGAAGAACCACAGTCAGTAGTTCCGGAATCATGGTATGAGGAGGTATTAAGTGAACTACATGATGCTCCTTCCGCTGGTCACCTTGGATTGAAAGAACCCTTAAAAGGGTTAACGAGCATTTTTATTTTCCAAACATGCGTGCCTATATTGCAAATTATTTAAAGAAATGTGACTTGTGTCAGTGTTATAAGCCCACGAATCTAAAGCCCGCTGGACTACTTCAAACACCGATACTCCAGCGTAGATTTGAAGTGCTTGCTATTGACCTTTTTGGGCCCCTTCCAGAAAATGATAAAGGGCAGAAATGGATATTTCTTATTGAAGATACGGCCAGTAGATGGGTGGAGATTTTTCCTATGATAGAAGCCACCGCTGAGGCTTGTGCTAAACTTCTGATTGAGGAAGTATTTTTGAGGTATGGCTTTCCACGCCGAGTTATTTCGGACAATGGCACCCAATTTGTATCTGCTGTAATGCAGAAGGTCTGTTATGTTCTGGACATTAAGCAAAGTCTGGTTCCCGTTTATCATCCTGAAGCGAATCCTGCAGAAAGGAAAAATAGGGAATTAAAATAGACCTTATCGATGTTAGTTGGAAACGAACCACCGGGTCCCACAGGTTTCTCCTTATTTATTAAACTTCGTTTCCACTTTGCAAGATGTTCGCCATCGTCTGGAAATCCAGCAAGATATCCGCAAAGCCACGGCCGATCAATATCGACGTTCAAATCCTCACTTTGTGCCTGGTGACTTAGTTTTGGTTAATACGCATGTTTTGAGTAGCGCTAATAAGGGATTTACTAAGAAGTTTGAACCTAGACGTGAGGGTCCTTATGTGATCCGACGTGTGGTCACGCCCACCGCTTTTGAGGTGGAAGACAAAAACAGAGCCCTAAAGGGTAAATATCATGCCAGTTTGCTGACACCTTATACAGGTAATCTTGAGCCTTTAGCTAAAAGTCGTCGTGGTAGACCTGTATGTCGTCAGAAAAGTGCCAAGCCACTCACGAGACGTTCGAGCGGCTTGGAGGGGGAGAATGTAGCGCGGAGGGCTTCTTCCCGACTACGACGACCACCGGCTCGCTACCACTTGCCTTGATATTCGTATAACATCTATTTTTCAAAGTTATTGTATATATGACATGGACTTTATTTCTCCTAGTTCTATGTTTTTTCTGTGACAAGGGTTGTCATTAAATTTATTCAAGCAATGTGAGTTTATTTTTCCCCAACAAAACGATTATTTAGCGCCCTACGTTAGAAGCGTATGTCTGTTGTGATATGGCGAGGCATCTACAGTACTTTTACCTTTTCTTAATCCTTAATAAGTTGAGCTTAATAAATACTTAGATTCAACATACCATTCTAAGCAATGGGTTTGTAGAGCGATGATTTGTGACAAGCTGACAAGGTTTGTTGCCTTGATTGGTTGTTATTAGTCGAAATATTTTATTAAAGATTTCAAAATTATTAATAAATAATATAGAAATAGTTTGTAAGAATACGTAAAAATTTTTCAACTTGTTTGGCTCTTTTGCCAAATAAACGATGTAGAGTAAAATAAATCCCAAATTCATCTGCCTCATTTTAAAACAAAAATATTCCTTTTAGAAAAAAATCTGTCCTTTTGCAGGGCTTAAATCATTCCTACACCAATTTCAATACTGTTTCATCATAATCATATCGAACAAAAGCTAAAAATATTTTAACTAAGTGGTTGCTTGATAATTTGTCATTTGAAAATGTAGCTCTTCTTTTGTCGATGTTTAAGTTTAACATCTCAATTATTGAGCTTGTGCATTTTCGTATTGTTACGCCGGTGGCTTAGTACAACTTCAAAAGTGATTTTCTGTGACTTAGAAACGTTTTCAGCAGGCTGAAACGGCCGTTTCAGGCCGTTTCAGAAGTAGCTCTTTCACATACTAAAAAATCTAAATTACACCCAAGTTACAGTAGTTTTCAGGCGCCTGAAACATGTTTTCAGTACGTTTCAGGCTACCCTCTATCCAATGCCGCAATAACCTGAAAACCCGTTTTCAGGCGTTTTCAGGACCCCTTATGAGCCATTAAGCCTACTTCAGTAAAAGGACATAAATTTCAATAGGAGTGAAAGAGATAGCAATAGTAGAAAGAGACAGAGATAGTTAGAACATTCGAGAAGTATTAGAATGAGAAAACATCATTAGAAAGAGATAGACAAACACAGAATATTCGAGAAAGATAGTACGGGAATATTCGAGTATTGTGTATCGAGAATATTCGAGTATCGAGACAGTTATACTCGAAACGTCTCGAACGCGCGACGTATTGGACTACACATTCGAGTGTGTCCGCGAATGTTCTGGCAAGAGTGGCAAGTATCTTAGGGGACTATATAAGGCTGTGTCCGGCCGCCGGGAAGATTATTATTGTTTTGCGATACAGTGCGAAAACAGTGATATTGGAGAACTAAGAAGCGACTTTCAGTGCTTTCAGTGAAGTTAGTGAATTAGTGTACTAATTAATAAAAGTTCAGTGTTTTGGTAGACCGCCGTTTGAATTTACTGACCCCAGCTCGTAACATTTGGTGTCAGAAGTGGGATCAGTATGCCGGTTCTACCAAAGGAAGACACGGAAGGAAGAATCCGGACAAGAAGCCAGCGACAACAGGAAGCCGACCAGAGACGCTTCGGAGCTACTCAGCCGCCAACTGACGAGGACCAGCAGTCAGTTATGGAAGCCACTCCCTCAACGTCGGCTGCCGCACCAGATTGGGCGGCTTTCATGGCGATGATGCAGGAGCAGGCCCGCCGTCAGGAGGAGCAGGCCCGCCGTCAGGAGGAGCAAGCACGCCGTCTGGAAGAGCAGTTGCAGCGTGATAAGGAGGAGCAGGCCCGCCGTCAGGAGGAGCAGGCCCGCCGTCAGGAGGAGCAGGCACGCCGTCTGGAAGAGCAGTTGCAGCGCGATAAGGAGGAGCAGGCCCGCCGTCAGGAGGAGCAGACTCGCCTTTTGAGGGAACAACTGCAGCTCGGCCAAGATGAACAAATGGTCCTGATCAAAGATCTCCAAGCGACTTTCGGCAATAAGGTCAAAGTGATAGAAGATAAGGTTCTGCAACACGAGAACCGTCTCACCGAAGCTGAATCTGAGATTGCCGATGTCAAGAAGGCTTTGGGTAATCTGAAGGTCGGAGATGGGACAGCCACTATCGTCAGTGCCGCTCCTTCGGTGCGAGGATTCAAAGTGCCACCTTTTGATGGGAGTTCCTCGTGGTCAGCCTATAAAATACAGTTTGAGGCTGTAATGGAGGCAAATGGGTGGACTAAAGCCCAGGCCATGACCGCACTCAAGCTAGGCCTCCGAGATCAAGCCTTGACAGTCCTCGAAGCTCTTGACAAGAAGGTGAGCTATGAGGAACTATTGGAAGCGCTTGAGGCAAGATACGGCGACGCACACCTTGAACATGTGTTTCGGGCCAGCTAAAAGATCGGGTTCAGCGTGTTGGTGAAAACCTGCAACAATGGGCCCTAGAGGTAGAAAAACTGGTACGTAAAGCGTACCAGTCCGCACCGACGTTAATTGTGGGCAACCTTGTACAGGCTTTTGTCGACGGCATTCGGGACCTCGAAGTGAGAGCTGCTGTGAGACTCGGGCATCACGAAACCCTTAAAGACGCCCTGGCCCATGCTCTAGAAGTAGAAGCTGTGAGGCAAGACCATCGGTCTCACCGTGTCAGGGAGGTAGTTGCAACACCTGTGCGTGACCGCTTCAAGGGATACAGCCCTAGATGCTACACTTGTGGCGAAAAGGGACACCTCCGATCAAGTTGTCCTAAGCGTAGCTCAGGGATTGATGAAGATGGTCAGGAGAACAGGGCAGCTAATAGCGCTGTCCAACAACAGCAGGGAAACGAGTAAACGCCAGGACTGCGGGGCGAGTGCTGGCTGGTGTTCGCAGAGCCCCAAGGATTTCGATCTCACAAGCCCACGATGGGAACAGCCTGATCATCAATGGCGAGGTTAACGGAAGGCCATGTAAGCTGACAATCGATACCGGAGCTTCTCGCACGGTTGTCAGTTCCCAACTTGCGAATCGGTTTCTGAGGGACTTCAGAAACAACAGCCTGGAGCGATTAAATTTAGTAACCGCCACCGGTCAGCACATACCCGTCCGAGGCGAACAGAAGGTGGAGTTGAAGTTGGGTAATCAAGTTTACCTGCACAACGTCATTGTGGCTGATATTGTCGATGACTGCATTCTCGGACTAGACTTTATGAGGAAGAATGGTTGTGAGATCGACGTCAAGCAAGGAATTATGAGTTGTGGACGAGAAGAATTGTTCATGGAAGGAGCCACACCGGGGAAAGTGTATAGCTTAAAGAAAACCGCTCTACCCCCAAAATCAGAAACCATTGTGCCGGTTAGTCTCCCTTACAATTCTGGAAGATACATCGATGTGTACTCATTGAAAGATTAGATCATGACCAGCCATGGAAGATGGCACGAACTCTGGTAAGAACCACTGGCTTTGCAGCAGTTCGTGTACTGAATCTTGACGATAAAGAACACGTGATCGAAAAGGGAATGTTACTTGGTACGAGTGAGGAGGTAGACTGGTTGCGTCGTTGTCAAGACACGACTCATACAAATGTCAACAAAATGAAGGAATCAGCGTGTCAAAACTTTTGGAAGACTGTCGAGACGTTTTGTCTAAGGAACAGACAGACAAGGCTAAGAAGATGTTACTCAAGTACGCTGATGTTTTCTCTACTAACGACGAGGACATTGGGAAGACGAGTTTAGTTCAACACAGAATTAACACTGGGAACGAATTGCCTATCCGCCAGCGACCAAGAAGACTACCGATAGCACGGGAAAAGGAAGTGGAGACCATGATTGAAGGAATGGTGAAGGAAGGTGTTATAGAGCCTTCGTCCAGCCCATGGTCTTCACCCGTGGTGCTTGTTAGGAAAAAGGATGGCAGCATGCGTTTTTGTGTTGACTACCGCCGCCTGAACGACATCACAAAGAAGGACAGCTATCCATTACCCAGGATTGATGACACGCTGGATATGCTTACCGGAGTGAAGTGGTTCAGCACGTTAGATTTAAAAAGTGGCTACTGGCAAGTAGAAATTGACCCTAAGGACAAGGAGAAGACTGCATTTTCTACTGGAAAGGGACTATGGCAGTTCAAAGTGATGCCGTTCGGGCTGTGTAATGCACCGGCGACTTTCGAAAGGCTGATGGAGCTGGTACTCAGCGGATTGATTGGAGAAGCCTGTCTGGTCTATTTGGATGACATCATCATCGTGGGCCGTACGTTTGAAGAACACCTTCAGAATCTAGAACGGGTGCTATCAAAAATTCGAAGCGCCAACCTGAAGTTAAGCCCTAAAAAGTGTTCCTTCTTCAAACGACAAGTAAGCTTCCTAGGATACGTGGTTTCGGAAGCGGGTGTCCAGACAGATCCGCAGAAGATCATCGCCGTAAAGGATTGGCCAGTTCCGAGAGACAAGACACAAGTAAGAGCATTTTTGGGTTTGTGTTCCTACTACCGGCGATTTGTGAAGAACTTTGCCGACATTGCCAAGCCTCTTCATAAACTCACGGAAGAAAAGAGAAGTTTTTGCTGGGATGAAAACTGTGACGTCGCATTTCAAGAACTGAAACGACATCTGTGTAACACACCTATTCTGGGGTATCCCGATAATGAAAATGAATTCATAGTGGATACAGACGCAAGTGATACTGGGCTAGGTGGTGTATTGTCGCAACGGAAAGGAGATCGCGAAGTTGTTATAGCATACTTCAGCAAATCTTTGTCCAAACCTGAGAGAAATTACTGTGTCACGAGAAGAGAATTACTGGCAGTGGTGAAAACATTGCAGCATTTCAACAAATATTTGCTTGGTCGAAAATTCCATCTGCGTACTGACCATGCTGCATTGAAGTGGCTATTACAATTCAAGAATCCCGAAGGACAAGTTGCGAGATGGATCGAGTTACTTCAAGAATATGACTTCGTGATTGAACATCGCAGTGGAAGATCTCATGGTAATGCAGATGCTTTGTCAAGAAGACCTTGCTCTGAAGACTGCAAGCACTGCGTAAAACAAGAGGCAAAAGCAGACCTACCTGTGAGAATGCTAAACACGGATCTTAGCAATGAATGGAAAGAAACCTTTCAGCACGCTCAGCAGTATGATGTAGACATCAAACCGATTCTCGAATGGATCAAAGCCGGTACTCCTAAACCTGCCTGGAGTGATATTGCGTCGATGAGTTCCATCACGAAGAGCTATTGGGCTCAATGGGACAGCCTGGTTATCCAAGATGAAGTCTTGTGCCGCAAATGGGAAAACGCTCGAGGAGACCGTTGTCATCTACAAATGGTTGTACCCAAAGCCAAGATACCGGATGTTCTACAGCTGTACCATAACGGATGTTCGGGAGGTCATATGGGAGTGACGAGAACTCTGTTGAAAATAAGAGAACGATTTTACTGGATAAATTGCCGTGACGATGTTGAAGATTGGTGCCGCAAGTGTACTAGTTGTGCTGCAGTAAAGGGACCTCATACACGCAGCAGAGGTGCATTGAAACTGTATAACGTTGGTGCACCATGGGAAAGGATTGCCATAGACGTTGCGGGACCATTTCCGGAAAGTGAATGCGGAAACAAGTACTTCATGGTTGTGATGGATTATTTCACTAAGTGGCCGGAAGTCTTCGCTATTCCTAACCAAGAGGCTTCAACAGTTGCGGATAAATTAGTCCATGAAGTCTTCTGCCGTTTTGGAGTACCCTTGGAAATTCATAGTGATCAGGGAAGAAATTTTGAGTCTCAAATATTTCAAGAGATGTGTCGAGTTATGGGTACCCATAAAACGAGGACCACTTCTTACCATCCGCAATCTGATGGAATGGTGGAACGATTTAACCAAACATTGGAGAGGTATCTTGCAAAGGTTGTGTCAAACAGGCAAAAGGATTGGGACAAGCACATCCAACCATTCCTGATGTCATATCGAAGCGCAGTCCATGAAAGTACTTCGGTGACACCAGCATTTGCAAACTTTGGTAGAGAACTACGGTTGCCTGCGGATCTACTTACTGGAATTCCACCTGATGCCCCGCGGAATATAACCGAGTACGCGAATGATTTGCGCAACAAGTTGAACGACGTACACGAGCAAGTCAGACAATCAAGCCAACAGATGTCTGAGAAGATGAAAACCCGCTACGACCGAAATGTAAACAACAAGGGCTTTGAAGAGGGTTCGTTGGTGTGGCTACATAATCCAGTCCGCAGTAAAGGGAAATCTCCGAAGCTTCAAGCCAAATGGGAAGGACCCTATCGAGTTTTGAAGAGGATCAACGACGTCACGTACCGGATACAGCGAAATGCACGTAGTCCCTGTAAGATTGTTCACGTTGACCGACTGGCGAAATACCACGGAAATAATGATGCTCGGGACGAGCATGTCTTAGGAGGGGGTAGTGTTACGCCGGTGGCTTAGTAAACTTCAAAAGTGATTTTCTGTGACTTAGAAACGTTTTCAGCAGGCTGAAACGTCGTTTCAGGCCGTTTCAGAAGTAGCTCTTTCACATACTAAAAAATCTAAATTACACCCAAGTTACAGTAGTTTTCAGGCGCCTGAAACATGTTTTCAGTACGTTTCAGGCTACCCTCTATCCAATGCCGCAATAACCTGAAAACCCGTTTTCAGGCGTTTTCAGGACCCCTTATGAGCCATTAAGCCTACTTCAGTAAAAGGACATAAATTTCAATAGGAGTGAAAGAGATAGCAATAGTAGAAAGAGACAGAGATAGTTAGAACATTCGAGAAGTATTAGAATGAGAAAACATCATTAGAAAGAGATAGACAAACACAGAATATTCGAGAAAGATAGTACGGGAATATTCGAGTATTGTGTATCGAGAATATTCGAGTATCGAGACAGTTATAATCGAAACGTCTCGAACGCGCGACGTATTGGACTACACATTCGAGTGTGTCCGCGAATGTTCTGGCAAGAGTGGCAAGTATCTTAGGGGACTATATAAGGCTGTGTCCGGTCGCCGGGAAAATTATTATTGTTTTGCGATACAGTGCGAAAACAAGTGATATTGGAGAACTAAGAAGCGACTTTCAGTGCTTTCAGTGAAGTTAGTGAAGTTAGTAAACTAATTAATAAAAGTTCAGTGTTTTGGTAGACCGCAGTTTGATTTACTGACCCCAGCTCGTAACAGTATTTATGGCAAATGGCTAGCTAGTGAGCTCTATCATACAGATCTCTGTGCTAGCGAAACAACTCATGCAAAGAGATGGTAAGTGTATGTGTACTTAGATATATTACTAAATATACTTACTCTGGCCATTGATACTGTTACAATTAAAAATAACCAAGTAGGTTTTTTTTAATCTATCCGTGTATAAAATTATGTAGCTTTTGAGCTCTTTGTGCCTTTAATGTTGTATTTGTTTGACGTCAATATTTTCTGATTAGCTAACACTGATGATGACTTCCATGATGATATGGAGAGGTATGAAGATTATAAAACTTAATTTTGTGAAATCGGCACAAGTGTATCAGTATACTATTCTTGAAAAGGTGTTTAAACTCCTTAACAATATCATAGTTGTTTCAGTAAGATTTAGCTCATCATTATCCGAGATCATTAAGATCGATCCACCCAAGCTTGGTGGGAAACGAACATTCCGGACCTCAGCAGGGATGAAGACTGGCCGTCATTTAGAAAGCATATCTTGCTTTTAAATGCCATGATAAGAGTTCCGAAAGCAATTCATAGTTTGGCAGTAATAAATTTTCCTATGGAAAAAGTGCGTGTTTAAATAACTGTATTATATTCAATGAAGATCATATCGAGTAAGCTTCATATATTTTTATATTAAAGTACGATTTAATACACTTCTTTTTCTCAAAGATTAGCTAGAAATTTACTATATACATCATACTTCGGTTCTTTTTAACTACCGACTTCTAAAAAGAGGAAGTAAAAAATTCTAAATGTCTAATCTTAAATATTTTTTTGTTTGTTACGCGATTATTCAGCCGGTTATGAAATGATTTTGATTCATTTTTATGTAGGTCATATATTGAGAATTTAGTGAAGTTGATTTTTGAGGTATTAAAAAAAATAACAAATGCATATGACAAATAGAAAAATAAATACCGACATTAAAACTATACCTATACGTATAAACTTACACTAAGCATTACAATAAGTAAATAAAAAATATTTTAATTTAAAAGTATCAGGATATTTTTGTAATTATATAATATTTATTATTTATAGACAATTCTTTTTTGGCGGCTTTGTCACACTGACGCCCTATTTCTGCCTTACACAGAGGCAAGCTTAAACTACCCTTCTGGGCTTACACCGACTTTGAATAACTTGTTTTTTTTTTCTCATCAATAGAAGTGGGGTCAATTGTTGGGACACTTCGCAAAAATCGTAATTGCACATACTTGAACATAATAAATATATGTTTAATATGAAAGTAAATAATTATGTATGTCAAAATTATTTACGGCTGCGTTTTAACAGCATAAGTTTTTCAGTTTCACATAATAATTCTAACTAATAACCATAAAGTAGTAATAGTAATGAACTTCTATTGCGAAGATGGTTGAACAATCAATCACAATGTGTGTGCGTGAAACCATAAGGCCTATAAAGATATGTCACATTGCAAGACAATTATTAGGAGCATGCACGAGTGTATCCAATATTAACAACCTTGAACTAATTACCTACAAACATTTTCACAATAGCCCTTTGTCGTTATTAGGTCAATTACATCTTGTGCGCTGCCGAAGAAAGTTTCAAAGTATTGTTCAGTCATATGTGGATGTGAACTGTTCGATATCCAAGATCCATAGTTATTAACTCTTGGATGTAGAGCGTGAAGCGCTCGGGTAAAGTAAGAAGTAAGTATATAGGGGAGTCTGGCTGGACACTTCTCAGTCGGTTAGACCGAGGCTCGCGTGTTGCACGTCGCCCCTAGCCTAATAGACCGCACTTATCGAGTTAGATAAAGAATTTTGTGTGATGTTAGTAAACAAAAAGTGTATAAATAAAAAGCACGACGTGAACATTCCGTCAGTCTGCTTGTGAACTTATTCGGATAGCCATGGCTCTTCCGGGTGTTTTTCTAATATCGCACTTTGTGGAGAGCTTTTTGGTGAGTGAAAAGTTTTCGGAACAATTTTTTTACGTTTCCTTTTTCATTTTGAGTTTTAATTAAATTACACATAGATTCGATTTCAAAGACCGGGCTACAATAAAAATAGTGCAAAGTTACGGCTATATTCGAAAAATATACATTATTCAGATATTTTTCTCGTGAATTACGAAGCGCTACGCGGCTTCGCTCGCATCGCGTGTTTTGGAAGAGTTGTTTTCTGAATTTTTTAAATTTTTTAATGCTTTTTTCTAGTCTAATTGGTGAAGATATATGGAAGTACAAACACCTGTAATGAATCTTATTACTCACTATGAACTCTACTGAGTTTTAAGCGATAACTTTTAGAAGGATAAAAGTGATATGGTTGGTTAATTTACGATGTTTTATGTTAGTTTTTTTTAATTTTCCGTTCGTTGTGAAGTTTAAACTGTTGTTCGGACGTTTGTGTGTCAGTGTCAGTGCCAACTATATCATAGCTTCTTCACCACCTGCTTGTTCTTGGGTCGCGCTTCAATTATTTACTTAGTTTATACTTCGTTTAACGCAACATTTTAATTGTTTCGTTGCTAATCTGACATTTACCTAATCCTCTTATTTCATCTAATATGATTATCACAGTAGGTATTTATGAAACTGATTCAAAATTTGAATTGTTTCTGTTAATATAATGATCTTAAACTTAATGTTTTCTCATAAAATATGTTGAATTTATGAAAAATACGTATTTATTAATTGTTGAAACAATCTTAAACAACTACAGAAAAACATGCAATTTTTTAAATAAAGTAAATTTTCTTAATTATAATATATCCAACTCAACCTGCAATAAAGCTACATTTTTTTATCAACATTAGCTTGTAAGAATCAAGTTTAGTCTGGAGGACATGGAATTTTTTTTATGACTCGAGTGTTAACTAGAGCACGACATAAGAAATTATGTAGGCCAATATTTCTGTTAGTTTTGTTGTACATGAAATTTAATTATCTAATAGAAATCTATTTGTAAATACGGTAACTATATGTATTAGGAAAAATGTAAAATTTCAGAAATACTATATAATGATGAATGACGATTATGTTATAGATTTATCAATTACATTTGCCGAAAGTACTTAAAATTCAAGTCATCATTACTAGCAGAACTAGATTATCAGAGCCGTATATACGTTGAATTCACACGTCTTATATAATGTCCTATATTTTTTTGTCGTATTTATTATTTTTGAAATTTTACTTCGAAATTTTATTTAAAGATTGATTTGTAATTAACAATATGTCGAATAATTAGATTGCTTCCATTCTTATTAATTTAATAGATATATTTCAAGTTGAAGTATTGACGTTTGATGTAAGAAACATCTGTCAAAAAGGCATCTTCCGATCGGTAATAATTATATTACGGGCATCAAAATCAATAGGAAACGTAGTTTTGCGACTATCGAGTTACATTGTGGGTCAAAAAGCCTGCGAATTGTACACGCACGTCGCCGACGCAGCGCCGTCGACCACACAGGAGTATGCGTGCGCGCAACGACTACTTGACCGCGACGTTGCATATTCAGTAATTGTTGCTGTATTATTAACAAGTATTCAAACGGTCGCTAACTCCTCCGATTCAAGGATGATTTTTTGCTGTGCGGTAACTAAGAATTTGCCAGTGACGTTTGATCGATTTGACAGATTAGTAGCGTAAAGATTAGGGTAATCGCCTACTTCAGTGTAAATTCCGTTTGGAAAATAAAATATAAAATTAATGAACGTGTAAGAATAATAATGTTAAATAGGTAAAAAATTGTTACTTTTAGCAATTATCTTCATTTAATGCAGGGTTTCTGCTTAAGAATGAATAATTAAGTATCTAACGTTAACAGAACTTTGCATTTAATCGACTTAGGTAATATAATATGGATTAACTTTAACATCAAAACTACACTTTGGTAGTCTTCGGAATCCAAGCTTCTAAGAGCTCAGCCGGAAATTAAATTGTCATAGTTTCAATTTCTAGGAATCACGACATTTTCGGGATTCCCAATGGTAACTTAATTATAGTAATATTAAAGTAAGAGTAATTTTAGTACTTAAGTATTAATACGATTGAAAGATATAGTAAAGATATAGTTTTTATAGTAATATAAAAAAAAACATTTATAAGATAAAAATGATCGTAAATCAATTATCTCATGAATTAGTTCCATACAAGATGATCTGCTGTTGATTGTGCAAACAGTTTGTCCGAAATACTAGAACACCAGAAAACTCGATCTAGATCTCACGTGCATGCGACCGTGGAGTCTGCGCCCGGTGGCGACAGTCAGCTGAATCGACAAACGACTACTTAGTTATAGGCTCGCGTTACACAAGCGCTTATTTAAGATGTCGTTAAGCGACCGTGATTATTTCACACAAAGCGATAATAATATTAACAGCACGTGTTACCCCAGCAATTTTATAAAGAAATTGTTAAACGATACCAAACGAAATAATTTTGAATAAGTCTCCGTGGAGCTCTAGTGTCAGCAGTAGACTACCCGATTAGAATCTGGAGGCCCAGGGTTGATCGTGCCATGTACTAATGTGTTTTTCGAATTTTATAATATGTACATTTATCTTATGCTCCTACAGTGAAGGGAAACATCGTGAAACAACCTGCAAAAAATTCAAATGTGTACGTAAATACGACTAATCCGTACTGAACCAGCGTGGTGAGCTAAGGTTTAAGCGTCCTAACATATTTATGGTAGATTCGCCCCCCATGGGATAGATATGAGCTGTAATGGTTTAAGATGTCGTTTTTGTTTTCGTTCGAAAAACCAACTTAACTAAATTGATCAATAAATATATCTAATGAACACAATTCTACTTTTTATAAGCAAAAACATGAGTCGATTACGATTGCCAATAAATGGACGCGTTACAAAATAACCCAGGAAACAAATATGACAAAAATGTTTAATATATTAAAGTTATTCATCTATTAAATATTATATATGTATGTGTATTTTATACGTCCTGTTTTGATATTTACATTTTGATTGGGTTTAGTTGACTCATTTATTTCTATGTTAGAGTTAAAATTTTTGTCATCGAAACCATTTTAACGCTTTTGTGGCGGTTTATTTATAAGTGACATCGTGGCGGGTAGCTGCTAAATTCATAAGTGACAATAATATTTGTAATTAACTAAAATGAGTTAAAATATCAAAGTAATTGGCGATTACGGAATTACTGCATAATTGTCCTTTGTTTATGTTATTAAAATGTTACTCAAATACAAGATGATCGAATATAACGGAATACTTCGTGAGTATAAATTTTGATGCTTTATTATTAGGTAGATTAATACATTGCTTATGTTAAACCATTTCAATAGAATAAAAAGAATAAATTCAAATAAGTTACAATAATGTGTATAACATTTTTATTATTTTAGATATTTGAACTTGTGAGATTTTGTTGTGTAATGTGCTCTAAATACATATATCTAATCATATCTAATCAAGTACTTATTTTATAATTTCATTCATAATATGCACACTTGCGCAAATATATCTTTCACGTCTGCAATATTACTGAGTACAGTCCCTAAGCAATTACATTAATATTTTATTTAGATTTAGTGGCATAAGCATTTTTTGCATACGCCACTAGATAAATAAATTAAAATATGATTTATTCTTTCTAAATTTATCAAAATATAGGATCTATCGAGTCCTTATTATGCTCATAATGTGCTTAATAATTTGCAATAAAGTTAATGTTAGTTTGACGCGCAAAAATGTTGATGTATAATGCAAAGTATAGTATTACAATAAAGCAGGAAGTTTATATAAAAATTACTGTGTCACGGTTTAATGTTAATGATCAACATTTGCCATTGATATTTAATAAACAATATGCTGTTATTTCAAACAGACGAAGTATCACATGAGGTCACGTATTTTGAAATTACGGAAAAATTACTATGACAATATACAAACCCTGAGGTTCTTTTATTCTGTTGTCACTTGTAATATCAATTAAGTTTTCTCCCATGTATTTCTACATTATCGAAGATTCATATAAAAAAAGTAATATTGGCGATAATTTGTTATTCAAACTTTTCATCTTTTTATTTCCTGTGATACATAAGATAATAATAACCATCAGTTATTGATTTGAGAATTCGACTATAAACACTCAAACTCAGTGTAACCATATGCTACATCTTAATTCAGATGCAAAAAAATATTTGACGCAAAAATATTTGAGTAGTACTTAACGTTAGTCTAATTTGATCGTTGGTTCTGATATGAAAATTAGAAGTTAACTTTAATTGAAGCCTAGATTGAGCTCGAGTCAAATGACATTTCAAATGCAAATATATTGTTCGACATAAAGATTTTTGTAATGTATCATATGTACTTAATGCCTCGCCGGATTCTGATTTGAATATTTGAAATAAATTTTGACTTATATTCCGATTGAACATGTGTCAATGGTGATGCTGAACTTTGTATGATGCATGATAAATTAATCGTATATATATTTTCATATAGAAATATATATTAACAGGCATGACTAAGGGACAATTGTTCATATTCATGACAGAAAAAAATGCATCTACCGGGATTCGAAATCAGTACCTTAAAGATAGTGACATCTTGAAACCAGTGTACAAACTACTCGATCACGCACGTCGTCAGAAAAGATTAACATGATAACAACAGTTTACGATCCAGGTTTTATTTGCGTTTGATTTGTTATAGAAATCGTTTCGATATCTTACAACATTGTATAGAAATGCCTCCTATACGGAATCGTTTTAATATATATCGTTTTGGCGAAACGAATCGTTAGTGTTACTTTGGGTATAGGCTCTAGCCCTGTAGTCTGAGCACACAAATTCGATATGTCGTTGTCGTTGTCTGGCCACGCCCTGCTCTAACTTACATATATACTCATACATTAAAGTTAGAGCGATACTTGTGGCGAAGCGATAACGATATATGGTATGTTCGATTTTAAGAGGATGCGCTCTGCCTCGTGCGAATCTGTGGTCAACGCACTAGATATTTGTTGCCAAATTGTAATTAAGTTTGAAGGTCTCGCGGGCCGACGCGACGCGACGGCTGGCTTACCTTGAACTTGTACCAAGGACCAGACGTATTACGCGTTGCTAATGTATAATTGCAAGTACCTTAGGAACACGTAATGGTTTATGATTGTGAAATAAATCCACTTATAAGTAGTAAGGATATTTAATAGAAGTAGATTTTTGTTTATGATATTCCATCAGATAAGAAGATTTTACTTTACTTAATTTATAAAAATGATAATATATAGACACAAATAAGGACGATGGACATAAAATTGTGTGTGTATGTTGTGTGTCCTCTGCCCAAATAAGGTCCTTTGATGGACAAAGGTTCACTGGAAGAGATCCCGTCAGAGATAATTTCGCCCTTGCATGTATTTATTTAGGTGTTGTGCATATTTCAAATGTATTGTTTTTTTTCACTTATTGTTTAGTGTATTATTCGCAATAGAGTTTACAAACAAACGACGACAAGATCCTGAAATAGTAGATTGTTAACCGAGGGTGGAAAGAATCAATTCCCGAGGTATTTAGACTATAGTCCGAGAAGGAATTGATTCTTTTACCCGTGTTAAACACTCTACTTTTCACTTCGAATATATGAGGAAAATAAAACATTGGTTGTTTATTTAATCTATTTATTGATAATATATGATAATATCAGTAGACCATCAGTAGGCAGAACACAATTTGCCTCGTCTTTAATTGAATCTGGTGTCAATATTTCGGAATCGCTTGAACTCATTTTTAAAATTAAAATCTTAACTAGTATAAGAGATTATTTGAATTTTTTCAAATTCCGTCACAGATATATATAATAAATTCACATCCCGCCAATTTATGTCGACTGTTTAAATTTTAAATATGGAACTCACCGCGTGTTTGTTGCGGCTTATTCCGCTGGAAGTAGTTTGCGCTAAGTTCACATTGGCTGTTTAGAAACTCACATGGCCGCAGCATTTTTTTTATAGTTCACAGCTGACAGTTCGTAGCTGACATTCGTAGTTCTATTTTTAAAGTTCATTCCGGCCCTTGGGTGGGAAGCAAATTGTATGAGTTTTTCTCTCCCTATGTCGGGAAGCAGCATTTTCCACCCAATAATCAGATCAAAACAACATAACTTTCCGAGTATGAGAAATGAAAAAATATTTTGACCTATCTATTTGAAAGTAATTAGGTATTACTCTATATGCAATAATATGTTTACCAAATGCGTCATTATCATTAATAATAAAACACCTACTTTAATAAACTACAATCAATGCATTCGTATCAGACATCTTATAAATCGAAAATATTTTTCAAACCTACTAAAATTGTATCTCAGCGAAGGAACAACGTTTTAGTAGTAGATTGTAACAACGTTGTAGATTTTATAGTTTATTTACTGAATTTATAAGATTAAATGAAAATGTTAGTTCTTGAATTAAGAATATAGGTACTATATGTTTATGTAAACTTCTAAGAGATAGAAAAATGGTTTATTCGTTATCTGTCACAAGTCTCTATGAGCAGGATAAATGGTCTAACTATTAACCAATGGGAAACCCACCATTTTTAATTGATTTCTTACTTATCAGAGTTGTAAGAGCGATGCTCTATTGGCGTTACCCCATAATTTCTCACGCGCCACTGGTCTTCATCCTGAAAGCGAAGAACGCACATGAATTATTTATATTATTAATGAGAACTCATTGTGTCTGAAGTGTGTAATGGATGCACGCTAGTGTAATAGTGACACAAATACTCGAATTTGATTAATTGTTGTCTTATGATTTAAAACTCTATTTCAAAATACGTAGACACATTGTGCTTTTTATTTAATAATACTAAAGTGATATCGAAAGGGCTTTATATTTATTACTAGTTTTCACATGTAGCTTCAGTTATGTTAGAAATGTTAAATTGCTTCAAATACAATCATAGAATCTCATACAAGCAGAGGTGTACATTCTTGTTTTTAATTTCACGAAATAACCGCCATTCATATAAACTTGTAATCTCCTTTTCACAATTTTCGTGATAAAATCCAAAATCTTTCTTTAGCTGTAATATCTGTCACAATAATTATTAGAGTACCAATTTCAGCTCAATCTGTGTGTCAAAGCCTTGCACTATACATATATTACTGAATGGACCTAATCTTTATATCGAGATGTACTGTGTGCATTAATAATTTTTCCTAAAAAACAATAGTGCCTAATTTGAACTTTCGTCCGTGGTTTTGTAATTGAGCAGACAGGGAGACTCGATTCTGTACATTATTTGTTTAATTTGGATCTGCTGGGTTTGAGGATTATGAAATTATGACACCATTAACATAAATCCTTTACGTCTAATTTTAAACGTATAACAAGGTACCTCTAAAGTTAGTAAGGTGGCTAGTTGTTTATTTGAACTATTTGACCTAATCGTCAGTGTGACAGAGATCCACCCATGAAAAACTTCCCTATCAAAATAATAAATAAATAAACAAAAACAAAATATTCGCTGGAGTTTTTTTATACTCTATTCTCTAAATTAAACATTCAATTAAATAAAAACTTACCTAGTTATTTTATTTAAGATATCAAGTGGTTATAAATATTAAAAAAGCCTGTATACGTTTATATAGCATTATAGATTTTATTGCTGCAATTGAGCCTTTCGAATTTTATAGCACGAGTGCCATTAAGTTGCTGTTGTGAGATTTATAAAGTTGCAGCTGTTTGGGGTGCAGCTAAGTAGATGCGCGCACATGCCTAGTGTTGCTGTGACACATATATCGTATCGGGGCGCAGACCGGGCGGCCTTCGACGGACAAAAAGACCACCACAACGTCTGCAGGGAATCCAACTGTCTATACTCCACACCCTCGATATAGCTCGGACAAAGCCATTTCGATCCCTTTAAGCCGAAAATAAAACTTGTAGCATTGATTACTAGCGCTTCGACACCGTACAGTTTCCGATTGATGTGTAGCTTTAAGTTGTTACAAAAGCAAGGTTTACGATGTTATCGTTGTTCAATTCAATAATAAAATTGGTTCACATATAAATTTTATATTTTAAGTCGAAATATGAAAATTCGTTTGTAGACTTTAAAAATATATTATTTTATGATAGTAAATACAGCGTACTTTACTTTCACGATATTCAATTATTAAGAAGCCTATTACAACGGGAATAAATAGTTCATATTCGTATATGCATTGTATTTAATGAACTGACGACCTTCGTAGCCGAGTGGAACCTATATATTAAATATATATATTTTACATTTTTATGTCTAAGCTAATAAAAGTACTAATTTGAAAATAGTTTGCATATGACATTAAAATAATTTGACAGAAAGAAAAATTAAAAACGCGTTGATCGGAGGATGAAGGATCTGTTACAACAATTAACTTTAACAAGTGAAGATTTTTTATTTTATTCTTTATTAAGTATAAGACAATTCTGTTTTGCACTGCATATGGATATCAATTATTTCCTAATAGCTCGTAAAATATACAGCGTGATGGCCAACAATGTGATCAAGAATATATATATTTTTTATAAACAATGTTCAATAGAAACCATGTCAGTTAGGTAGATATAGAAAAATATCACATTATTTGGAATAGGTGTTGTTACGGTAGGTAAAACTATGTTATTCAAATTTCAGATTTCAAGTTTCTACCATAAAAATGTAATGCATTGAACAAAGCAAAATATTAACATTTTATTTTTATAATTATTTAAATAATAACTATGAAATAATTCTAACAAAATACCGTACACGGTTTGTTGAAGACGCGGTTCTAAAATTCCGCCCGAGGTGATTGCATTTTTTCATATTCATACACATATTTAGCATTTTATAACAGTCACAAACAAAACAGGGTTAAATATAGCTGATGGACAAAAATTCAGAATTTGTAAAGCTTTCTAGAATTCGTATTTTCATAGTTAGATTACATAGCTTTTTACTATTGTAAGAATAAAATATTTAATCAATAACATTGTTTGTTACTAAACTATTTTAACGTTTATATGATATATTTTATCTCTGACAAGAATTAACAGAAACACATTATAAAATATTCACATTTAAAAAAAAAAACGTGACTTGATATTTTGTCAATGCAACATTTTAACCATTTAACTTGTACATTGAGACATCTACACCTTTTTTATGTATTCAGTTCATGCACACTCATGTCCCGAAAACTTTAAAAATACCAAGTATTTCACATTGTCATAAATTTCACACATTTTCCCTTTTTATTGTGGTATATCTTGTACTTAACGCTAATCTTTAGTGGCAGTGCTGTATCACGGGAATACCGAGTATGCAAAATTTTTATCGTAATTCGAAGGTATATACGTGCAAGATTTCATATCAGTATTATTACCGATAAAAAGAAAATTTCACACGCATTATCGCATTTATTGATAAGTTTACTATAGGTACAAATAGCTCCCTAGTTATCTAACTGTAGTGCAGTCATTGAAGCATTATTGCTCCGAATTTTTTTACTGTGACCTTGAAATTCCAAAATAATAATTTTGGAATTAGGTTCATCTTACCCTTAACTTCAAAAGTGAAATAATTTGAACTCCGCAACTACCCTGGGGGTGGTTGCCACCCCTTCTCCGGGGTGAATTTTTTTTCAAAATTACCTCGGATATCGATAGAAGGTATAATTTTAAGTAAAAAATTATCTATAAAGTTTTTCAAAAAATCCAATACTTTTCATGTTATTGGCAATTGAAAATTCGCAATTTTTTCACGTTTTTCATCGGTATTTTGCAAATATCTCTAAAAATATACTTTTTATCGAAAATTTTATAAAAAACAAAATTGTAGTAGGTTTTTTTTCATAATATTTCAAAAATGACGACAGATACGTATAAAAGTGTCCGAATTAAAAATTTTGGTATTTTTCTGACAAACAATTTTTTTTTCTGTCAAATAAAAATTGACGGAGATACGATTGTTTAAAGAGCGCGTGGCAGCGCAATCACAGCCTCTCTTAAGCCCTTTAATCCTTCACCGTTTTAGTAAAAGGTTTTTTACTATATATTGCAATGAAGGATGCTGTAGTTCTCTTTATTACCTTTACAATGGTTTTTTATAAATTGTGATAGCATGAAAATTTAAGGAGTTATGGTCCAAAAACTTGTCATATTTTTTGCAACTGCAAGAAAAGATGTGGAGCGTTTTGCGGATGCAGAAAAGTTGGTCTGTTTTTTAATAGTACCTGTGGAACGTGCAGTGGAGATAACTGCCAAAATAACTCTCCAATTCAGCCAGAAGATGTCGAATGTGACAGCGACTCCGACATTGAGTCATGAATAATAATATTATATTTTAGTAATAATAGTACAATTTTATATAATTTGTAAATATTTTATTAAATAAATTGCAATTTTTTAGTCTAAATTAAATTATTTTTAAATATGTAATCATATATATTTACTGTTTTAATTTAGGGGTAGTTTTAAGGGTAGAAAAGCTTAAGAATATGATAATCATTTTCGAGAGTGTGGAATAATATACAAATCCTTTTCAATTTATAAAAAAAAATTATCAATTTTTTTGTAAGACCGTATTTTTCGCTTCAATGACTACTGTTGCCATCAAATTTCAATGGAATTGACAGATTGTGTAGTTACATTGCTGATTTTATGTTGATTCAATTATCTTGACAAACCAGCAATGTAACAGCAATTGAAACATGCAATGTTCCAATTAACATTTGATAGCGACGCAGTTATTATAATCAGCTTACCGGTTTTATACACTTTTGAAGGATTTGTTGATATTTATCGATTGATAAATTTTTTGTCTTTTTCATGCATCAAATTAGTTTTTAAGATTTATATTTAATACGCATCAAATTAACTTACCTTTTATAAATTGTTTTTCCAATATATATCTATAAGTTAATAGTGTTTTTATAAATAATTAGCCGACTCAGCGAATCCCACTATCATCCGTCGTTGACAATTCGCGTCGTTGATTGTTAGGCGATAAGGAGTTGACCTTGAGACTGTTTATTCGCAACGCAATTGAAGCTGTGTTCGTACTTTAACTGTTTCTCTTTACGTGCTGCTGACTGTATCTGTAAAACAGTGAATACGTAAGCTGCCAATTACGGAAGATAGCGGATTTCTACAACTGTTATTATATCAAATAAATAGATATCTTGATAATTTCATTTCCACTTTTTAAAATTATATTTGTGTAATTATTTTGCTATTATTGACGGAGACGAATCCAATAAATAGGTCATAATTTAAATCGTTAAGCCATTCTTGAGTAATATTGGAAGTGATTATACTATAATGGAACAGATTTTTCTGTTCTGTGGTGTTAGCTACTAGCACTTTACTGTTTTATGTATATAATTTGTAGTACAGATATAGACAGCATAGATATATAGGAATGATTATATATTTAAAACCCGTATCCAACCCGAGAGTCACATAAAGAGTGGCGTAGAGAGAGTCAACATTGTCATAATAATGTAATTGAAGGTGGAGATGCGTAGATAAAATATAGACCTTCAGAATGTCTTGTCCGTTCTTCTCGAGAAGGCTCTCTCAATTAGGCATGAGGCAGATTTTTTCCTTGTTTGTATGGATGTATAAAGATTTTGGTCTATTATGCTGAAGTTTGCTTTGACGTCAATAAGTGCATATAAAAGTCAATGAATAAAGATTGGTTTCATTTTAATTAAGTAACATAATTTTTTACATAAAATTATTTGGAGTTGTTTATTTTCCGAGTAAAAACAAAGTACAATCGACAGCACGTTGAATTTTGTATTTACCATTAAACATCCCTGCTACGAGCAAGAAGTCTCGCTTATTGTTTTGTGTACGCTGTTTTCATGCATTTATAGTACAATGTCTTGTAGCCAGTTCCGTTAGCGTTAAGGCGTTTAGCGTTAAGGGCATCGTTCAATGAAGTTAGTGGATACAAGGACCTCTTGAACTGGCCTCGATAGATGCGGAAGAGAGTGCGGGAACTGCATTCTATGGCCTATTAAAATGCCAGTAAATTCTGTTGTCTACAACTTGGATATGAAACTTTCTAGATCTGTCAGTGTTCTTGGTATAAACAAGATTTTGTGGCATAAACACTATTTTGATGTGATAGCGACAGTGGCTAACATTTCCGTTTAAATTAAGACAGATTTTAAACTAGAATATAATATAAAAAGCTATTTCAATACTACTGGCAATTTGTCAATATTTATTATTAAATATTATATTGATAATACTAATTGAATTTTTACGCATTTAAATTGATAAATCTTTACTTTAAATTTAAAATCTACTCCTATATTTTGTAATTTTAAGGATATCGTAATACACGATTAGAAAAATAAATTAAAGAGTAGCATTAAAAGCATCGTTAAAGGACTATTGAGATTTGCAGTTATTATTGTAGTTTTACTTTAATTATATTTTATTTTTTACCTTACTAATTTTTTTTACACGTACACTCACCAACTTCGAATAGCTAGGAAACACGATATGATAATAACCATTATATAGTGATTTGGTGTTCATGCTAGCCCGACAAGTATAGATCACATTTAAATACTATTTAAATGTGATCTACGCTCGGTAGTAAGCGAATTGCGGTCTGGTTATGAATGAAGTGAATACAATCTACCTTCTTTCATTTACAAAATATAAACAAAAAACTAATTACACGAATATTATGAAGTCTATTTTGTTATTAAAGTTTCGAAATTGGTTGTTGATGATTTTACGCCGATATGATTAATCGGCAGTTATAATCGATTTTAGTAGATAGCCTACTTTATTAAAAGAAGCGGAAGTAGATTTGTACGAAATACCTTTCTACACGAGACGCTATATCGGGTCCTTTACATCATCTAAGCACATTAGTAGTACAACTTTATCTTTGATATTAATAAAAACAACGCTCAATCGAAGACAAGAATGAAATTCTAAAAGTATGATAAAAATGATTTCAGATAAAAACAATTCAGATATACTAAAATCTTAACGATAAGTATGTTAACGATAACCAATTTAGTTATAAAACGTCCTTCTGATTCTCGATTGAAATGTACCGAGCCCTGCTGTCGTCGGTTTTGTAATAAGGCCAAATATAATTATTGCCGAATCATTGCCACGATCAAGGACGTGCGGCGCGCGCGCAGCCGGCTCGGCTATATCGCTGGCATTGGGCGGATTTGACTTTTTGTTTGCGCCTCTGCCTGACACCCTCGTCGGTCGTCCTTTACCATATTGTCACGTCTCACTAATTACGCCAGAGACGGTGCCGCCGCTTAATTGCTTTGAAATGTTAATAGCGAACCAATCGATTATGTTTTATATGCGAACAGTGTCGGGTTTCGGTCGAGTGTCGGTTGAAATTAAATTTTATAGTATTTTTATAGCTTACAGATAGTATGATTTAAAATTAATAGTCTTTTTTAAGTCTGGAAATACATGTTTTTGCATAATCATAATTGATTTTGCAATCAGAGAGACGATCTTATAACTAAATCGGTAATCAAATTGATTTGATAAACATATTTGCTAAAACTCCTTTTTTTAAATCAGCCGTTATTACTTCATCATCAGAGAGATTTGGCATATTTTTAGTTGAGTCGAGCAATAGTAACAACCAATTATTATAATACTGCTTTTCTTGGAACAAGTTATCCGATTCTACTACGATTGCCGAGCAATTGACTCGTTACAAGATCATTCGCTCATAGTCTTTACTTTATCGACTTAGTAATATTGTTGTATTACACAGACAATATAATACTTATATTATATTGTCTGTGTAACTTATCTGATCTATGATAAACGTTTGGACTGTATTTTATTTTATTTTACAAATCAGATAGACATACTATCTAACTTGTTTTGGCATTACGGCTTGCAGTCCACAGCAGTGCGTTTCTCCAGGAGCTTTCTTCCTCGAATTACCAAACTGTGGAATGAATTGTAGTCTCCTGTATTTTGAACCGATGCGATATCCAAACCTTCGAAAATCAAAAGACCATATTTCCATTTATACGGCCAGTACCGCGTCTATGACTACTTTGGTGATGCATTTGTTCGTTTGCCCACCTATATCATAAAAAAATTTATGTGGTTGTGATGTATTATAAAATTTTCTAGTTATCGTTCCAATTTTATAATTTTTTTTCCACAAAAATCTTTTCCAGGCAATATAATCAGAAAAGAATAAATGTAATCGGTCCATTCGCTCGCATTTGATGCTGTGACGGGAACGGGAAACAGTGATTAATTTTTATATACAGGTTGTATCAAGGTCGGCGAAATAATATTTGATTATGTATTCCATCAGAAGTAAAAAGTTTGTAGATTTAGTTATTTTTTCTCTTACAAATTATATAAATTATTTTTGATCGTAAAAATCGGTAGCGCTACATCAAACTACGAGAAATACCTTACGCAGCAACCGATCGAGCGCCATTGCGTCTATACAGCTAGCTATTGTGTTCACAGCTGACTAGCGGTGTCATTTATTTATTTATTTATTTGACACACAAAACAGAATATAATCTATTATTGATACATTTTTTGTATGTGGCATGTGTCTATAACATGAACGACACATAAATAGTACACATATATGACAATATAACACTTAAATTTACTTAACTTACTTTACTTTAATTATAAAACAAAAACATTCAATATATTGATCACCTATCACACAATATGTTCATCATGCTCTTTTAAAAATTTTTTGAGGCTTTGTCCAAATATGTCTATTGTCTCATGATGATTCTTTGAGACATCATTGTATTTGAAAGTTTTTGTTTTTTATTTTGAAATCAATTAACCCTGAAAGTACTAGGTTTCAGGTCTCAGACAAATCCAGAGTCCATCTAATATCTAACTTATATACCTTTTCAATATTATTTCATTAGCCCTGTAATATAGCTTTTTATATTCATATAGAAAAATAAACAATAACAATAAGCCCTTGCCAAGTATTTATAAGGCTATTTCAAATAGTATTTGTTCATTTTATTAATTAATAAATTTTGGTTGTACGACATAAAGTTTAAGTCAGGATCATGGCATGATTCAGGACGTCAACGTAAGTAAATTTTGACGTTGGACGTAACCGGTTGTGATGTAACATTAACCACAGCACAAGGATAAAAACTTTGTAGTTTTTTTTACCAACAACGATAATACATTTGAAAGAGGTTGCAAGCTAAAGCTACTAAAAATCTTACGATGTCGAATTATTTACGAAGCATTGTTGAGGACGAAACAAAAGGCACGATTCGTTTGATATATAACAAGCTATCGGCCATTGGCATTGTTTGAAGCGAAATATTTAAGTATATTTTTATCCAACGTTAAATGTTTATCAGAGTAATGTCTGATAGTCTATTACAATGTTGAATTAAAAATGTCGCATCAGATTTATTATTATAGTCAAAGAAAGTATCTATAAAATGTGTGTAAAGGAACAATAAACTTTATCTGATACTGTATGTCATTTCATTATCTATTTGTTTACGTGTCTAAAATTTAATACGTTACTCCGCACTTAATTAAAAGTTGTAATGTTAATGAGCTATGAAGTATCTATTATATAACAACTACGTTGTTTCTTGCTGATTTCTATATATTGTTATGAAATGTAAATTACTGAATTTATATTAGGTTCTCCCATAAGAAACAAATATTTTTCCAGAGGTAAAAATGTCTTTCGTTCTAAAAAATATCCTGACTCAAACTATCCTCACACTTATATTAATAGATCTTCTGATTTCAAAGGAAATCGTAACATAGTCTTATTTTCACATACCTATTACTAGGGTTATTTAAAAACTAGCTTAGCAAATATTGATGAGATGCCAAAGACTCGAATTTACTTATTTATTTCTATGCAGATCTATGAAACGCAGATTTTGAATATTTTTTTATTTAGCATCTAAACCTGACTAGGTATGGGTAGGTTTATAGACGAATAAAAGACGAATAAAAATTAGTTGTAATATTATCTATTAACTTTCCGCCCGCATCGCCGTTCCAATAGGAAAGATTTGATTTCTCGTAGTAAAAATGATCTTATGTTATTTCCTGAATTTCTAATCTTTCCCATACCAGCATCACAGCCTATCCTCATAATCAAATCAAATTAAACATATCTATTTACACAGAATGTAGGTATACATATGTTTAGTCTTACAATAAGTGACATTCCGTTTAAAATCTACAAATTAATGGTATAAAGACATAGATTTTCGGCTACATGATGTTAAAAAAACATATAACAATCTTAAATCTGATTTTAAATGGATGCTAGGTATAAACATTAGCAGTACAATCTATAACCATTACAGCAAAATCCGTTCAGCTGTATTTTCGGATTTTTCTGCATGAACAAAATATTTTTACGTGGTGAATATTTGCCTATGCCGTTCTCCGGGTCTCAAACTATCCACATAATAATTTTTATAAAAATTACTAGTTTCGGAACATATTCAAATAAAAAGATTCAACCCCAATTAACACCCTTTTAGTTTCAAGTTATTAACTGTTAAAAATAAAATGTTGTATTTTGTTATATCTAATTGTATCGAAAAGTAAATTGAAGCTTCTAGATTTAATAATGACCAGTTTTCCATACAACCTTTAATCTACCCTTACAACCCTTTTTTCACATTAAAATATAGCCTATGTCATTTTACAGGGTTTAGACTATCTGTGTACAAAATGTGTTTAGTAGTTTTGACGTGAAAGCGCCACAGAGATGTTGTAATATAGCATAATATTGGAAGGATTTGGAAAGATAAAAGAAAATTGGCAACCTTCTATAAAACAATTTTTTTGTTTCAGCATCAATTCTTTACTTACGATGAAAACCATTGGTGATCCAATCGCACTTATTCTTTCTAAATAAATTCCGATCCAAGGGCTTATTATTTTTTTACTCTTACGCAAGATCGTATTTCAGTCGGCTTTTTGTTGACGCAGGTGATCAAATTTTAGTAAAAGGGTTTTAGCGAGCTTATAGTTTGAATGACATACGTTTGAAACGTAAAGATTTATTTAAAGCTCTACTTCTAGTGCTCTGTAGAATAAGAAAAGCAACGATTTTTTATTGTTGTTTCAGTTTTAGTTGTAAAAACTTTTTGCGCAGATCAACAAATTCATCAAGTAAAATTTTCAAAACAAGAGCTACATATCTTAGAACTATAAAGTCGATTATTTAAATGATACCAATGTTTGAGATTCATTTTTATGGCCTGTAATGTCAACAAATTGGTTCTTTTTTTTTCGGGAAATGAAAAACCGTAGCACAAACACAACGAAAGAGGAAATTCAGATGATTACAAATTAAATTGTCATTATGTTGATATCGTAACTTTGTAATTGCTCAATGACCCATTAATTGCTGCATATCATTGCAATATTTATATCAGAACCAAAAACTAAAATGCATCATTTGTATGCATTATTAATCTGCACTAAATGCAGCCTTACATTTTGAGTGCTAAATATAATGACTCATTGCCTGAGCAAACTTTATAAAGATGTTTGCATCTTATAGGATTTGTTGGACTAACTCATCTCTGATCGGAATGTTCAACATTCAATGTGCCTAAGAAACCAAATAATTAAAGTGAATACCAACATGGTAACTTTAGCTCTATATAGTCCACATAACAAAATGTCTATGAAGCTATTGATTATTGTAAAATGTAATATATTCTATTACAACACATTTACTCAAAATTGTATCTACATGGAATAAACAAGATTGGATTAGCCTTGTGAACATGCGTTCAAAAGTTGTTTATCGTCCTTACTGTTTTGTAAATAGACCGCGGGTGATAAGGAGCAAGGTTCTGTGTTATCTTATCAGCACGCAGTGTGTATCAGTGATCTTTCGGTAGATGTAGATATCTCGGTGGCTCAGCGGCAACCTTCAACTTGTATTCATTTAAAATGGAGCGTGGATAGATTGTTGTCAACGCGTGAAACGGAATCTTGTTGAAGTTTCGAGAGCAAGTATGTAAACCTAAATTACACTAATTAATCTGCATTTTGTAAACATGTTGATCATGTAGACCAATATGTTACAACTAAATATGTCAAAGAAAATGTTGTGCCCGTGACACAAACAATAGTGTGAATAACTGATATAATGTGAAATAGCATAATTGTACCCGTCCATCAGGTTGGGTCACAGGGTCGAGCCATTGTAATATAATTGATTAAAAAGTGTACCTGTCGATGTAGAGGTATAACAACTGCCTGCCAACCTGTTCAGCTGCAAAAGTAGTTGACGAGAGATGGTTCGCTCAGAGAGAGATATCGAATATGAAGCCCCATATACAGAATGAGAATCAAACTGAAGTCTCTAATTGGGTACAGTTAAAAAGAATATTGGGCACATGTAACGTCGTCTTTAAAACTGGATAAGTTGTACGACACGAATTAATTTGTTGAGGAATGAGTACGTTAGAGGGAGTGTAAAAGTTGATAAAGTGAGAGGATGTAATGCTAAATGTAATGCTAATGTAATGCTAATGCACTAATGAATAACATGTGACAAGATAGGTGAAGTATAAAGAAAAATCTAAAAAACGATGGATGGATACCATAGAGGTGATATGAGTGTTATTGGAAAGAACGGGTGATAGTTAAGAGAGATAAGTGGAAGTGAAAGACATACTGGTCCAATCCAAATACATTGAGAAACCGAAGGCAAATGATTATGAGAGGTGCTTTGACGATGTCCTTGTGAGATGGTTGCCTCTGTCTGTTCTATGGCGATTGCGCCTGATTTAAATGCAGAACGTACAGAAATTGACGTGGTGTTGGGGAGCTACAACATTAGCACCCCATTTCTTACAAACATTATTCAAGCTGAAATTTGAGTTTGATCGTGTTCTGTAATACAGGCTTTAGAGTACCGGCCCTGGACGCCGCGCAGAGAGTTTACAGTACCTACCTAAAGTGTTCTAACTAGTAAATAGTTTTTGAAGATCCCTTCGTGTCAATCTTTTGTTTGTGAAAAGGATTTTAATAAATTAATGGTAAATTTTGTTTATTTTATTACTTTTACGATACAAATTTGAATATTTCATCAGCAAAAAATATCGTGTTGAAATCATAGTTCATATTGATGTTGTGTAAATGTTACAGCGGAAAAATAAACTATGCAGTTCAAATAAGAAATACTATTAACTTCTCTACAGCTTTTAACAATCCACAACTTTTCTATACGAGAATGAATTGCGAATTTCACAATAAATTAAACAACCCCATTGAAAGTGAACGTGACCTATCACGTCAGTGTGTTTTTCTGAACATCGCCTTCACTTATGTTAAAGAAGTCTTCTTATGCCCGTATGTGTTGTACTCATAATAGCTATAACATTGTAATGCTTCTTCGTAACTATGAATTATCTTCCTAATAACTGACCAAATAATTAATTCTGGAGTATAGATGTAGGCCTTGCTAATTGATGAATGCTATGAGTCATTAAGTTTAATTATTTTTATGGGAAAACGTTAACGAAATAATCGACTCGCGCGAGATTTAAGCCTGCGTCGGTTGCATCGTCTAATTCAAACCTTTAGTTTTACTAATAATTTTTCAACTAGATTCTTTACTTTTAACTTTGTTATGCTAAAGTATACTATTTGTTGTTCACAACTATGTATCAATTTTCAACTTAGTAAATTTTTTGGTTAAAAATGTAGTCAGCTTACAACGTTGTGTTAATGTATTTGCATTGTAAGCGTAACACTTACAATTACATGGTAATCTAGGTGGTCACCTTAGGACAAAAAATATTAAGTCACCGATTTACCTATTTCTACCGCAAACTCGCATTACTATGTTACGACGTGAAGGATAAGATAAGTAATGGAGTTACTGAGTACTGTGACTATATCTTATGTCACATGTTAGTAATGTACGCAGTGGTTTTTGTAGGGATTACGGATTTACTGCGAATTTTATAGGAACCATATGTAATATAAGGATCATGGCTTATAAATATTGCTATAGTCAGTTCTTCCAGACAAAAGTATAAGATAAAATGCTATCGTATTCGACTGATTTCCTCTACAGGCTTCTTATAATTTGTGAATGACTATATAGCGAGACCTATTGAGTCTTTTTGCTCTGACAAATAAATGAGCTGGATGTTGCAGATTTACGTTGTTTTTTTCTAATTCTACAACAAAATACACATGAAGTAAGAATTTTTTTATCAATACCATGAAATTTATTCGTTATCTATATTTAACCGCCTATAAACGAATGAACAAATTTTAGTCCGACGAGATTCCGCTGTAGTCTCGGCATTGTGTCCTTATATAAACTATCGTTCGCGTTCAATCGACAATGTATTTAAATGTTTCCAAATTACGAAATCATTTCCATATATTTTGTCCTAACGAAAAGAAAGCGATTTCATTAGAATTACTTTGACAACAGGCCCATTTGGTTTTACTATGAGTTTGCTATAGTTTTCTATAGGTATTTCACGTATAGTAAATTATAGAATGAAAATCTTCATTTTACATGGACTTTGGAAGGGATTTTAACTGGACTTGAAATCAGTGGCGCTTCAATGACCGGGTTATTGTTTTCGATAAATATTTGAATTTCCGTACAATTTTACCATTTGCAAACTCATTGGTCAGCTTAGCGAAACACCGGTTTTCAAAGCAGGAGATTTGGGGAGCAAGTGGTCTAACCTGCCATGTAGGTACCCATACCTAAATGTTTGCATGTACATTTATCTGACGGTCCTATCATAAAGAAAAACATTGTGAGAATTATATACACCGCGAAGAAATCCGAATCCACAGTGACAGTCTTGCGCCGCTAAGTGGGAAAGTATATGATCTGTGTTAATGAAGTTTCCGCTAGAGGCGCTGTATTAAAGTTTCGCAATCGATAACGATTACAAACGTATATAAGTTCAATGATAGCCACGCTACACCCATATGTAATGATTCGTAGTGTAATTTCTGTGATAACTAGCGTTCAATCTCCGGTTTTGCCCAGATAAGAAAAGATAATGCTCGTGGTAAAAATTATCCTATGTCATTCCGCTAGTCCCAGATGTATTAAGCTAGGTACCATACCAAAATTTATAAATATCGGTCAATTAGTTTAATCGTTACAAATATTTGAGAATAGAAATATTTCCTTTTTTAAATATTAGTACAAATATAATTTAAGGTTTGTGGCTAGGTGCTCTTGAGACCGCGTGGGTACACACATTTTGTGTGCCTACAAGCATGCTATGTTTCGAGAAATATTATCAAGTAATCTACCAAACTAAAGATGAGGACGGTTACATATCACAGTCAAATATCCTGATCTGATGTGTACTTTATAGTGTTGTAAACAAGTCAGCAAACATTAAATGATGTAACAATTTCTATATGTATTTAAACTGGTGTGATGGTTCTGCTATAGATACAGATAATTAAATATATCATAAACTATATAATGAAATAAAATTTTTATTCATATTAATGCACAAAATTTGATATTATTGTATGCCTCATGACATAAGGTCAAAAAAAATGTTTATCGTATAATATCAATATAATGTTTAAGAAATCTACCATTTTCCATCCTCCATATTGATAGGCAGTATGAAGTTCGCTGGAACATTATACGTGAGTATATATTAGTATTTTATTTCACAAGGTTATAAATAATTAATTGTCGCTGTTTATAACTTAGCTTAAGCTTTCGGGGAACGGGTGTGATTTGTGTGTTTTATACACACAAATCACGCCCGTTCCCCATTTTTTGTAGCCGTTAAATGACAATCTAGCATACTGCTTGTCACACCCACTGGTAAGTTGTGAGAGAGTGGTGGTGTGTATGTGTTGTTTTTGAGATTTGCAACCCTCCAAGAACTACAGTGTATGTTGCAAAATTGTGACATTAGATGTCACGGTCTTCAGTAATGTTACTGCCTCTTTTCCTCTGATATAGAGAAAGAGTAGAGCAGTAGTTATAATCAAAGTAACTTATTCAATTTAAATCTGGATAGCTATTATTAAGACGATAAATTTATAATGTAAAAGACATAAAATTACCGAATTCTTTATACTTGTACTAAACTACATACAATTACTTACAATATACATATACAAAGTTAAATTGAAATTTCTATTAACTCTTGTCTGAGGAGTAGGTAGGAGTCAATCCTTGTTAATATTATAAATGCGGAAATAACTGAAGACATGAGTTGATGAAGGTGATATGTCACTGATTCATAATTTATCAGGAACAAGTTTTAAAGTTCTCATTATTACTGTGTGGATATTTGATTATATGAGTTACTATTAGTTAGTAATACTGGACTATATATTAAATAATCTAGTGTATTTTTATGTAGTCGATAAAAAACTAATACAATGTTAGAAATAATAACATTTATTCGTTATATGTACGAGTCTATGGTTAAGTGCCCTTAACACCTTTATACATTTTTGTTACTACCGACCACCTGCACATAACACTTTCAAACACTGGTTATCTTCATTTTTAGACATATTTCAACAATGATTGAAAGAACAAAATGTGTGTACGGACATAACACCTTCATATACGCAATAAAAAATAATAAAATGTTACATATCACCTTCATCCACTCATGTCTTCAACTGTCTGTCGCGCTTTCATGCCGAATTTGTGAACCTGGTAGTTCATTATTATAATAATATTAGCTCATGTAAATATCATCATCACTGAGCGCGCAGACCGAGTTACCCTTTAGTACGACATTTCAAACACGCTGGTACAATATCTTCGGATGAGCGCAGATAGTAAATGACTCATATTAACTTTCTGAGCTCATCCGAAATAATATTGAAATTTTATTAATATAGATCTGATAACGTCTTGAATTTTCATATCAACATGAAGCAAATATGACATACAGAAAATACTTCTAATTAACGTAATAGTACAAAGTATTTTGTGGGCTTAATATTAACGGGTTGTTTAATGCTATTGTGATTATGACTTCTATAGTTTATGGTAGCAGGTACTGCGACGCCCTGTGCGGAACTTTAGGAGCAATATACTTCTATACTGCTTCTATTCAGTTTGATACTTACATGATTATCTTGAGGGCGTCTATTCTCGACTACTCCTTACGACCAACAATTCCGCATCTCATCGAGCGAGCCGGCGGTTATGTGGGGCTCTCCTCCCCCACATAACCGCCGCATAATCCCCCACATAATCCCAGAAGGGGGAGGCCTACCCACTAAAAACCTCAGGGATGGCTTTCCTCAGGCATGTAGGGAGCCCCCGGGAACATCAAGCCACTTCCGGGAGCCCCCAGCCTCCGCTCTCCTCGGGGGAGGCTACACTAACTCCCCCGGTCTCCTCCACCGAAAAAGATATTACTAACAGACAATTTTTTTTCAAAATGGTTTTAATAACACAAACTGTAAAGGCTCAAGATCAGGGAAATTCCACAATAATCTCAGTATTAAACACTTTTCCATTATTAAACCCAGATTGACAATAATTTTTCTAAGCTATAATAATGTTCATGTTTTATTTGAGTGTAATTTATTTCGAAATCTTTAAGCGAGATAAAAAGCTTTTAAAGCTTGAAAGATCACGAGTTTAATACCTGCGGTTATTAACCCTGATTCATAAGAGTCATTTTCATCAGTTAAGCAGTGTCGAAACTTTACAAGAAACAATGTTGCGGAGCGTGGGCGGCTGTGGATCTTGCAGCTTACGTAAGGTTCGATGGCTGGGCCTGCGCAGATTCAATGTCAAGAGCGCATGGCGTACGCGTCCAACGGTCTCTCGGGTCGACGATCGCGATACCAAACAAATTTTAAGGTCTTTTACTAATAGACAACTAAACGGTTATTAAGTTATTACTATGGGCTATAATATTATTCCATCTCGAGATATACTCTTGTATTATATCTCACCTTCAGCCTTCGAACTGTGGGATGTGACGAAATTAAATGAAGGACACTGATATGAATTCACACGCAAGTTGTGGTCCGAATCGAACCAATATGTGCCATTGGTGTCGATAACGTTTAACATGTAGATTTGGAACTTTTTTCAATAAGTGTTTGCTAAATTGGACTACAAAGAAGGGCAATCGAATCGAAGTCCACGGAAAACATATCTACTACGTTGTTCCCCACACATATGGACGAGCGGGGACAAGAAGTAAAAATATGTACAAATTATGCTAAAATACCTAAAATATGTTTCGTATAGCTTTCAAATTTATGGTGAGCTATATGAATTTCTATGTCAAGATATAAAATATATTACGTTATATCTTGTAGTGGAAAACTAGCTTTACATTGACCAATCCGAATACATTAATTGTCTATTATAATGTTCAATGACATGATAATGGTGTGATCTGATTTGATGAATACTTGCTATAGATATGTATCGGTACGGCTTTCTTTTATTAGTGTAATTGGCTCTTGAGACTCGCGGATAGGTATAAATGTAGATTCAGCCGTGTCGTTAAAAAATAAGATAATGTCACTTGAAAGTACAATGAACTGCAGTCTCCGGATAATAGACTACGTGATTGATAAAAACTAACTGAAGAAAAACATGTTTGTGTTATGTACGTAGGTAGAGTTAGTAATTTATTATGATTTCCGTGACTATTTGATGTTTAATGTGTTATTTACTTTTACTTTAAACAGAATATTTCAGGGCTGCGAAATAATATTTAAAGGGCTATATAGTTAGATATAGATGTACCGCAGTTAGTAGGTAAGCTGATTAAGTTAACCAGTTCATTTTCTTCTCAAACAATTCAAATTTACAATTATTAATAATTTACAAACTAATAGATACTTCCTAGAATCATGAAATCTGGTAAGACAGTCTTTCAGACAAAATAGACGAAGATGCTAATTTATTCTATCACAAAAAAATGCGATTTACGCACAAATTTGTGCTGTAACCTTGGTGCGAGTGTAAGATTTAAATATTTATAAATTTAGTTTCATTCCATTATCTGTAGATTACTTCTCCGCCGCTCCTTGACTGGTCGGCAGTGCCGGCGCTGCTGGTGATGGTGACGGCACTGCTCATGGCGGTGACTGCGCTGTTCACCTTTGCTCCGGACCCGCGTACCAATGCGAACTTGCCCGGTCCCCCCGCCCTACCGTTTCTCGGCACGCGTTGGCTTTTCTGGAGCCGGTACAAGATGAACAAGCTGCACGAAGCTTATGAAGGTATCGAGAATTTACGTTTATGATGAATTTTTAATGCTTAAGACGCTTCCAATCAGTCCCCTCACTTGATGGTAAGTGTGTGGTGGAGTCTACCTAATATATGTCTTATAAAACATCTCAACATTTCTTGAGTCTTTTATAAGTCTGAGGCGAAATGAAATGGTATTACTCAATTTCTCTCTCCGTTGATGATTCGAAAATAATTATAATTAAAACATTATGTATATATGAAACACTTAATTGACTAACATTCCCAAATAAAATGCATACATACAATTTAATGAAACTTTGTCTAGTTATGAAAAAAAAAAGATTAAAGAATAACCATGTTAGGATTAATCAACACAGCAACATCCTTAGTTAATCCTGCAAAGTTAACATCTAGTTTAGTGTTATTAAACGGGTACGTGAATTAATAGACAATCATATGTGCGTGTCGAAAATTAGGCGCCGTTGCATTATAGCGTGAGTTGCTATTACATAACCGCCGCTATTACATAGCCGGCTGCTTCTTACTATATAATAGCTCGATCTGCAAGAATTATGTGAAAAGAAATGATAACTTATTACTATTTTGTTATCAAACATTATTAGGTTTATACACAAATGTAAAGAACACGGTAATAATGAAATCGTAGATATGTTTTTTTACACTGTGTACATAGTCGTACTGTACACATTGACTTTGAACCGACTTTATTTTTCACCTAATGAGTAAATGTGTCAAAAGCAATATGCGTTGTGTTTTTTGAGTATCACAGGGACCAACCGGTGTTATTGTACAAAAATACATACAAGGTGTCATATATACATACATTAGTCGAAACATTTTTTAAATAAGTAATATAAGTTTTTATTGGAAACTGGGCAATCCGAAATCTTTTTAAAATGTTTAGGTTAAATTAAAATAAATGTTTGTTACAGGTACTGAAATCTTAATTGTAAATAAAATATACATTCTAAACATTTAAATAGACCCACAGATATAACGAAATAATCGGTTTCGTGGGACTCTATGGAAATATAAATTTATAATGTTATTACTAATGAAATCCTGCTATCTTTCTCTTGCTAATTATTTAACCTGAATAGGTATGGTGTGCATGTGTATCCATACTGACGTCGCGTCACGTATTGACCTCTACGTTTAAGTTACGGCCAAAATATTGTAATGTTGTAGTTTTTACAGTAAATTAAAACTGCTCTAGGTAGTAGTAGTAGAAGCAGGATGGACGGGAAAGAGATGAATTTTACATACAAAACATATGCATTTTAAATACTACACAGACTTATTTTCTGTGCGTTTCTGTTTAGATGAAAGCTACTTTGTAGTTAACTACATTAGTCACGGTTTATTTCCTACTTAATTAAATAAAAATCACAATTTAAAACAAACATAACGTGGATTATTTAAAGAATTTGACATTAGCTGCAGCGAATTCGGATTGATTGCACCCGCTGTGACAATGAGAGATTTGCACGCAGACATGTTCAGGCGCTACGGGCCCATCTTCGCCGAGAGCACGCCGGGCGGCGCGTGCGTGGTGTCCATCGCCGAGCGAGCGGCCCTGGAGGCTGTGCTGCGGACGCCGTCCAAGCGCCCCTATCGCCCGCCGACCGAAATCGTCCAGGTCTACCGGAAAAGCAGACCGGATAGATACGCTTCTACTGGATTAGTTAATGAGTAAGTTTGTTATTACTTACAATTCATCATCATCAATAGCTTATCCTAATTATCTGAGTTGTTTCATATTTGGTCCAATGTGCGGGTCTAATGCGGGTGGGTCGAAATACATTCTTCTTGGCAATCAAGCCTCACTGATATTTTACTTCGGTGTAGGAGCGACATATATATATCCGCAAATTAATTAATAACCGCATTTTTTGTGATGCAACCATATATTAATGGTTTTTAGTAGAGATGAAACGGATAGTGATTTGGCCGGATACCGGATACCGATATTCGGCTAACTACGAGGCCGGAGCGCCGGATGTCCGGCCACCGGATATTCGGCCGCTTATCGCGTTTCATATATGTGTGTGTATGTGCAAAATAATCCGTTACTAATATTATAAATTCAGTCTGTTTGTCTGCTACTCTCTCACGCCTAAACTAAAGAACTGATTTTGCTGAAATTTGATACAGAGATAGATAGACAACGAGAAACAATATAGATAGGCTTAAAAACTTTGGTATTCCCACAGAAAAGCGCGATATAGACGAGTTTAGGGCGTAAAGCACTCAGCGCGAACGGTATGCGGGAAACATCTAGTATTCGGTATTCGGCGGATAGTGCCCTACTATCCGGTATCCGGCCGGATAGTGAAAATAGGCCGGATAGGCCGGATACCGGATAGTTACCGGATATCCGTTTCATCACTAGTTTTTAGATTGTCGTATTTAATTATGCGACATGACACATCATGCCAAAATTCATGATTTAAATTTAATGGAAAATAGTCTCTGTAGTAGCGTACGAGGTAGTATACTACGCAGTATCTACTGAACCGTTGCGTCTACGGTTAGCTAGCATTTGTTTTGTGTTAACAGCTGACTAGGGCTGTCTATTAAAACTTTTTACTTTTAATTTGAAGTCAGTTAACTTGCAAAGTATTACGTTTTCAGGTCTTAGACAAGTACATAGGTACCATAAATATCTTAATAATATGCCCTTTAAATATTATTTCGCTGACCCTAAGACAACCCGTATTTTTTTCGTCTTTTATTTACCCTTCTTCTATAACATTTATTATTCTCCGTACTTTGATTCTCGAGGTTGTAACAGAATACCAGTGCTTTGCTTTTGAAACAAAATCAGTCACAGAGTCTTTTTTATTTCTGCAGGACACATGTATTGGATATAACACACATTGTTAAGTAGGAAGTATGTAGTAGTAGTAAGTATAAAGTGTTTAGTGGTAATTCTTTAGTTTATTATTATCTTAGTATGATTGATTCATTGATTTTGTGTATGTGTGTTGTTAAAAATACAAATAATGGTCATTCAATCATATGCAATACTAAAAATATGTACTTACATACATGGCCGATATGTACTCCTCGATTAGAAGGCCAATGCCGAGACTACAGATCAATAAAACACTTTGTGTCTCAAGTAACCACCAGTTATCTCATCTTATTGCACAATAATGTCAAATCTGTTTGGGTTATGGAATTCCCTGTCAAAGGTTATAGAGTTTGTAACGTCACAGACACATTCAAGCGAGCGATTCAATATAATTTTCTGCAGCTGGAAGTTTAGTTTAAATATGTAATTCGTATGTATCAGGTACAGATTTAACGATGTAAGTACTCGTATGTATAATTAATAATATTTGTAGGTTTATTTGTTAATTTTAAATTACATGAATTATTGATTATATCCCCTTATTTTCTCAGTAATCATTCTACTAATTACGGGCTGCGTAGTCTGCCACGCAAAGTAGGCTTTATTACCAAAGCAACAATGCAGACGTTGCTGCTTTGGTAATAAAGCCTACTTTCATATAAACAGGTGTAATGCAGACTAATATAAATATATTTAGTAAACAATTATTCTCCTTTCCTCAACTAGAGCTAGTGCCTGGTAGTGATTTTTATAAAGCCGTAGCAATGTCATAGTTTTATTTCATTAAATATTCAATAGGCCTGTTTATTTTCTATGTGATCCTTAAACATAGAAAATAAACAGGCATAGTAGTAGCACTAAATATTTTTTAATTTAATCCTTATATCACTTTATTATTAACTTATCCGAAATATTACAAATGTGGTCATGGTCACGTTAAAACTGAAATGCTAGCATGTGTTTTAAATTTATATACTAAGGTAGTGCTCAAGCGATTCATTAAGGTCTTTCAATTTCCGAAGAGGAGGCGTCATATTTTTTCTATATAACTGTATATATATGGTTTAGTCTAGCTTTGCGACCATGGCGTTTTCCTCGTTACATATGATTTTCATTTCGTATAAAATTGTATCACAACATGGCAAACTGCTTTTATCACATTTTCCCACAGGATAAAATATTTTCTCGTGATAAAAATTCTCTGCGATTCCAATTATCCCCAAAATATAAACTTTCCTCAAAATCGGCAAAATTGCCTCAAAAACAAAAACTTTCAACGCCTATTTATACGCACTTTAGGATAAAATTCTTTTAAACTTTGAATTCTTCAAACTTCGTATTTATTTATATTTAATCAAACACAACAAGTAAGCTTCCAACTTTTTTAAAATGTCATATTATCCATACATACTTTGATCCCCAGTTTCCATTAGCTTTAACGTATTTATAACATTAGTATATTCGTGTTAATACCTGCTGATGATTCATCATAGCTCATATGCTTTCCCACCGAGGGGCACGAGCCTATCCTTAGCCAACTACGCCGGCCTACTGTGTATTGATTGACTTCATATAATTTTGAATTTTTTCACAGGTATATGCAGGTTGCCTCATGATATTTTCCTTCACCATAGGAGCGTCAGATAAATGTTTGTATGAAATTTGATAAACGAAAAATACATTAGTACATGTTAGGATAGACTCCGGGGTCATGGCGGTAGAATCGTGAAAGCGCACCCCGCCATGTGCCCCGCATGGGCCTAGAGAACACTGGGGGGTTTTAGTGGGTAGGCCGGTCCTCTCAGATCGGAGAGCCCCACACACGGCCGCGCCTAGCCAGCGCGGTGTCAATTTTTTAATTTTTTTATTCCATACGGTGGCAGACGAGCAAATGGCCCACCTGATGGTAAGTGGTAACCATCGCTCATGGATATCTGCAGTGCCAGGGGCACAGCTGAACCGCTGCCTACCTGGAGAGAAATACTCTTTTTAAGCCTCGTTTGAAGTTAGACATATCGTAGCGCTCAGGAAACACCGCAGCTGGCAGCTCATTCCAGAGTTTGCATGTACGCGGAAGGAATGAACGCTGAAACCGAACTGTCAAGGTGCATAATGCATGCCCCCTTAAAAAACAAAGGATTGACTCCGGGGTCCGCGAATCATCCGATTCGTAGACCACTGCAGAGATCGCAGGGTCACCGACGCTCTTAAATTATACGGATAAGTGTCTCAAATAACTATTAGTATTACTTTTTAGAAACCATAATTGCGATGAAGTTAAATACGTACTTCAACATGAAACAAGATTTATCATAAGCAATTTTTTCTAATGTCTTATGATAACAGACTGTCCCATTACTACAGCGACGCATAGGCTATCGGGATTTTAACCCATTTTTAAACATTTAACCCATTTAACCTATGATTAGATAGTACTATGATCTTCGAAGTAAAAACTGACAAAAGTTCAATATGTGAAATATTTTGATCCGATCAGTTTACATTTAACTAGACACTAATGCGAAAGCAATAAAAAACGTATCCATCGAAACCGACAGAGTCAAAGTTATATAGTTATTATATTCCATAGGATTTACCACTTCGATTACGAAAATAGCTTTAAAAAATTATTGGATGGATATATTTAAAAAATCCGAGATATTGTAAAAAAAAAGTTCGAGATATTGCTAAATTCAAATTTAGAAGCTCAAAATAATTGACAGATATACATATCAAGAATCACCACTTTGACACTGAGTAAATGCTTTAAGCAATGCCATGAACGAAGGATAAAAAATAGAAATCTTAAAATTTCTTTTTTAAACCAACATTTTTATGTAGCTGAATTGCGTCCAAAATTAATTTCAAGTAAAACATTTGAGTAATAATTTTTAACAGCTTCATCCTACACGAAGCGCTTGAATCCTATGAATATGAAGAATGATATTTTCCCGTCTACGTCTACGTACTACGTCACAGTAACTTTTGAATGTCAAAGAAACTACGCAATCGATTTATAGTTTACGGGAAGACCTTGTACACGCAGCAGTACATCATACTTCATTGATGAGATCACTTGAGACTGATTTTGTGACGCTCATAATAATGGCGATCTTCGTAGTGTGTAAGTAAAGTTTTACTTGTTATCTACCGTATCTACGACGAGTAACAAAGGGCTATTTTTTTCCTGTATTGCTACAAACACATTACAATTAAATTTACGTTAACAAAAAAACTTCAGATTGAATGATACTATTTCGCCTATTATATTTACTTTAAGACTGTTATGCTCGTTTTTGATTAGCGTTGGATGCAATTTAGTAAACGTAAATTTTGACGAAATCAAAACAATCCACCACCTTAATATGTTCTAAGCAATTTTTGGAGTCTACTTAATAAAATAATACAAAATAATCAATATCTTGCTGTCGTTTTGTCGCTGTCTATACAAAATATTTTAGGTACAATAAAAACATAGTACATACAGTAACTAATAATAATAAACAACTATAATTATCTCCTCATGAAACTACGGAATGATTTAGATTAGTCGTGTCTGACCTCGAGATTAAGAAAAAAGCAAACAAAAAGATCGTTGTCCCGTGGGCGGTTTCTGTCTGGCGTTTTTTTACTTTTTCGAGGATTCTGCGGTACTATAAATTAAAATGAGGTCAATTGTATAGATAAAACGTTTTATGTTTTTTTTATGCAGTTTACTGATGAAGTTGAATAAGCCTTCATTTAAATGGTCTTTAGATGGGCTTTTAACTGGATTTCAAATCAATGACACTTTCATAAGGCAGCTATTGTTTTCGATAAATATTTGACGTATAAGTAAATTTCAGTGCAACTTTAGCTCACTACGTTTCCGCTAGGGGCGCTGTACAAAGTTTACATACAAAAATTTAGTTTTCATTAAATATAGTTTTCAAACAAATGCAAAATCATTGTAGATAAATTAATTTTCACGATAATTAAATATTGTGCAAGAGAATTATTCCGATTTAGTCGGAAGATGACTTTATTGTATTTGTTGTCACAGAACTACGGTAGCCTATACGATTAAATATTTATATAATCTTTTGGATTAAATTTATTTAAATAACTCTTCACACGACAACGCGTCAAACTTTTTATGTTGATCATGAGAGCGATCTTATGTAGCTTTTAATAGTGGTGAATTACATAATGTAGTTGTAAAGTTTGACGTGTTGCTTACAGTACCTTTTAGGAAGGAATCTAGTAATTGTGAAAGGCATACGGAAGTAGGGTTTCAGAATTTGTATCATAAAATGGAAGCTGAAACGTAATGTTGCTGTTATAAATATAGTGGTATAGATATAAATAGGGTTATCAGATATTCAGGACTTATCTGCATTGCACATAATTATTGATTTGTTTTCAGAATCAAAAAGTATTACAAATGTTCAAACAATTTGCTTCTTGATAGGAAAACTTTAATGAAAACTGCTCTAATTAAAATTTAAAATATCTTCCAAAAGTTTTGACTAGTCTTAACTGCTCTAATTTCAAAACAAAAAATTATTACATGTATGTTTATGTACCACAAAATTTATAGTTGTTGTATAATCAAACACCAAATAGTTTTGACAAGGTAAAAACAATAATATTTAATTTAAGCAACATATTAATTTATTTGACCAAAAGAAACCCGAAATCCGGCATATTAAAATTTTAATCTTATTTTATTTTGGCAACCCTCGATGTAGGCTGCAGCGGTACAATCAAAACCAATATCTCCTGCAAGGCCGGTGGAGATAATCGTAATGGACGGAGGAGATAATCGTAGTCATTCTCGTGGACTTTGTATTGCACTTGATACGTAATCGCTTATTTTGTGATGTAATTGCAGTGAGATTGCGAACATTTTTTTTTCATTAATACCTTAATTTTAAGATAAGAATTTCAGAATTGGATTTTATTGACCGATCCAAATACGAACGGGTTTTTGTTACCTCGCACTAACTGACGTGGTAATGAATTCAACGTTGATAATAATAATACGTTCTGACCCTCAGCCATGTGCCTCCTCTGCCGAGGGGAATTCTCCCCTCGCGGTTTGTTGAGGGTTCGGGAAAAAATCAATGAATACCTTCTCTTTAATAATTGTGGATATAGTCATGTCCGACTTGAAATACGACTACTTAGAATATTAAGTGTTACTCAATAAATTACTAATATATTTGTTAGAGCTAATTTATGGTGAAAATCTGACGGACTACGAGTATGTTGGAACAGAATAAGTAGGTAGGATGTTAATGTTATAACGAGGAATAAGGTCTGTAGTATCTATTATAGGTGAGATCAATGTTGATATTTTAAGACACGTCGATGAATTGGCTCGATTTTATTATAATCGAATAGGTTTCGATCTAATTGTTAGTGATGAATATCGGGAATGTCAGCAATGGGATGTAAACATTAGCCTATTTATAAAGCAAATGATCGAAATTCTACATGCATTAATATCAATTCTACAAAACAATCAAATCAATTTGATGTCAATGATGATTTAGTTGTAAAGGATTAATGCAAGATTATTATATGCACTACAAAAAACGCTGCTATTAAGAGCTTCTTAATAGTTGTCTCAAGGTCAACATGTAAAAATCGGACGCTTTGATGTGTGTACAATAGCCTTCAGAAACACCACCGACAAACCAGGTAGAAAGGAGAATAATCGAGAACACGGTGATCTCACTTAAATGTACTGTATGTGCACATTAGTGTTAACCACTAAACTATACGAAAACTAGTATGAATACTTAAACACGATATGATAAAGTGTATCACGCCGAACAATCGAGACATAATAAATTTTTATCGTATGTTTTGGCGTTCTTGCTAGCCAGGCGGAGCACTTGTGTTATGCATTTCAGCACAATTCTTCCACACATAATTGAATGTTGAACGAAGAAACCTTAATTTCCTCAACGCGAACTTTTTAATTAAATTCAGATTTTTGGTATAGCCATTATAATAAAACTGTCAGTCCTGCCAATAAATGCACCAGCATTTTGAGTAGGGTCTCAAATTGCTTGTCACGTATTTTTTGGCACAACTACGTCAGCATTGCCGGTACGTGGAATATTGTTTTTGCATATGCAAATCCATTTCCTGGTATAGGTACGCAAAAGCTGTTTTGGTCTATTAAAGTTTTACATTTTATCTTAAGAGCTGCTGGAAAATATATTAAATGAAATGAACCTTGTTTGCTATGGTAATTACGATACGATTTTGTTAAAGATATTCCCTTATATCTCACTAGCGACCCGCTCCGGTTTCGAACGGGTGTCATGTGCTTTTAGCTACTATAATAGGCTTGTATCATACATATAAAGCGTGCTCTTGAGTGGAGTAGATTATATACCATCTACCTGAGTCATTCTATTTATTGCTGGAAACTGTATATTATGTATAATATAGTTATAGTATAGTGTAGTTTAAAGGATATAAGCGAATATACAGCGGAAGCGACTTTATTTCATAATATGTGAAGATTTAAATGATTGAAGAACAATTTTAGTGCAACTATAATTATTATTACACATGGAAAGTCTTAGTAAATTATTAAGGATGTCGAATACGTAAATGCTAGATACATTTGAAATAAGAACGTCGGCACTGATCTACGAATCGGATGATTCGGGTCGATCCTGCCATGTACTGATGTGTGCTTCATTTTTCGAATTTTCGGGTTTAGACATTTAGACATTTATTTAGGGTAGGCTCGTGCCCCTCGGTGGTGACGTATATTAAGTAACTCGACAAACGAAAAACACATTGGTAAATATAGGATCGACCCGAACGTCCTTAATTAAACCGAGGAGAGTACAGCGTTTCACGAAAAATATAATATCAACTAAACACATTTTCACCCATGATTTAGGATCTGCACCGTTTCAGACAGGGCGACAGGTGGTATCACCTGCGGCACCACCTCACTGCCGAGTTGACGAGCCCGCACACCATGCAGGGCTTCCTGCCAAACCTAAATGGCATCTGCGACGACTTCCTTGGATTGCTGCGCGTGTGCAGGAGTGCTGATGGAACCGTGCATGGGTTCGACCAGCTTACTAACAGGATGGGGTTGGAATGTGAGTGTTTTAGCAATAAAGCCACCTTTGGGCTTAGATCTATCAGATCCAGTAGAAGCCGTAGTCGACATGAGTCTTCGCCTTAGCTCTAAAATTTACTTTATCACTTCCCGACAGGCATCTTAACATACTAAAAGCAAACCATACTTATTTTGATTTATTAGTATTAGTTTTACCTCTAGCGTGCAATTTTTTATTTATACATATTTTTTTGTTTCATATATTAACAACAAGCAGACTGCCCAATTAATACACTCGCCTCTAGTACATGTGGTTTCTGTGAAAATGACAGCCAATTTACTACTCCCATAAAAACTACAGTGTACATTGCCAACATTTGTCATGTGTTGCTGACTGTACTTTATTTCTGAATACAATTTTTGTCTTCTAATGGATGTAATTTGATATCTTTTATTTTAGAAAACAATGTGCAATCAATACATTTTTAGCTATTGAAGCTATAACTGTCTTTTTTATAAAGAAGAGTTACGTAATCATACTATGCAATCGACATACGCATGTACAGTTTACAATTATTCGCATTCATGGCTGATAAAATCTAGTGGGCAAGGCATAGCGTGCGCGCTATGACGAGCGCAGAGCGCATGACGTGTAAAGATAACGAATGTAGGTCAAATATCATAGAAATAGCACTTGTCGATTGTACGCTCACGGACGCACTACGTGTGTTAGTGGATGCACTTGTTGTCAGGCTCGCAAGGTCTCTTATCGTCGAGGCCGGAAGTTTTGACTTGCCACTTCACATGACACGTTGTTAGATCCATTAGGAACTGCAAGCTGATAAGTTTGTTTAGACTTTACCCATGTTGTTGTTTCGACCGTTTGAGGTCATATGTCAGTAGCTGCTGTGTACAGGAGTCGCGTGAACTTCGTATTAGGTTATAGTTATTTCGTATGATATAGAAGTCATCAGCAGTTTTTTTTGATTGGCGGTGGCCAATTTCAGTAGAGTCTAGCCATTTGCTTTGGCGATAATAAGATAATTTAAGATGTTATATGCAAATAAGAGATATATTATTTCACTAGCGCCAGGAAAATGAGGTGTTCAAATTCGGGCAAATAGTGTATTTTTATTTAGTTGCATAGTAGTAGCGAGAGAATGAAGACTGCGTATCTCGCTCCTATTCTATGTTCGGCTAGCGCATCATCATCTCTTTTTATTTCGTTATTCAAACAAACCTTTTATCCCCTATTTTTACCACCATTAGGGTACATTTTATACAAACTTTAAATGTGATATTTATTTATAACTAAAACAGCCAGAAAAATACAACTTCAAAATCAATTATACTTGTATAGAACCTTTCTTCTTCCCTTTCATAAGCCTTTACAACACTTTATGCTCAATAAAAAAATGCTTATGTCCGCCCTTCTTCAGGTTTTTGATTATCTGTGCACCAAATATTATTTAAATTGGTATAGTATTCCGTTATTTGGTTCATATCCTAATATAGTAGGTGGCGAGCATTATGCTCGGTTTCTCTGTATAATCGAGTCCTCTGAATCGATCCCCTGAAGAACCAGGGCCATGGCACATATGGCCATATGGCAATAGGCCATTAAACGAAGAATGGCGAACTTTACAAGCCAATGGGTAGGGCACATTGCTTGCTACTCTGACAGCCGTTGGGGCAGAAAGGCAGGAATATGCAGGCAATCGCACCATTTGAAAAACGTGCCATATGTTGGACCTACAATTTGATAGCATAGCAGTATTGATCGGTATGGAGATTCTTGACGCGATCTGTGTTTATCCATGGGCGTCTCTCAGATGCAATAATAATATAGTCACTATCCGCGTTTCGGCTATGATTTGTTAGCAAGATAGCCTTCTGATGAAATTGCACTTCACGATCTTAATTATCTAAGCAGTTTACTTACTGAAATTGCCGGATTGTTATTTTGTTTTTAATAATTGCTTATATTCATAACATTTTAATTTAAACATTTATATGTCTTCAGTTCCTTTTATTTTTATAGTGGTTCAAAAATTACATAGATATGATAGATAGTTAATAATGTTGTTATTTAGGTCACATGCAATGTAATTTTATAATCTTTGAATAAACCAAATTACATATAGTAGATTAAAGGATAGATAGATATATATATTTTAAATCAGTATAAGCTGACCTAAAATGTTAGGTGCATGTTTTCTGCATTAATTTGTAACATTATTATAAAATGGAGGTTCATGAGCTTTACCTCAGAATAACCACAGCAACGAAAATATAAATATCCAATGTCCAACTCGCAAGCGTTAGTTTGCAAGCTAGGCAATTTTATTACCATCTAATAATGTCTTTAGTAATGCTATCTACTCATTAAAATTGCAAGACGATCTTCATTTTCCGTAATAACTCCACGAGTATGTATTAGAAACGGTTTCAAATGAACGTCAACACGGGCGAAGGCATTTATTCTGCACTGTTTACGTTGTATTTAGTATTATTAATAATTTGAAGGTATTGACACAATCGGCCATGAGAATTATATGTAAGGCGTGTTGATTAAATGTACACAAGACTCACTCAAATGCACGATACTTATATTTAGTATGACTAAAAATCCTTATTTGGAAGTTGGTTAGAAGACTAAATCGTAATACTACGAGTAGTACGAATTTTCTTAAAAAAATTTGGATATCAGTGAAGAGTCACTCATATCCAGAATTCCAACTCCTTATGAGCGAGTGTTTATGTGTATACTTGGTAAAATTTTGTCGGATAAGTACGACAGCTGTCATCCGTATCCACCTGTAACGTTGACAGATAAAGTATGGGGATGACAGCTATAATTATTATTCCGCCCTTGGCTTAGATCGCGTTAGGATTTCCCATACGGAATTTTATTTTAACAACAACGATTGCCATCAATAAAATTGAATTTCCCATACGGAAAAAATATCTTCTCGTAATGTTTTTATTATCCTATCTCAATACATACGAAATTCGAAAAACGTAAAACACATTGGTACGTTCAGAAAAAAAGAAAGCAGGATCGATCCCGGCCTGCGAATCATCGGATTCGTAGACCAGTGCAGTGCCGAGACTACAGCGTTATTTTTTTATATAAGTATGCAAACTTCATATATAAAGTACATGACCCATTTTATATGGCAGTTTGGCGAGCGGCGATCGAACATATCGGGGCAAACATATGCACGGGAATCGTCATGTTGGGAGGTAACAAGGTGTACCCACGATTCGGCAAAAGTCGTAGCAATACGATAGGTACTACCAGCGTAGGACTGATTTGTGTGGAGATCCATAGGGATCCCCTCAGCTGAAATTATAATACAAATATCCAACGCTTCTACGGCCATGAGATAGATTGTAAATCAAACACACAATACATATGAAAGTTTAGCTTAGGCGTAGGGGGTGTCCCCATCGAAAAGCTTTTGTACTTCGACCTACTAAAGATCTTGAAGCCATCACCATTTGTAGCCCAGTCAATCATTAACATTTTGATGATGATGTATTCCGGTCTTGGGTCGATTGTGGATACTTAGGGAGGGCTATCTCCAGCAGTGTCTCTCGACTAAAGTTTGATGACGATGATCTTTACAAACCTTATGCAGTTTCTAGAAACCATAGATTGTATAAAATTTAAATTTCCTCCAATCGTTCGTTGATGCAAGCCTTCACTCACCGATGTCACGATTGGAAGTTTTTTCGGAAAAAATATCAATAACAATGTATGTATGTTAATTTTAAATTAACAACATACAAATTTCAGAACACGCGTTGTTTTCTTCCCTTATCGTGTCCATTCGCACTTTTCCATTATTGTTAAAATAAAAAAATATTGCAATCCTACTTATTAAACATGAATATATTTATGATGTAGTAATAGGTAGGTAGGTATAATTACACCAAAATATCTAATCAGAATACCTCAAAATTGTATTTCTTTAGTCAATAACAGGATTTTGTTTACATGTACGACTCGTATTAAGACGTGTGCCAATTTGAAGTGTCATATTGCTAGTTCGATTTGCTCGTTGAGTTTGCTTATTCGATGCTTAATATGCAGTTAAATTGTAAATAAATGCGTTTTGGAAACTACCAGATTGAAATGTAGGAAAACTAATAACGCAGTTAGTAATATGTTAGTAGGTTTACGATTCGTTGCGCAGTAGAGGTACTTAATTGTTGATGTAGGTCTAGGACTGGTAGTGCAGACTAGTTATCAGTGGTTTCGTCATTACGTGGTTTCTAGTTAGCTGCATATAACTGTCTTTAGTCACGTGTGGTCTTGTCCACTGATCTTAGCTGAGTATCCATTTTTAATGTTTATAAATAATTATATAAATCCATGTCTTTTGCCTAGTACAAGTTTAATAATAAACATAGTAACAATTAACTTAGATACTCTGTTTTACATTCATTTTCGCTTATAACGTCTGTTATAAGATTGTCAGAGTGTCTAAATAGTGTTTGTTACTTATAAATTGTTTAATGTGCAAACATTTACATCTCGGGTCACTTGTATACACATTTGTTTTGTTGTGTGCGTCCGAAAGTAAATATACTTATACGAGTAAATACTGCTTACGTACTTAAAAAAAATTTATAGATATTTTTTCATAAAATTGTTAGTCTAATGACGTTCTAGTCTCGGCCCTGACAGTCTTATCCAGATGTACAAAAATGTTTGTCGTTTTTAGAACTCATATATAACAACAGCACACAGCAACGCGTCAGATTTTACATATTGATCTTGAGACAGGCCTTACATCAATAGTGGCGGTTGTCATTGTTCTAATGTAAAGAGAAATATCGTGAAGCAGCACTCACACAACAAAGATGAAAGTTATTTAGTATATCATGCACATGATGTTGATGATTTCTTTTGATCCAATCTCCGTCAACTTTAACATATCATATAGGTACTAGAATGTACCATCTTTTTTTTTTGAGGGGGGGAAATGCGACCTTATGCACCATGACACCGCGCTGGCGGCGCAAGGCGCGGCAGTGTGTGGGGCTCTCCGGTGAAGAGAACCGGCCTACCCACTAACCCCCCCCCCCGAGTTCTCTGGGCCCAAACGGGGCACATGGCGGGGTGCGCTCTCGCGATTCGACCGCCAAGAATGTTCCATCTAATTTATCATCATATTTTGGACACTCCAAATACCCAGTTAAAGCATCAGCTACCACCACCGGGTAAAGCAGTAATAATGGTGCATTGCAATTTTAAGTTTTATAGATTTAGGTGGCAATAATCTGGAGGGTTCATATTTATTTATTAATCTTCAAATACGTCTAACAAGAATGTATAACAGTTTCTGTATATAGCCACAGTAAGGCATAATGAAATCTGTGTCGTTACTTACTTGGATAAATTTATACGTGGATATGCTCTTCTCAGCGGTCTGCGGTCTGATGTTGGGTGCGCGGCTCGGGTTCCTGGAGCGCTGTATGTCCGGACGTGCCGCTACGCTAGCCGCCGCTGTCAAGGTGCATTTTCGCGCCCAAAGGGATTCGTTCTATGGCGCGCCTCTCTGGAAGTTCGCGCCCACAACGCTATATAGAACCTTTGTGCAAAGCGAGGAGACTATTCATACGTGAGTTGATGCCGGTTTTTCATATTTTTCAGTTTGAGTGTGGAGTGGACCTGGAGATTAATCCATTATTATCAATAGAGATTCCATAAGACGGGAAACTGCGGAGCTTAGACCATATTGACCATGAATAGGCTCTATAATATAAAATAATAAACGAATAATAGCTAATAATACGTTATTTTCCTTGACCTTGACATAGAAGCAGTGCGGTATACGTTCATTGCATTACAGAATTTTGTCATTAGTTTTGATCTTATTATTGCCATTTTATACATTTCTTCGCTTATTTCAACGCTTAAGTCAGAAATTTGTAATTTCCAAAGTAAGTAAGTTAAAAAGTAAATTTCTTTGTCAATTATCATACTTATAGCTTGACCTACCAATAAGGTAAGCATGAGGTATATTTCCATAAAATAAAGATTTCAATTAATTTAAAAATCTGTTATTTCATTGCGGTGTAAAATTTGCGCGGTTTTGTATGATTAGCGACGATTTGGGTTCTAGCTAGGTATATGTAATTTAATTGAAAGTGTGACAAAGACAATTTAATGTATAGTTAAGCTATTCAAGTTTTGTCACGAAATTTTGAAAAATTCACGACGCATCTCTCAATGGAAGTGCGTAGATGGCTTCCGAGAAACAATCAATGCTTCTTCAATTTAGATTCTAAATTGAATCGTGATTAAAATAATAGTAAGACTGATAGAACAATAGTAAGATAAATTAGTGTGAAACATTTTAGTCGATTCCATGTTTCTGTAATCCTGTACATTCCGAGTGTATTCCACAGTCCGCGATAGGTGAAATCTACAGTGAAAAGATTCCTTCCGAATGTAATCGAGCTACATTGGCCATATTGCTTAACATCATGATCAAACGCAAACTTATATATAAAAAATATACATAATATCCGTATATCCAAGTAGCAAGCGCAATGTTGGCGCAGACGGGGCGGTAGTAAATACGATAACGCCCGGTGACTCAGGGGCTTCGATCGAAATGTCTAGACATCTTTATCCCCATCCATATGATTGTCGGTGGCCAAATTTGGACATTTAACAACTCATTTCACGTAATTTATTCACACTAATATGCAACGAAGACAAACATGTGGGACTTTCTGGTTTTGCACTGTAGGTGACTTCGTATGTGCAATAGCAGTGTTTGTAATGTTTTATGGTATGAAGGACCCATTTAAATGACAACATACAATTTAGATGTGCAGTGACGGATTAAGGAATACTTTGAACTTCTTCTTTTCTTTCCATGTATGCCGGAAAAGTCAACTTATCCATCGATATACCTTGGTAGTGGCCATAAGTTCGTCCCGTAAGGCACTTCAACTAAATATTGGGGATGTGTGGGAGTTATAACACCTCCGCTTAGCCCTTCGGCGACAACAGTTGTCTACAATTTTACAAAACTTGTAGAAGATTGCCGCACAACTGTTTGTAATCTTATGGCCTAAATCATATAATTTTGCCAACCCTCGCTGTCCTTAGTTCACCAAAACAAAACACGTCGGCAGGATAGTATCGGAATTAATGGAGGAGGCGCGGTTGAGGTCGAGCGAATGCGCGCGTGATGACGGCATGCAGGAGATCTTCTTGCGTATCCTCGACAATCCCGTGCTGGACATGCGCGACAAAAAGGCCGCTATCATCGACTTCATCACCGCCGGCATTGAGACGGTAAGTAAGTATTTTCTTCAAACAAATATACATAATAATAATGTGTAATATATTATTGATATTTTTGTTATGTGTTAGCATCAGCATAGATCGATTTATTTCCTTATAAAATATGTATATCTTCTTTTTTGAATATTATTCTAAAAAGAAGGATTCCAATATGATTTATGTATATTTTGAAATTTAGTTTTGAATGTTCTTGTTACTACCTGGACAGACATTTCATACTATATATTGATTAGCAAAAAATTGTTTTCGTCTTTTTTTCAAATAAATATAATTTTTAAATTTGCAATAGATAAGTTGTAATGTTTGTCTTCTAAACAGTGAACAGTGTATGTATATTTTCCCGCAGTTTTAACTATGTATGAGGTAAACTAAACCGATGACATTATATAATAATATGCAGTATTAGCGGAAAATAACATTTAGAATATTTAGCGGATTCTTCGAACACAATTTTACCAGTATTATAGACAAACAGAATTTCATAGAAATGCACACATATATTATTATTTAATAAGACCGTGAAGTATATTGTTCGTATGAAAATAACGCAAGCAACGCAATGTGTTATACTCACAAGTTCTTATCTTGGTAGTACTAACATTTGCATATCACCACAGCTTGCAAATAGCTTGGTGTTCTTGCTGTACCTGCTGAGTGGGCGGCCGGACTGGCAGGAGCGTATCCGCTCTGAGCTGCCGTGCGCGGGCGAACTGCGCGCCGAAGAGATAGCCGCAGCCCCATCAGTTCGCGCCGCTGCAAGCGAGGCTTTCCGTCTGCTGCCCACCGCACCGTTCTTGGCGCGCCTGCTCGAGGCGCCCATGACTGTCGCCGGCCACAAGTTGCCCGCCGGGGTGAGTGTGACTCCATGACAATCAACCCCCATAAGCTAACCGCCGTGTACGAATGACCTCAGATTACGGTTCCTATGGATTTCACACCCACATGCTGTCCGTCGGGACGAATGTTATTCCATCTGCTATAATTCCATGATTTGAGCTGCCCACCTTGTATAGATTCAGACATAAACAGACATCTATGTAGGTCTATTTGACCTATATCGACCCAGTCTTATCGACTCGATTAGTTGCCTACTGAAATAACTGTGATTAGGATTGTGAAAGTGTGTCTCATTATTTTAGGCTGATGAGTGATTGAACGTGTGCAGTCTACTTTAAGCGATAAGAAAGCTTTGAACTATTACGGCGTAACTATAAATAGCATTCTGCTTATATAGTTCTGTTACTATAAAATTCGATTAGTTTAAAAGATCTAAGCGAACGATAAAGTAATTGTCATTCTTTGGTGATTTTTTTATTTATCTACATAAAATATAAATAAAAGTGGATCGGTGAGGTAAACCAATCTTCTTAGGTCGGTATAAGATTTATTAAGTCTATTTAGTGTGACAACTGCAGTAAAATCCGTGGAGCAGTTTAAAAGTTAGACTTGAATTTTGATCGTGCCATTTTATTAAATTATATTTTTTTACAAACCTACCTTAAAATATAAAAAAGTTGATTTGTGAGGTGACTAAATATTGATTGACCAAATATGACAAAGGATTTATTCTGTGAAGTAGTTTAGTAAAAACCGTGTCACCAACATGGTTAACCGCTGAAGCTTCCTAGCGCCAGTTTCACCACAATAATCGTTTTCTTCCACACGCTCACCGGGGTAAGTGTGATGTCCAGCTGCTCGAGCTCTATAACCGTAACCTCTATAAACTGCTCACCTGCTGCTAAACGTAATTCCTAGTTTGACTACCACGTCCGTCTTTCCCCACATACTCCTCTCTAGGGTTAGTATGATCCTCGCATGCTCGAGTTTTATGATCGTTGCCCCCGGGCTATAACTATATAACTTGCCTACCGGGGCTCACTCCGGATTTCCACCTACTCGGGCCCTATGATCGTCACTCCCATAAACTGCCCACCCATATTAGTGTGACCCCCGCCTAACTTGCTAGATTCACCAATGAAGACAAAGTCCATATTAATTGCTCACTATAATCTATAAATGCAGTCTACTACAAAGTAACTTGTGGGTTATTAACTTAAAACTTAAGACTGCTGTTGCTTTATGAGCATCAGACTACATTCCACAACTGCATTTTATTTTTATATATAGTGTCTGGAACAATTCGATTTTTTAAAATAATCAAATAATTACCTAATTGTTTGCTTATTTGAAAACAACAGTTTTTCCTCATTCAGAAGATTGGACAGGGTGACATAAGATTAATTTTAAATAATCTTAATTAGCAATAATGTACCTTTCTAGAACTGACCCCTGCACGATATCCGTCGTTATTTTTAATAACGTATTTATTCGATAAACTAAGCGTATAATGTTTACCAAATCTTATATCATATATGAGTATTACAAAGTTCAAGGTTTTCCTAAATTGATTTTCAATGGTAAAGATTTTGGTTCGTTTCTATCAAGCGACAGGAATAGTTATTGTTACGATACAAAAAATAGATTCAAACAATTATGTGGCAGTTGACTGAGCAGGAGCACAAAATGGACGACAAGGTTCTCGAGTGTCTTCCGAATACTGAAAGAATCGATCCTACGGGCGTGTGAGAGTACCTAGCAGCTTCTAAGGTAGTTGATGCATACCGACAGTTTTTACCCTCCAACAAGAACACTTAACTGAACTTCTTATACCCATGAATCAAAACTGCTTTACAGTAGGTATTATTATTATAGTATTATTTTATATAAAATCAATGTAGTTAACCAATCCGTATTAGGCCAGCGTGGTCAACTAAAGCCTAATAACCTTAAAATAGTAGGGGAGGCTAGAACCCCTCGGAGGGGACGTACTCGTACATGAGTTAGGATATATTATGGACATGCAGAAAATAGAGTACCAAGTTACTGATAGTAAATGTGATTGTAATTTAGGTTTAAATGTTTATTTAGAAGTCACGTCACTTATGGACGGCAGTAAATCATTCCAGCAATTGGTAGCTTGAAATCGAAAGCTGACTCAAAATATCACAGTTTGGTGGGAATAACTATTCTCACTTTAGCGAACTCCTCAAAGGATCCTTTCCAATCTAGCACCATATCTGTCCATATATGTAAAAATTTAAGTATATCAAAGAAATATTCAGATTATATGCTATTAAAAACATCTGTGTTCATTTCTGTTTCAAAATACGAGGCACAGAAAGTGCATATCTACGCCTTTTCGAAGAGATTGCTGTTTAGCAATAAGGCCGCCTTTTGTACATTTGTTATTTTCTTTTTTTGTGTATTTTATGTATACAATAAAGAGTTATGTTAAAATTCCATTTACAATGTTCTAAATCCGTATATTTAGTAATTTCTGGGATCTTGACACACAAAATTACATAAGCTTTTTCACTGAGAAGGTCTCGGATCCTATAAAGCACACTCAAACCAAATTATAACGTGTGTTTCGAATGGAATTATTATAGTACCGTTGTTATTTTTTCTAAAGTTTATTAACTTATTTATCTTAATATTTCATTGACTGATATCAATTCATTTGCGCAGTTATGTGTTGTTGATTTATATTTGCTGATGTGTAGATAGCATTGCTGGTATACCTTTTTGTCGGTTTGTCTATATACACCATACGAATATAGAGCTACATAATTTAAAAAAATTTACTCACATTGTGAAAAGACCAGTCTAGATTCTGTGCGAAATATGAAATAACGATCTCGAGCATTCTGAGCCTCTACCGGCGCGCGTAAGTTGCGTTGACTTACTTTGGCACGAATTTTCTGATGACTACTCAGTCTCGGGACGGCTATCACTGGGAAACCTTAAATGATAGAAATGCAGCTGCGGCTTGAACGCCGTGAGGATGCACTTTTGATAGGGCGTGTCTTATGCCTAGTATAATTAAAGTTTACTCTCGAGAATTGTTTAGGATAATGCGTATATGAACCTTATTGGTGTACGTGAGGAACCTTACGGCTCCTGTCAGAAACGTATTCTCTCAGTGGTCGGATACTAACTATGTTCGTCAGCTAGAATGAGAACCATTCAAAGTGAAGCTGTGACAACCTCTGCCTACCAACTAACAACAGTAGGCATTTACGAGCAAGTGTGGTAAAAAAGGGATTGTTTCTGTTTTCATCTTATAAATCGAAAGTTTTGTGTACCCGGGTTGTGTACCTCTGCTGCTATCAAAATTTGATTGAAACTGACAGACAGTGCAGCTATATTGCTGTTTATGAAGGTTATATTATTTTAATATTTAGATATTATCTTACTTAAAACTTATTTATAGCATCAAAGATACATAAACAGCCTACAGATCAATCTACTATGCGATTTAAATGACTATGCATTAATAGTAAGGGTGGATATTTCGTTTTCAGACTTTCGTGTTAGCGCACACGGGCGCGGCGTGCCGGCGGGAGGAGAACTTCTGGCGCGCCACGGAATACTTGCCGGAGCGTTGGCTGAGCCTCGCTGAGCCGCACTCGCCGGGGCTGGTGGCGCCCTTCGGCCGCGGACGCCGCATGTGCCCCGGCAAGCGTTTCGTCGAGCTGGAGCTACACCTGCTGATGGCTAAGGTAGAGAGCCAATCATCTCACTACACAGTTAGTGCTTGGAGCTAGTGCAGCTGCTAATAGCGAAGATATGGATGATATCGTGTCATTAGTAGTGCTCAACGTATTACGACCCGGGAGGGACCACGCCCCTTCCGTGGCCGGGGGGCGGAGGAGGAGGTATTGTAGCCTCCCCCGAGGAGGGCTCCCCTGTTTCGGCGGGGGAGCGGAGGCTGGGGGTTCTTGGAAGTAGCTTGGCGTTTCCGGGGGCTCCCTACATACCTGAGAAAGGCCTGAGGTTTAGTAAAAAAATGCTCAACGTATTGGTCAAACATTTTATAACAGGCCCCCAATATCATAGAGTTACTAATATTACAGATATGTACAGCACAGTGTGCGAAGTCTCGATGTACACCTTAAACGACAAATCAAGCACCATAAGATATTTGGTCGCTTTTCTTTACCATCCACTATATAAACGGTTCAGATTGCATAACCGGTTACGTAGCCTAGTAGCTCCTCGGTAACGACAACGCCCAAGCGGTAATGCTGACTGATAGAAACGCACCAGGTCTACCACTTAAATCATTCATGAAGAATTTACTAAACTTCTAGAGTGATATGTCGTCACGGGTCATGATGTGTTTATATACCTTGACAACGACTGCGTTAGTGTATCGGTGCATGGCAGTCGCATAAGGGGTGTTTTGTTTCCTGCTCTTTCATGCAGAATCTGCAAATGTTTGTGTCTAAATGTTTACAAATTACAGGTATCACTTTTTGTTATCAGCTTGTCAGATCAATCCATGGATGGATAGCAAGCTATGCTATTTTGAGAGAGAAATAGATAATATCGCGATACAATCTACGTAAAGGACCATAGTTCCGTTTTCTTTTATTTCCCCACTAGGCCAGGATTTATATTGGAATTGTCCATAACCAAGTGATATTTTCCGTGGTCAACCGGTCAAGTAATTTTTGAGTTTATTCGTTACAAACATACAAATAATAGAGTTCAAAGAGTTCCGAAATACACCTAACGGGACTTATCACTCATCACTCAACATCATTTACTCACTGTGCATCTTGCTAATTGAAAATAAATTTTCGCGCTCCCCACCAACCCGCACTGAGCCAGCGTGGTAGAAGACGTCCCAAAACAACAAAACAAATAAAGATTTCCATACTAAACAATGTAGAGGTCCTTGGGGAGGCTTAAGTTCAGCAGTGGGCGTTTTGCGACTGAAATAAGGATACATTGTTTCTTCTATACAAGTACATGTTCCTCTCTAATAGATGAAACTCTGCTCAATGCCTGTAGTTCTGTGGCTATCAAGGCTTCATCTGATGGCGTAGTAGCGATTAGAAGTAATGCACAATGATAACTAATACTTATATTTATGTATTACAGATACTGCAGCAATGGAGAGTGGAATTTGACGGTGAATTGGACGTCCAGTTTGACTTCTTGCTGTCACCAAAATCACCGGTATCTTTTCGGCTAGTCGAGTGGTAATTTGAATTAGGTCCTATTCTTGATGAGTAACTTTATAAATAACTGTTACTAATATGTTACAGAAATGTTTAATGATTATACAATGTTTGCCAGTTTTATAAATATTTAAAGTTTGGTCGAGCAGGCACTGCAAATTTTGATTTTTTTTTAGGAATTTTGATTCCTATTTATTAGTTAAGTTGAAACGATGGCAATCAAAGTTTATTTTGTTATGTTGAAAGTTATTAAAAACAGGTAGGTGGTTAGCACTACTATTATGTAAAATATATTAAATTATTGTAAATTGTAATTTGAACTTTTAACTAGGTTTTGGAAACCAAAGCGAAAAACAGTATACAATTATCTTACATGTAAGTAAGACTTAAGTAAGGAAGTGTGTGGAATTGTTCTGTTTTAAGTTCTAAAAATATTATTTTCGTTATACCTTGAAAACATTTTACTATTACTTAGTAGAAGTAAACAATATGTTTGGAATTATATATTGTTGCTAGAGAGATTATTTGCTTGTATCTAAAATTGTTAATTTGGTTACTTATACTTTTTCGAGCCCGATACTTAACTCAGTTGTCCATGTCCATGCTCAAATATTGTAGTAAGGTACTACGAGATTGTTGAAATCACCGAGATATACCAGTTTGGCGATAGGATAGGTCAACAATTTATAGGATTAGTTCATCTTTTGTATAATTCACCTAGTGTCAGTAAGTAGCGTTAAAATATGGCTGTGTTAATATCAAAAACGTATTTACTATAGAAATATAATACAAACCATAAATACCTCTTGTAAGTACGACTGTGGAGTCTGTGTACTACCCACATTGGCATTTGTCAGCATTTATTGATTTTAATAAGTATTGCGAAGAAACATCCCACAAATGTTAGTCTAACATCTAAGGGTCTATTGTAACTAGCCAGTAATATTTATGATACTCGTTCTTTGATATATAAAGATATGTTTTTATACATGGTATAAAAATACCCAAAATATGACTAGTATTACAAAGATTCTTGTGTAAGGAATTATACCTGGAAATCTAATAAATTAGGAATTATAAACTGTAAGAGTTGTAAATCATTTTGGTTGTTTTAATAAGATCAGTTTTAAAATGTTATTAATTTGATTTGAAATTTTAATTGATTTGAAAACAATAACCCGAAGTTACCATCTGCAGATAGGGTTGCCATCTGTCCGGATTTAGTCGGACATGTCTAGCTAAATTTGAACGTGTCCGATCTGTCCCACATTGTTTTTCTCGCCTATAACCGCATTAGGTTAATTACAGTGCTGTGTCTGATAAGCATACCGAAGAAACGGCCACTCTGTTAGGCCGCGGTGCAGATGGTGCCTCTGTCTTTCGCGTAGTTTAATTTATTTAGCTAATTAACGAGACCGGTTTTGAAGGCAAATTACCGGTTTTAGTTATTTTAGGATATTTAGTATTTGCAAGTAATTTAGTGGTTTGTGTATGAGACAGCCACTCACACATGCGCCGACTTTGTTTTTACATAATATGTGTGTAAGTATACGTGGTTTTAAATAATATTGTTAATATGTGACACTAAAAGTAGTTTCCCAACATATATTTTCAGTAATATAACTTGTCTTTATGTACTCTATGCATTGAAAGATTGTGGCTTCAATAAGGGTCTTTTTATATATATGCTATACATATAATGTCAAAAACATTTCAAAGTAAAATGTGAGTATTTAAGCACAGAACTGTTTATTTTGATTGTGATCGAATGTTAATGATTCGAGTGACTGAGAAAATTAATAGAATGAATAATCATAAACTATGGTTTACAAATAAGATTTGATTGCAGTGTTACGACTGGATTTTGTATCCTTATTAGCATAAATAAAACATTTTCATGTAAGTTTATGTTAATTTTCGTATTACTGATGTGTTTGAATCTACCTCCCATTCGTGTGGCGTACTAATAAACACTCAATGCCTACCACAATCTTACGGGGGAAATATGTTTAAAACGACGTCCAGAAATGCACAAAGTAGTATGTTAATAAAGTTATTAGTTAATGTATTGTACATTTTTGTACAATACATTCTACATCGAAACCATTACCTAGCCATTGCAATTACTTTGGTCGTCGAAAAGTTTAGGACTATCGGATTGTTCTTATAAATAAAATGTTTCGAACAACATTTTAAAAGCTTTAAAATTATGTTCTTGTAAAATTACAAATTTCTTGTAAAATTTCTTTACATTTAGCTAGTAAGATTTCCGCTTAATATTGACCATAAGATTAGAATATTACAATGAGACAACTAAAAGGATTGTTTAGGAGTGGTTGAGATTTTTGTATTGTTATGTATTACCGAAATCACATATAATGTTAAGGTATAATTTTAATATGGCAATATGAATATATAACATCATATTAGATGATAAATAATATTAATTAAATAAGGTTTTACATTATTTACGACTGTTATTTATCCACTGTGCCTTGTTCTGCCTTCTTAACGACAAAATTAAATTAACACAGAGCAAATTAAGCTTAAACGTGAATACGTAGAAGGAACAACCAAAAATAAGTATTAAATTTCATACATACAATAAATAGAAATATCATTAATTTCCTAGAATACGGTATAATAATGAGATCTTAGTAATATGTTCCACTTACGTTGGAAGCATGCAAATATATAGTGCAATTTAATTATTTATAGGTGATTAATTTTTGAATACATAATTTGAATGGAATATTAATGTCAATGATGTAAATAATCCACTACGTCAAATTTTGAAAATAAATTGTGTGAGAAAATAAACAATAACATTAATAAAAATTATTTAGTTAATAAAATATGGAACACAAAAAAATATATTGTCAGTAATATTTTCACATGGTCATACATTTAATTATATAAATTAGGTAATTGCAAAAACTACCAAATAAGTTAAAACTCGTTTATTAGTAGTTCCTTGAAAAAGTCCGGTAATTTATTATAAATTTAACTGCCATTATATATGCATTATTTTTAATTTAATTCTGGGATCCAAGTGTGTACAGCTTGTATGGATATCCTATCGATCTTTTAAACATATTTTTGTTGAATTGAAAATAATAATTATACTTTATCATAGAAATAAAAATATGAAAATCTGAAGTCTATGCTGTACAGATAGCACGAATACACCTTTTAAACGCTTTGCATATAAATACTGAGTTTCCCCACATAAATAACCACAGAACACAGAAAGAGGTTAGAATGGCGAACATGCATCGTTTGTACGGGAACCGCTGTCGCCAGTTTAAGAAGCCAGCGCTGCGTCTGTAAAGTCACGCATAACCAATCAGGAGAAGTACGCATCGCGCGATAACGAACTGAACCAATCACAGCACTGCACTCACAAAAAGGATATTATTACCTTAGTGATTGACAAAAATGAAAAATTATCGATATAAAATGTCGATAGCAAATTTAATATTACAAATATTTTCAATACTGAAAACGAAATATTACATTCATGTAGGTATTTAAAATTTAATAATTAATTTAATTGTATATACCTATACTATAATGATGAAACAAACTTATTAAGTGAAATAGATGTAGGTTGGAAGCAAAGTAAACTATATTTCTGTAAATCTTGTTTCCATAACAAACATATACAGGCACTTTTATATGTGTGCGATAGGACATTTTTCCGACATGTTCATACATTTTGCGATTTTGCGGTGGCTATCTTTTCACAATTTTATAATTTATTATGCCCTAGCTATCTGTAATATCATTCATTTAATACATTTACATATAGTATGCCCAAATTCAATAACAGTTTTTATATATTTAACGTATTTTCCCTAAAATCTTATACTCAATCTCAATCTCTTTTATTGCTTACGCTACTATCTCTGTCTAAGGGTTTTTAATCAATATATGTATTATTATTACATACTATATGTTTTCTTCCTGCTATGGGAACCTATTCTATATACTTTATTTATTTCCTAAGCTAAAACTTATCTTTACTTATCAACTATGCTTAGTGCTATTCTTACTATTATTCCGCCGTTTAATATGTTTTATTACTATCTTAATTCTATTATTTTATACATTTTTATTTATTAACTATTCTATCCCGAACACATATTTTAAATTAATTTGATGATAATCTTGAATCAGTAATTTTTTCTCTTTTTTTTGATATACCGTACATATACATGGGCCAAACTGGAACATGTTCTTTCTCAGTGTAAAATATCATAATTTTTTTAAATAACAGCAAAAAGTAAGAAGCCTGTTTCGCCGTTTTCACCTACTAAGACCCCTTAAGTGGTGCCTTGCAGCCATTCGTAATAAATTAGCGCAGTCGAAGTTGATGTCTGTCAATCAGAGCCATAATTGCGACAGCTATTCACAGTTTCGAGAATATATACCAAAATATTACAATAAAATTAAATTTTAGAATTAACAAAAACAATAAAAATGTCCTGACAACCGTTAAAACAAAAACCTGTAGGTAGGACAGAGAAATATTTACTGGCCTTGAAAAAGTATATATTTATTTAGAAGCTGAAGCGAAGGCCTAATCACCCTAACGTAGGTAGGGTAGGCTCGAGCCCCTCGGTGGGGACGTATGTGAGCTGTGATGATGATATTAATTATACATGTATTTGGACATATTGTAATGTAATAATTCTCTTACTCACCAACTAAAGTTATAAAGAAAACACAAATAATACAAAATAACAAAATTACTGATTTAATTATCAACTTTAACACTTTAAATGTATATTTATTTTTTTTATAACAACTAAATTAAAAATTAAAATAACCAATTAAAATAAATAACTTTATTATATACTTAAAATAACAAATTTTGATGAGTAGACACAAGGGCAGGTTGGTTCTGGTGCTGTTTGACCAATCTCGGCAAGGATATTTAACAACAATAGTTGATCAGGGTATTGAAATAAACTATTTATTATGGTAATCCTAAAATCTAAGAAATAACATGTATTCTAATGCTAAATTCCCATCCCCCGGTGGTTAGTACTGAATACCTTCCTCGAGACTGGGTCCAGACACTCGATTTTAACTCTTCTTTTAATGTATTGCAGCTATTCTTCTTAACTTTTATATAGTTTTCTCCAAGGATATTGTATTTATTTTTCTTACATAAATTTGTAGGGCCGGGGCTTTCAGGTATAACTACCTCCCGGTACCTTTTTGCCCTGTTACATATCATAAAAATGCTACATTATCATAGTCATGGACTCACTGTGGGTGGTCTATGCGGTTCAGAAGGAACCCATATACATTATTGTTCTTTATACAATTAAATCTGACAACTAGGTTACAAAGAAAAATATCAAACATGATCTATTGAACATTCATCAAATTATGGTACATTTACATTTTAAAAGAACAAGAATTTACATTATTTATATTATTATGATTAAATACAAACACCAATTACCTCAAATACATGAGATTAGCAGCTGAGCAACTAATCTCAGCATGATTCTGTATGGGTGGTTAAGCCTACCCGCTCAAAACAAATATCAATAATTATTTGTGAAAATCATTACTATTGGGAACAAATTGAAATTAAAGAATTAAAGAGATAAATGCAACTATTACTGACCTTTTTATCGGGCTTTCAATATGTAAATATTTTAGTTTATTATTTTTCTTCCTAAGTGCCGGTGGCAACTAGGTTAAATTATGTGTTCCAACAGATGTGGATAATTTTATGGGAAATAAAATACTCCTGAAATTGTGATCCTGACACCACTTTCAGTAACTTTTATACGATTTCTATATCACGAAATATGCGTGAGATTTTTACAATAGATCGATTCCCAAATCCCAGATTTCAGATCTCCAAGTCACAGATTAGTATACCATTACAGATTGCTTACCACCGATGAGGCAAAGACTATATAGACGATGTATAGTATGTGATGTTTGTTATTAAATGGAACTAGGATGATGTGGAAACTATGTCGATCCGCCACAAATAAAGGAAAGGAAGAATTGATCTTCCTAAATCCAAGTTTAATCCTAAATGATATTTTTGTAACCGGCAGTGCAAATAATTTGTTGTTGGTATATAATCTGTGGGCAGTTATTAATCTACGACACTGTTTTTAATCTATGAATTCCGGAGTGATGTTTCAGTATTATTGATAAAGAACCTATCTTTATAGACGACGCTTGGCTAGATTTGATTGCCTAATTTGCCCATAGATAATGGTGTTAGGATCATGATAAGCGGCCCACACTATAGAACTGTCAATGTCAAAGTAACAATTCGACGAAAACATAACCAATGCAAGATACAATGGTAACTGTGAATTTAATCAATATGAATAAAAAAAAAAGTGTCTTTAATAGTACTTAAAATCAGTGAAAAAAAAAGTGTTACAATATTAATCATATTTCCACGGTAGCACACACCGATTAATTCGTTTAATAAAAGTATAATTTAAATTTAATAAAACTTAAATAAATACTTGAACAATCTTCCAACAAATGTTCGAGTTTATCACACAATCATTTATTCCTACCAGAATATTAAAAAAAAATATTTATCGATAAAACATAATGCGTACGTTTTTTGGTAAGCACAGCACTATGGCCTTTTACTACGTTTATTGCTGTTATTCAAATGCTTCGCTACCGAATTCAGTGTACTACATTACGCGCTCTGAGTAATGTAATTAGACGCATGCGCGTACATAGCCGGCAATGTATATTTTTTAGAAAAATATTATGTGTCTTATCGTTACGATCAAGCTTTGATAATTTTTTTGTAAAACGTTAGTTATTACGATCAAATTTGCTATTTACCGATGAAAAGATATTCCATCTTTAGCTACACTTGAGACCTGACTTCTTGCTTTGCAGGTAATTACAGCACAAGTAGGCATTTCATTAATAAAACGCGCAGCACTTCGTAAAACACTCTCCGTGATCACTCGTGACTGACTAAGCAACGCGTTCGCATTATCGGCCACAGTCATGATCATTTGATCATAACTGTGGCTCGCGTGCCACGCCTACATAGCCGTTCTAATCTCTTTCTGTGTTCTGTGTAAATAACCCATAATAGTATACTCGAGAGAGCAGGAGAAACAACCCTGTATGCGCTTCAAGGATGTCTGACAAATTTATCTAATCTTGTACAAATATTTTGAATGTGATCAAATTTACGTAATTATTCATACATTATGTTTAAATCCTGAATTTTGTCACTACACAAACATTAAGTAATCTTCATTAATTTTATTGTTTTAATGACTGAAACTTTATTTGCATGCAGTCTTACATCATTAGTATTGAGCCAGAGTAGGAGATTCGCAGTATATCTGCAACTTGCGCAAAAAACCAGTGTACGATGTCAATATGCGACATCGACACGACATAGTCACAGTACCTAGTAATTTATGGCTAACTTATCCCTTACGCCGGAAAATAATAATTCGAACATTGCTATTTTGTAGCTTAGGTAAGATGGAGATACCGAAGCTGACCACCCTTTTTTTGGAGGGGTTACGGACTGGCCCCTTTGTATTTTACCGGGTAAACTTCCGTTCTGTCTACCCACTAAAACCCCCCGGTGTCCTCTAAGCCCGTATCGTGGGCGCGTGGCGGGGTGCGCTTTTGCGATTCTACCGCCACGAAAGCTGACGACCCTGGTACTCCCATAGTGAGTTCCGGTATTGACAGGTTAACCTCTCAATCAGTTTAGTTTATATCCATCAGATATGATGATTATGTAGAATAAAATATTTGCGCTAATAAAACTCTTTTTTTCCCCCAATAAAATAGTTTTTCGATCCGAAGTACCGAATTCCTTACGTCAGCGTACGAGGATACTAGGTATGTCTATTGAGCGCCTCGTGTCTACAGCAATCTTTCCCTATGTCGGCTATTATCAAGGTCGGTTTGGTGGTTTCAGAACTTTTCGGACGGAGGTTTTCATCTCTCACTCGTTTTGGCAAATAATGTAATTTTTGCAGGCTTGAATGTCATATTTACTGAAGAATGACTTTTACTCTATAGTTCTCTCGGTATCCCTAACTTTGAAAATTACGATAATTCCATACAACTTTTCATCCACCTTCAACTTTTTTTCGCATTGAAAGGTGACCATGAATGGTCATGGTCACCTTTTAATGCGAGAACAGGTCAATCAATATAATTTTTCCCCTAAGAATGGTCTCAGGGGAAAAATTATATTGATTCTAAATGAAACTAAATCAAAATAATCACAGCTGTTTCATCAGGTACCGTCGTGCCATCTTTAGTAGTTATTACGGTTTGACTCTATGGGGTATTTCAACCATTTCACGCATGGCTTCAAAGACATACGTAACTACTTCATAGCTTGCATGTATAGCTGATTATAGCTAGATAAGAAATGGCTGCGTATTATTAGATAGATGAGATATTTTAACTCCGTGCTGTACTTGTTTATAGAGATCTATCTAATTTTACTATAAAGTGATCATAATTGTACACCCTCATAAATAGTATGTATATGTTTACAATATTTTTTTTCCCTCAGGAGAGAGGCTGAGAATCCTCACGAGGAGCACGAAACGTACCCAGGATACCCCCGCAACGGCAAGTGTCACGGAGATTATGTTAGACTCCACACGACCGGAGCGGTCCGATCGCGTGACCTATCAACTAAACTCAGCCCTGCCTTGGCCATAAGGGCTCTACGGCTTGAATCGAATTTACAATTATTCCAACGTTGATGGAAAAGTCTCCTTAATACCTACTTGATGCATACTTTTTAAATCATATGGAATAGAGCATTATTTCAAAAAACTGTAGCAATGCTGTAGAACGTAGGTAGGTAGTAAGGTAAGTATATAAACGATACAATTCGAAAATAAGAGAACCTTCGAACAGCTGACAGTATATGAGATTTAATATACGTTAATAACGCCTGTACGTTGGGAACAGCAAAACCGCAGCATAGCATAGCCAAACTTTGCAAGAAAAAAGAAGCCCGTAATGTGTCATACAAATTTAGCGAATTTTGACTTGAAATTTAATGCTTTGCCGCACTTCGTTGGCATCCCAACCTATAATTTTCTGATAACTCGAAATTCCCTACTCTGTTCAAGAATAAACCTCAACAAACGTCTACGTTCAAACTTAGGATAATACGGTAAGATAGGTACTACAATTAATTAGGTAAATAGCATTGAGATATGAACTTATGGAGACGCTCTATTTGTCTATAGCAACAATTCATTATACATATGAATATTAAATCGACACGGAAATGTCATAATGCCCTTTATCTCTTTTCTACTTACGTTTAACTCCGTGTAAAATAAAAGGATAGAAGAAATATGCTGTCTGAATTTTGACAACTTTTTTTGTGACGTCATTGATTTTCTGTCCCATGACCGGTGCCGCCATTTTATGCGACGAGTTATGTGGTAGATTTACTGTCAGCCGGTGTTTTGCTCTAGATGTTTTTGTATTTTTTTTGTGAAATGACAAAAAATTAAAAGAAAATAAGGATACAAAGTGTTTGTTGTTTGAACGTTTTGCCAGAAGCTTTTTCAACGTGATTTCTTGTTGTATTATATAGGATGGCGGCCATTTTATGCGAAAAATTTGTGTGTATTTAGGTAGTTTCGGTAATTTTGAAGGTACAACCGGTCCATATGTATCCAAGGTCAATGGAATAGACGTTGACAGATATCTAACCTCACTAAGTAGACCTAGATAAATATAAAGTAATATTAGGTACTTTTATAATTATCATGTCAGTGGTTGATAACACCAGACCAATGATAACCGAATGTATCAGTATATTGCGGTGTTCGGAAGTGTAACCAAATGTACAGTAGTTATAAATACTCATTACTCGCAATAAGATAGTGTTATTGCTGAAATTCACTATCACATCTATCTATTAATCTTGTAAAGTTATTAAAATGAAGTTTTGCGCGAATTTATCGTTCATGTTTACTGAAGTTTCATCCATTATCGAAAGGTATGCTTTGGCTAAGGAAGCCGGCTTCAAAGCGGTTGAAACAGGCTTTCCTTTTGGGTATACTCTGGAACAAGTGAAGCTGGCGAAAGAAAACTCTGGGCTTGAACAAATTTTGATAAATCTTCGTACAGGTAAATTTTAATAATGAAAAGATTTTTTTTTACTATTGGAAAATGTAATGAATTATAATTATGTTTGTGACGATGACTGTAAGTGACGATATGGTAGACAATGTAAGCATTACTTTACAATTTTCTAAGAACATGCGATTATTGTGGGGTAAGTGTGTAAGCACATGGTTATTGTAGATTTAAGATCTATTACTAGGTTTATGCATGTAGCTTCAATTGAGTTATATCCAGTAATTTAAAGACAATATGTATATACATATAATAAATAGATTGTAACAACTTATCATCAGAGGGCAGTCTACTTATTATCAATATACTGCTATGAAAAAAAAATCGGATTTACCCATAGGAAAGAGATATTTTTCCACAGTAAAAGTTATTCTATATCCGTCCCTGGTTCTTAAATAATCCCTGTACATGTAAATTTAAACACATTGTTTAGCCATATTTCAATGTAAAAGGTCTTAACTATGTTCTTTGATAATTGTATATATTAAGTTTATAAAGTATTATATAATTGAAAGAAGATATTTCATTTCAATTCATAATTGTAAACTTCTTTTTTGAACTTGACAGACAACTTTTTATAGTTACCTTGACTTATCTGAATGAATATTAATAAGACTCAAGGTTTAAATTTGCATTATGACATTCTTTCCCCTTGTGCAGAGCTTATGGAGAGTCAAAGGCCAAATAGTATGTGGGCTTTCTATACATGTATTTCTAATGATTAAATCAAATAAATTTATTCATTCTTACTTTGGTATCTATCTTTCTCTTTTATGTTCTAGGTGATGTAAGTAAAGGAGAATTAGGGGTAACTGCTATACCAGGCAAGGAACATGAGTTCAAGGACAGCCTCAAAGTTACAATTGAGTTTGCAAAGACTCTAAAAGCCAAAAAAATCCATATAATGGCTGGCAAAGTCGATTCACCAACTCCAGAAAATTGGCAAACATATGAGAATAATTTGAAATACGCAGCAGAGCAATTACAACAAGAAAATATTGTAGGGGTTATTGAACCAATTAATCAACATTCAGTACCTAAATATTTTATGAGTGATTATGGAAAAGGTATGTGTTATTTATATTATTTTACATAATAATATATATATATATATATATATATATATATATATATATATAGATTAATTGTTTGTGTTTGTTCTCCTTACAGCAATTGAGATAATCAAACGAATCAACAACCCACACCTTAAGCTTATGCTAGATGTATTTCATTTGCAACAGATCAGTGGAGATCTATCACATAACATTACAGATCTCATAAAATATGTAGGACACGTGCAGGTTAGTGTATTTTTGCATTTAGTTTTACTTTATGTGAATTTTTGCATTATATTGAATCCATACATAACTTTTATTCAATCAATGAATGTCAAAGAGCTCCTGCAATAAATAGATGAAATTAAAATTTTTGTAAGATTTTATTTTAAATTCTATATTTTATTTGTGAAACATGTTCTATTACAGGTAGCGCAGGTTCCAAATCGAAATGAACCAGATACTTTTGGAGAGATAAATTATACATATATACTGAAACATTTGGAAAGTAGTGGATACCATGACTGGATTGGTCTTGAATACAAACCCGCAAGCAACACTAACGATGGCCTAAAATGGATCAAATCCTATGGATACTCATTGTGATCATTATATTTGTGATTTAGATAATAATCATATTGAATGCTCAATCAATTAAATATTATTAATATATGATTAAAAGTAATGATGAGTTAATTAATTAAAATAAGTTCTATTATACAATGAAAACTTAATATCATGCACCATTGCTGTGGAACTGCTGGACCCAATAGTGTTTTTTCACACTATCTAAAGATAATCTCTCTTTGCTTGAAGGACGCAGGAGCTGAAACAATATAATTTTAATATATCTATATTTATCTTTGTATCATTAATTTATTTTCATGCTGGTACTGGATATAGATTTATTTGAATATTGAAGTAGGTACTTTGGGTTGATGGCAGTGGTTATCACTTAATGTCCTAAAGCTGGATACAGGTTTTCTCTCTCATAAGAATAGACTCACAACCACAATGGCAGACGAATCTATGTCAGATTTCACTTGGGGGTTTTATTTAGATTCTGATTTTACTTAAGTTGCACTGGTAATAAACCCCTTTAATACGTTTTTACAATATAGGTGTTATAATTTTGTAACTTTTGTGACAGGATCTAAAATGTACGAGATGCAAGTATTCCAAAGTATCAGCGATAATTTAAAGAGAGATGTGTGCCTATGTCTCTGGATGTAAACATTTTTAGTGTCAGCAACATTAAGTGACTGTTGCTAGTATCCTTAGTCTGAGGCAAGCACTTTAATTATTATTGTTAATTAAATATTATTATGTTAAAACTTCTGCTATTATATTGGAAAAAAAATTACTTGTGGTGTTACATGCTATTTTTCCTAGTACCAATGTCATTTTATGCTAAAAAGAAATGCTAACACAATTTCAACTGATAACTGTATGTGAAACTGAATGTGGAAGTAATCTTCACCTGGACTTTATAACTATATTATTAATATAATTATTTTCTTCTCATACCTAGGTAATGTTGGCACTACTGATTTTGTTTTTTCATTCTCTTCTATATTCATATTAGTTCTCATTATTTCACACACATATCATTCTTTGCACAATCCATCTATACATTGAACCTTAATTTTAAATCTTCCTTGTGCCTTATCTTATTCCAGATTTATAATCAAAACTCTTATATTATGGTTCATTCTTAATTATATTTAATATAATATGTAAAATACAAACCTTTGAAATCAGATCCTTTGCTCCCTCAGGCACATCTACAGGATAAGTCATGTCTAATGTAATAATTCTTTGATAAGTTTTGTCTTGCCCTTCACTTTCGAATGGAGGTTTCCCAACAAGAAATTCATATAGCAACACCCCAATGCACCAGTGATCTACTGTTACATCATATATTTCTCTTTTGACCATTTCAGGGGGCAAGTAGTCAAGAGTTCCACACATTGTTTTGCGCCTGAAAATTACATGTACTTTTTAAATTATAACATTCTACATCTTGAAAAATAAGTGGATCCACAGTGTCTTGAAAAGTGAAAGTAATTTAATTTTTATCAATTCGAATCCAAAACAATTAATTTTTATTGATGTATATTAATAAATTGAGTTTGTGTGGTAAAAGATTACAAATACATAGTTTGTGTGGTAAAAGACTACAAATACATATGTTACCACTTGTATTCTTCTCATGTTATGGGTAGAGCTTAGTGCAATCACATCTGTACCAAGTGCACAGATATAATTAACAGAGATCTAAATAACAGACAGAAGTTATTATAGAATATCATAGAGTGTCAACACTTCATCAATTTATTTAGAATTTTAAATAACTTGATGAAGTGTTTTTAAATACCAGACGGATTGTTGACAAGATGATGAGAGACAGATGATGATATAAGGCTTGCTATTGGACTCTGAAATACCAGGACTATTCTAGTGGTGTTCCAATTATCTGGCCTCCCATCTTCACCTTAATGTAGAATTCACTTAGATTTACTGTGCTATATTGCACCTAAGTTTCACCCTTCAACACTTCTAGTACAACAGGTTCCAAAAAGTAATAATTAATCTTCTAATCCTTAGGAAGGATAGTTTTACAAATATAAAAATTGGTAAGTATTGGAAAGATATTTCTTTCTATAACATAAGTTGATTATAAACTGATATCAGAGCAAATAAACTGTGTATAATATTCAGTAAGGGTTAGACATAATTTACATTTACACTTACTCTAATATCTTCAAATTACTGTATTAGAAGATTTTCTATTTATTTTAGATTTACCTTGACCCAAAATTTACAATGATTTATAATCATCATCACAGGTCATATACATACCCACTGAGGAGCTCGAGCCTAACTTTAACTATGTTAAGAGTATTTAGGGTGTTAGTCAACCACTCTGGCCGAGTGTGTTTTATTGATTGACTAAATACATAATTTTTTTAAGCAGGTGTATGCAGGTTGTCTAACAATGTTTTACTTTATCATAGGAATATCAGATAATTGTATGTATGAAATTTAATAAACAAAAACATATTGGTACATGGCAGGATTGACTCTTCCGTACCGACCCTTCGAATCCGATTTGTAGACCAGTACCAAATCCACAGTGCCACTGACACCAATTTATTATAAATAAATTAAATTTGAAATATCTTCAGTAAATATCAAATATTGTTTACCTTTCTGATGGAGCGTGCACAGACCAACCAAAATCTGCAAGCTTGAGATCACCATTGAAATCCATTAAAATGTTCTCCGGCTTAATATCACGATGGATAACGTGGTGTTGGTGACAATATTCCACAGCATCAGATACCTGTAGATTACACGACTATTATCAAAGTTCTCCATATTTGACGTAGTTAAAAATCATAGGCAATGTATGTTGAAATCATTATTATGATAAATTTTATGTCTGAATAATTAGCTGAATATTTAGCAGTTAGTGTGATTCATAATTTGGAGTATATTTATTCATTCATTTAGAAAACCATTACAAAGCAAGTATTAGCAAGCAGAAAGAATTAATTAAGTTCTTGAAAATTATAATACTTGATATATGTAGCGAGCAGCTTTGTGCTCAGGAAATCGTCCTTTGGGAGAATTTGTGAGATGTGTGTATAATTCACCACCAGCAGCAAACTCAACAACCAAATATATCCGTCTTTCATCATGGAACCACGTTAAAAGCCGAAGGATGTTTGGATGTCTAAAAATATGTCAAATTTATTATTGAATCCGAACAATAATGGTAAGAAATGAATTAATTGAATGTAATAGTAGACGGCGTATAAAATATATACTCACTTCAAATGTGATTGAATTTCTATTTCCCGCATAACTTGCCTCTCGCATTTTGATTTTACGATCTGCGACTTGAAAAGTGCCTTGATAGCAACAAGGAATCCAGTTTTCTTTTCCCTTGCAACATGAACATGTCCAAATTTACCTTGACCTAGGCCTGAACCTAGTTCAAAATCACGAGGTGACCATTTGTATCTAAAAATGTATTATCAAAGCATTAATGATAGATTTTGATTTGCTAAAACCTAAACCATGCAAAACTGCACGTTAATTACATACGATGTTCCATATGCTTCGTGGCTAATAATTTTATTTTCAAGTTCTAGCACTTCACTTTTCATAGCAGCATTCATAATATTAGTCAAAACACTGAAAAACAAATTACCAGCGTTAAATTTGAAGACACAAAACAAGTAAATAAAATTGAAGGGAATCAAATCAAGCGTTGACGGTTGTATTTCAAACGACATGAGCGAGTTTACATATACAGCACAGATCAGTGTTACCAACTCTCAAAAATATTTATCCCTAAAGTTTGTGTCAAAACCCCTAAAATCGCCTTAATTATTGAGTTGTCCCCCTAAAAAATATTTACAGTAGACGCTCTATACAGTTACGCTTTCGGGGGTAGCGTAACTTTTAAAAACGGACATTCAGAGGCGTAATTAAGAGATTTGTAGCCAATAGCCAGTTAGAGTGGGGAACTAATTTCAATTTGAGGGAAAGGTAACTTTTAAAAACGTAAGTTTATAGAGCGAGGACCGTCTACTATAATTAGTGTAATTATAAATTCATAATGCATGTTGAATAAAACTCTTGTACTGTTCCACTACTTTTTTTAATTATTGTCGACCTGACCGGTTTCGCTTTACAGCATTTTCAAAGGTGTTCAACACCTTTGAAAATGCTGTAAAGCGAAGGTGTTCAACACCTTTGAAAATGCTGTAAAGCGAAACCGGTCAGGTCGACAATAATTAAAAAAAGTAGTGGAACAGTACAAGAGTTTTATTCAACATGTATAATAAGTTCCACCAAGAGCCAACAATCAACTCAATACAGAAATTCATAATGATTTAGAAATAATATGTTGTAATATGTTTCAAAAGCTTTTTTAATCTAAATTATTTAATACATTAAATATTTCTTCTTCATCAGAAGATTCACTATTTTACTGTACGTTTTTTTATTTTTATTTTCCTTCGGCATCATTAACAAATTTCTTGTCGACACACAATACAAACCAAAATCGAAATTACAATTGTCGTAAGAATATTCTGAACTATTTTTTGGCGGTATCCTATCTGATTGACATAAATAAGCTAATGTCAAACATACTAATATACGCTGCCCTCACGCCGCCATATGCACAGGCTATAAAATATAAAATAACCGCCAGTGGCGCCAGTATTGCCGCCAGTCACCACCACAGAGTACCTTTATAGTTACCACAGAGTGGTTGTAGAATTACGAACTAGATGTTATAAGTCGGTAGATCAAGAAATAAATATTAATGTTTTTGTTGGCTACATTGATTCACACGAGAGCCATTTGTAAATTTATCTTAAAAAAAAAAATTAAAAATATAAAGAGTCAAAAAATCCCTAAATATACCCCTAAAAATTTCAAGCCCCTAAAAAAATCCCATCTCACTTATTTAGCCCCTAAATCTAGGGGGAAAACCCCTATGTTGGGAACCCTGGCACAGATCAAGTATATACAGTGTGGACTGACGTAACAAACGGCTACAGATAAGTAAACCATTCCTGTGAATTACAAATAATTCTATGGACTTAACGGCCTTAAACTATTATTCATAAATAACTGCCGGCTGTATTAATCTATTATTTTATTTGTAAAGCCCGCTTATTCTCGGTAGGATTTTTTGATTATAGTAGAACCCATTTAATAGGTCACATTTGACAACTGTCAGTTGTACCTACATAGTCAGATGACTGCTTAAACCACTTCGATAAAATTCGATTATATTCTGTTATGGATTCTTTGTGGTCTATGATATCCATTAACCTAAGACATCGAAGTTTTATAGATACATGGTTAAGGGGTTGCTTAGCAACGAGGTTGGTTGGTTGTTGAAATTGTTATCTTGTATTGGACTATATAAAGTAATTGTGTTTTGTATTCGTGTGTTATGCAAGTGTATAAAATATTGTATATATCGTTTCTTTACTCGTTCATATTTCTACTGTTTACTCTGCTACCACCCTATAAGTATACATTTACAGTCGGGTCAATTTAATAGGCCACATTTGACATTTCATTAAAATTCCTCAACTAACCTTGTAATGGCGCACATAAAATATTCAACATTTTTTTAGTTTTGAAATGGACAAATGACCGTTGTTACAATGTTGCGTTCAGTGAAGTCTGAACGTTAGTGATATTCCTCAAAAAATCGAATGCATGCAAGTCATTACTTGTGAAGGGATTTTTCACCATGAATGAATAATCAAATTTTTATTCAAATAAAACATGTTATTCTTTTGTTTTATAATAAAAAACAATAATAACTTCATAAACAGAGAAATAATTGATGTTAAAAAATGTTAAGGCAATTAAACTCGTAAAATATATTATTACAGTACCTATAAAAAAGAGCGTATTCCCATTTAAAAGGCCGGCAACACGTCTGTTGTTGCGGGCAGCGATAATTACTTACCATCAAGTGATTCATTTGCTCGTTTGCCCCCCTATTTCATAAAAAAAGTTATTTTCCATAATAACAGTATTCGATTTACATATGTTTAAAGTAAATATCGATTATTTCACCATAATCGGAGTGTTTAAGCAGGTCACCTCACTATGAACAAATGTCAAATGTGGCCTATTAAATTGACCCGACTGTAATATATTCCAACAAATAGGTTCATTTTGACATTTCACGGTTGTCATGGTGCACTAACCTTGCACTGACGTACCTAAAACATCGATTTCGAAAAATCAATATTAAAATATTGGACAATTATAAAGTTATTTGTCCGTTAGTAAAAAAGACTAAGATTTTTTCTCAAAATTAATACTGATGTTATTACAAGATTGCTTCTGTACATACTTATAACTTATCCGTACTGTTGCGACGATATATACGAAGACGTATATCAATAAAAAGTAAATTAGGCGAATATTTGTTAAAACCATTTAAAAATAGCTGATCATTCACATTTAAGAAAAATAATGTTTTATTAAATGAAAATGCGTCGCAATAAGAATTGGGAAACTAGTACTTTATTGAATCTGTTTTGCGTTCTTAGCGATTATTCTAGATCTTTTTTTTTGTGTTTTTTTTGAAGCGCACCCTAGGTAAAAGCAGGGGGTGAGATGTGGGCACGCCGGGCGTAGCATAGGGAATCTCAGGGTGGCGGCGGGTAGCGGGGCGTCCTCCTTCCTGCCGCCTTTATGTGTTCAACTGTGTGTGTTATGTGCAGTCTCTCACCATCTTGGAAGTTGACTATGCGCGTTCAGTAGTTTTCAATATTTTTTCTGTGACTTGGCTATAATTTTTTGAACTGTTTCTGCTTTTTCTATTGACCCTGGCTTGCTGTATACTGGACTCTAACTACGCAAAAATGAATTGGCTGCCATTTGTTTTGAGTTGTGAAATTGTCCAATTTTTTGGTATAATGTCAAAAAGAGGGCGTACTCTTACGAGGGCTGCTACTTAAGTATCCGGAATCTGGCATTTCAACATTTTTAAATGCAATATTTGACCTCCATGGTAAAATTCGTTCTTTTTTTGAAATAGTGGCCGCTATTTTTTTTTCCTTATTTACGCTAGTGTTTTGTTTCTGATGGGTTTAAAATGTCATATTGCTGAAATGATGGAACTCACACGTGAAAATATTCGTGCTATGATTTATTACGATTTTCGACGTGGTTTAACGCAACAACAGTGCGTAGATCAATTAACTTCAATTTTGCTATTGAAGCTCCATCAAAAACCACTTTGTGTCACTGGTTTAGTGAGTTCAATCGTGGACGGAGTAAACTCACGGACGAAGTTAAGGAAGGTCGCCCGAAATCAGTCGTTGTGCCACAAAACATTGAAGCTGTACGAAAACTAATTATGCAAGACCGTCATGTTACGTATCGCGAGATAGAGGCTACTCTAAGCATATGTATGATAAGCATTAATAAAATATTACATGAACATTTGTTCGTAAAAAAAATTTGTTCGCGTTGGATACCGCACAACTTAACTCAGCATCAAAAAGAAGCTCACGTCGAATGGTGCAAGAATATGTTAAAAAAAATTAACGGAGCTGACTCAAAATCTGTTTATAAGATCTACACAGGTGATGAATCTTGGATCTATGCGTACGATCCCGAAACTAAGCAACAATCTACAGTTTGGGTGTTTCAAAATGAGCCGAACCCTACGAAAGTGACTCGTGCAAAAAGGAACTTTAAAGCAAATGGTTGCCTGCTTTTTTGGTATTACTGTTCATGTGGCTACAATACCACTGGAGAATCGTAAAATTGTCAATTCGCAGTGGTACACGACCATTTGTTTGCCCGAAGTATTTGAAGAAATACTTAAGTAAAATTTTTATGTTATGGAAGCAAAAGACAAGACGTACTCGTTGAAACTGGTTTATTACTCCACACATAACATGATATTAATCATAATAATTAAGAGAACAGCCATCCATTTGTGTCCATTTGTAACCGGAAGGAGCGGAAGAGAAAAAGGCATCGGCACATGCCACAGACACAAAATATTAATAAACAATAAATGACATGGTGTTTTATTGATACATCCAACACTCTCCCTCAATATAACACGCATGACATATTCATTACATACAATCTTTTATTCTAATCCTATTCCTATACACAATCTGTTGAACACTACTTTATTTAAGCCCTTAGTACAAATATCTGCTAATTGATTTTCAGAAGTTATATAATTTAATTTAACAATTCCTGCTGCAACTTTATTTCTCACAAAATGATATTTTAAATCTACATGTTTCAAGCGCTTATGATGTTCTGGATTTTTGGAAATATGAATGGCAGATTGATTGTCTTCAAACATTTCAATTTGAGCACAACAAATTTCTATTTCATTTAAAAGATTCCTAACCCAACATGCCTCACTAATACCCTTACCCAGTGCAATATATTCGGACTCGGTTGAGGATAAAGCTATACAAGTCTGTTTATTCGAACACCATGAAACAGTATTACCAAACACTTTAATAATATAGCCCGATGTTGATTTACGGTCATCTCTATCTCCTCCCCAATCAGCATCTGTATATCCTAAAACCGGTCTATTGTCATCTTGTTTATATACTAACTTCAGCTCCAGAGTTCCCTTTATATAACGTAGAACACGTTTTAAAGCTTTCCAGAGATCTTCATTAGCAAAAGACTGAAATCTACTCAAAAAACTTATTGTATAACATATGTCAGGCCTGGTACCTAACATTGCATACATTAAGTGTCCTATTAGCTGACGACATTTTCTTTGCATTTCCTTATCATTTGATGCTTCTTTTGACAGTACTAATCCAACTTCTATAGGCGTTGAAGACGGTTTACAATTTGCCATGCCGTACTTTGATAATATATCTTTCAAATATGCTTTCTGATCCAGAATAATAACATTTTCTTTCTTTTCTATATTTATTCCTAGATATCTTGAGGCTTCACCCATATCTTTCATTTCAAAATTTTTCTGTAAAGACTCTATTAACTTATCAATCTCTTTATTTTCTTCTCCAAAAAGCATCAAATCGTCAACGTACAGTAATAAATAGAACTTCTTGCTCCTTTTGTAATATAGACAGTAATCAGCTTGACTTCTTACAAAACCTTCATTTTCCATAAATTTATTGAACCTATTATTCCACATCCTTGGTGATTTCTTTAAGCCGTATAATGATTTTTGCAATTTTAATATGTTTCCCTTTTTGATTTCTAAGCCTTCAGGTGGCTTTACATACACTTCTTCATCTATATTGCCATTCAGGAATGCACTCTTTACATCTAACTGTTTTATGTTCAGGTTATATTTATTTGCAATCGAAAGAAGAATTCTTAAAGTAGGTAGTTGCTACTGGTGCATATATTTCAGAGTGGTCAAAATAGTTCTCTTGCTGGAAACCTCTTACTACAAGTCTTGCTTTGTATATCTCATTATTATTATCTGCTTTCTTCACTTTAAAAACCCACTTAGTATCAATAATCTTTTTATTCTTCGGCATTTCAACTTCTATCCATGTATTATTATTTTTCAGAGCACTCAATTCTTTCTGTATTGCTTCTTTCCATTTCTTAGAATCATTCCCTGTTATCACGGAGTTGTAGGTAAGTTCCTCCTCTCCCTCTATGAAATAACTGTAGTAATCATTATATTTTTCCGGTTTCTTTATTTTTCTTGTTCTCGTATTGCGATTTCTTTCTTCATGCAACATTTTCGAATCATTATCTTCTATTATATCATCCTTTTCATAATGACTGTTTTCAAATTCTTCTTCTAAAGCTTCATAATCTTCGAGATCCTCACATTCTTCATAGTCACTCTCATTTAATATTCTTTCTTCATTACTCTTCTCAGTTTCATTTTCTTTGTTTAAACTATTTTCTTCAGATCTCACTAAATCTTCTTCAATAATATTCTCCTCGCTAATCTGTGTTAATTTTCTATGTTCTTTATCTTGCTGTTCTCCATCATTTTCATTAGTATTTTCTTCTAGTATAATATTCTTCTTATATGTAACCATGTTTGAACCAACATTGTTATTTTTCTCAATAAATACAACATCTCTATAAGTGCCAATCCTATTTGAATCGGGGAACCAAATACGGTAACCTTTTGTGTTGAGACCATAGCCCACAAATTTTCCCTTGTTGCTCTTTGTGTCCCACTTCAGTCTTCGTTCTTTCGGAATATGAACATAGACATCAGTACCGAAGATCTTCAATGAGTTCAGATTTATCTTCTCTTTATACATTAGTTCATATGGAGTTTTTCCTTTGCACCGTGTAGGACCTGTTCGATTCAAAGTATATATGGTAGTACTTACTGCTTCTGCCCATAAATTTTTCTGTAAATTCTTTGCTTGTAAAAGTGTACGTGCAGACTCAACGACGGTTCGCATGTCTCGTTCAACTCGGCCATTTTGTTCGGGAGTGTAGCTTACAGTAGTCTGGTGTGTGATCGCTTTTTTATAAAATAAATCTTGTACATCTTTATTAATAAACTCCTTTCCATTATCACTCCTAACAATTTTCACTATATGTCCATCTTTCTCTAAAGTTAATAAAAAATTCTTAATACAACCATAAGTATCAGATTTATATTTTAGAAAATACACAAATCTAAAGCTACTATAGTCATCTTTTATCAACAAAAAATATTTTGAACCCCCTAATGATTCTTCCTCCATAGGTCCGCAAAGATCCATATGTACTAACTCCCCAGGATACCTACCGATGTTATTACTTTTACTAAAACAAGCTCTATGTTGTTTACCCTTTAAGCACGACTCACACTGACTAATCTGCCCTTCATATTTCACTCCATTATTATTTAACACATTTATTACATGTTGATAATTTTGATGAACAAACTTTGCATGCCAATCAGTTATACTAGTCATTGCTACAGGTGCTACAGACTTTTCTACTGTCATTTGAATTATAAATAATTTTCCTGAACGATAAGCTAACATTGTAGTTTCATTATTATACATTATTTGACAAATTTTATTTGTTGATTTTAACATATAGCCTTTATCAGTTGCACAAATTACAGAGAACAGATTTACTTGTAATTGAGGAACATATAACACATTATACAAAATAGATGATATACATTTAGATCCCACATAAGCTTTGAATTTAATATTACCAATACCATATATTTTCAATTTTGATCCATCTCCTACTGTTATATTTTTCACTTGACATTTCAGAATAACTGTCAAACATATATTTATCTTTACACATATGTTCACTAGCCCCAGTATCTAAAATCCAATCACTACTTGGTTCCATACAAAAATATGCTTTAGGTACATACCTCTTATTGTTAGAATTAGAATATTTTGTGTAACAGTCTTTACTTAAGTGACCAATCTTGTTGCATTTAAAACACTTCCTGAACCTACAGTCCTTTTTAAAATGTCCACTTTTTCCACACACATAGCACTTTTTATTATCTACATCTTTTGACACTATTTTTGCACTTTGAGTCGCACTAGTACCCGCAACCAGAGCAGATGTTGACTGCTCCATCCCAACAGAGCAATGCTCAGCATTCCGTTCTTCCTCGATCAGCAATCTGGCCATCAGTTCTTTGAAGGTTTGTTCCTTGTCAGGCACCGACTCCCAAGCAGATATAAAATGTTTATATTTGTCTGGTAAACTCATTAATATTTTGGTGATGATCATGTTCTCTGACATCTTTTCCCCCATTGTATTCAATTGTGTAACTATTTCTTCTATTTTTGTTATAAAAACGGCAACCGGTTCTTCAAATTTAATATTATAAAATTTTTGTTGAATCAGGTGGACACTTACTTTGGAGGGTTCGTATAGAATCAATAATTTTTGCCACATTTCCGCACTGCTAGTGCATGATGCTAAATAGGTTATGACCTTTTCATCAATTTTATTTACGATTAATTCCTGAGCTTTAGTGTCTCTCTCTTCCCAGAGCTCTACCGCCTTCGTATCGGTCTCCACAGGTTTTGGGGTTATGCCACTCACAATTCCGAACAACTTTTTAGCTTTTAGATTAATTTGCATTTGAAACTTCCATGCTGTCCAGTTCTTCCCATCTAAAATAATAACTCCTCGGTGTTCCATCTTGTCTTTTATTGTTTCTCGAACCACGTTTTTCACAAGGCCCGGTGAAGAGTCCTTGACGCGACTTACTCGACGATATACCAAAATCTCCCTTTAATATTTTCTCCGCTGACCTGGGCCCATAACCTTTTATGTTATGGAAGCAAAAGACAAGACGTACTCGTTGAAACTGGTTTATTACTCCACACATAACATGATATTAATCATAATAATTAAGAGAACAGCCATCCATTTGTGTCCATTTGTAACCGGAAGGAGCGGAAGAGAAAAAGGCATCGGCACATGCCACAGACACAAAATATTAATAAACAATAAATGACATGGTGTTTTATTGATACATCCAACAAAAATCAACAAGCGACGCAGAATCATTCTACACCACGACAATGCCAGCTGTCACACGTTACGCGAAACAATAGATTTTTTTTTTTATATTATAGCAGGCAAACGAGCCAACGGGTCACCTGATGGTAAGTGATCACCGCCGCCCATAGCACAAACAACACCAGAGGTATCATCAGCGCGTTGCCGGCCTTTCATGAATGTATACGCTCTTTTTTTGAAGCTTCCCATGTCGTAACTGTTCGGAAATACCGCGGCCGAAAGTTGGTTCCATAACTTTGTTGTTCCCGGGAAAAACGTACGCGAAAACCGCACTGTGGAGGACAGCCAACCATTAAGATGGTGGGGATGGAAAGCAAGTCCCCTCCGTGACGCACGATACAGGAAATCGGTCGGCGGCAGTATCCCAAACAACTCGTCAGAGCACTCCCCATGGTATATGCGGTAGAGAACACAAAGAGACGCGACATCTCTCCGCAGCGCCAATGAGTCCATACGACCACAGAGCACCGGGTCGTCGACAATTCGAACCGCTCTTCGCTGGATACGGTCAAATGGAAGGAGCTGGTACTGAGGAGCTCCGGCCCAGAGGTGAGAGCAGTATTCCATATGTGGCCTGACCTGTGCCTTGTAAAGTTGTAGGCGGTGGGTCGGCGTGAAATACTGTCTCGCCCTGCTTAGCACTCCCAGCTTTTTTGAGGCTAATTTAGCCTTGCCTTCCAGATGACAGCGAAACTGAACATCGCTCGATATGTCAACGCCCAGGATACCGATGGTTGACCCGGCATCAAGGGAAGCGCCTTCAAAGTTTATGGTTGCGACAAAAGGAGATTTCTTAGCGGTAAACGCGCAAACTTGTGTCTTAGAGGCGTTAAACTGGACTAGATTTAGTCGGCTCCAATTCGAGACATGGCTGAGTATGTCATCGATAACAGACACAAGCTTGTTTCGGTTCTCAATGACGTTCTGATGTGGAATATTTGCACTTCCGTGATATAGTGCGTCTCCAGTGCTATCGTCTGCATAGCAATGGATACCGCAATTATACAGTAAATCATTGATATGCAGAAGAAACAAAGTGGGAGACAGCACGCATCCCTGCGGGACACCAGCGTTCACGGGCTGGAGTTCCGAGCATGAGCCATCAACTACGACTCTAATGCTACGCCCAGAAAGAAAACTGGTGACCCAAGTGCAGAATTTCCCAGATAGTCCGTACTCTGGAAGTTTGCTAAGTAGAGCCCTATGCCACACTCGATCGAAGGCTTTCGCTATGTCCAGACCGACCGCAAGAGCTTCTCCCTTCCTCTCCACAGCCTCCGCCCAACGATGCGTAAGGTACACTAAAAGGTCACCAGCCGATCGCCTACTACGGAAACCGTATTGTCGGTCACTGATCAGCTGGTTTTCCTCCAGGTACGCTAGGAGCTGGCGGTTTGTGATAGATTCCATCACTTTAGAGAGGATAGAGATGATAGCTATTGGCCTATAATTGGACGGGTCGGAGCGTTCACCTTTTTTAGGGATCGGGTGTACTAGAGCTGTCTTCCAGGACTTCGGGACGACGCCAGTGGTGTAGGAGAGCCGAAAAAGGCGCGTGAGTACCGGTGCCGTTGTGAGGCGTTGAGGCGAGGCAAAGGCGTTGATGGGTCATCCACCGTATAGCCCAGACTTGGCACCTAATGATTTCTATTAATTCCCAAATGTAAAGAATAAATTACGTGGTCAACGATTTTCAACCCGTGAAGATGCCGTCGACGCGTTCAAACAGCAAGTTTCAGAGATACCGCAATCAGAGTGGAAAAAATGCTATAAAAATTGGTTTCAACGTATGCAAAAGTGTATCGATGATCGCGGAGAATACTTTGAAAAACAATAAACCCATATTTAGCCATATACGTTAGTTTAATTTTTCTATTCCGGATACATAAGTAGCAGCCCTCTAGGATAGTGAATTAATGGTGAAACTACATCAATATTTTGAGCGTGAGTCACTAAGCGGGAGACCTTTGTTGCCATTTATACAAGTTCAAGATCGTGTTAGTCAAGCACTGGAAATTGGCAAACACACCGCTTGGAAAATTGTGAAAGAAAAGTATGGACCTTCAGGCAGCGAAATAAATGTATTGAATGTGCCCAAAAAACGAAATAGAGTCAAATCCATAACAGGTGTCGATCAATTTGATGCGGACGCATTTCGAAATCACCTATACGAATTTATTGCTAAAGGGAATTTCCAACTTTAAAGATATTAGAAATATCGCTTAAGGACGCTGGCTTACACTGAGGTAGCCAGGAAATATTACGGAAAATTCTCAGAAACTTAGGTGTCCGGTATAAAAAAGTTGACAAACGTAAAATACTCATGGAGCGACAAGAGATCATATTACTAAGAATGACGTTTTTACGAGAAATGAAAAACGTTACAAACTGGGGCAATGTTATTTTTCGCAATGAGACTTGGCTGAACGTTAACCACACCGTGCCGCAGACATGGACTGACGACAAAAACATCCTGCTTATGGTCCCCACAGAAAAAGGTGGGCGTCTCATAATCTGCCATGCTGGACCTGCTGCAGAAAGATTTATAAAAAAATGTTTAATGGCGTTCGAGTCTCAAATATCATTAAGAAACGAATGCGGATAAATTCAAAGAGTGGTTTTTGATTCTTCCACAAAATATACTTGAAAACTTCACGATAATTATGGACAATGCGCCATATTATTCGATACAAATTGACGCCTGTCAATTTGTATCGAATAATATGCAACCACCTACGCAAACTCAGAAGAAAGCAGATATAGTGGCGTGTTTGCAACGTCATGATAATGTGGCTAGTATGGAGTTACTGAAGGTTGAATTACTGGAGTTAGTGCGTCAAAATAAACCCGCAAAGCCACGATATATATTTTAGAATACAGGCCAGTAAAACATCTCAAAAAAAAGCCACGATATAGTACAGCCAATCTGTAGGTTGAGTGGTGAAAAAATTACCTAAAGGATAAGTCTTGTCTTTTCTGTTGCCAAATGACGTCACTAAGTCACTTTGGCGATGGGCATATTCAACTCGTAGGAGTTTTTCGATAAACAAAAAAAAAACCCTCAAAAAAATTTTGAAATGCATTTCATGCATTGATTGTATTTCATGCATTCTTGATTTGTATGCATTTTAGAAACTTTTTTTTCGAATAAAAATTTAAGAGGGCGTTGAGTACTTTTTTTTTTTTTTTTATGGCCTTTGCGGCAGACGAGCAGATGGCCCACCTGATGGTGAGTGGTAACCATCGCTCATGGACATCTGCAATGCCAGGGGCACAGCTCAGTCTCTGCCTACCTGGAGAGAAATACTCTTTTTAGGCCTCGTTTGAAGACGGCCATATCGTAGTGCTCAGGAAACACCGCAGCAGGGAGCTCATTCCAAAGTTTGCACGTACGCGGGAGAAATGAACGCTGAAACCGAGCTGTACTGGAGCAGATCGGTTCCAGGTAGTACGGATGGACTTTGCTGCGGTGGCGGGTGGTGCGATGGTAAAAAGGTGATGTGGGCACCATTGCAAAGAGTTCCTCGGAGCACTCCCCGTTGACGAGCCTATATAGGACGCAGAGAGATCCAAAGTCTCTCCGCTGCTCCAGGGTCTCTGTTGAGGCTGTAATATTGGGGTCTCCTACGATGCGGAAAGCACGCCTTTGCAAGGAGTCAAGTGGGTCGAGCTGATATTTGGGAGCTCCAGCCCAGAGGTGTGAGCAGTACTCCATGTGAGGCCGAATTTGGGCTTTATAAAGCTTCAGGCGCTGACTGGGTGTGAAGTACCGCTTCGCTCTGTTCAGAACTCCCAGTTTTTTGCTCACTATTTGGTTTTGTCCTCCAAGTGACTCCCAAACTGCACTGTAGCAGAGATTTCCACACCGAGGATCCCAATAGAGTCTGTCATTCGAAGAGCAACTCCTTGGAACTGAGGCACTACGATAAATGGGTCCTTCTTCGCAGTGAACGCGCACACCTGTGTCTTCGTGGGGTTGAACTTGACTAAGTTCTTTGTACCCCATTCGGAGACTCGCCCTAGAGAGTCTTCGACTTCAGACACAAGTTGCAACCGCCTTTCGTGTAATGCAATCCGAGGGACGGTCTGGTGGTTGGTATACCGCGCATCACCCGTACTGTCATCCGCATAGCAATGAATGTTCTCAATGACAACATGTCATTGATATGCAGAATGAACAGTGTTGGGGAGAGCACCGAACCTTGTGGAACGCCAGCATTAATGAACAAGGTTTTGGAGCAGCAGCCGTCAGAGACGACTTTGATGCTCCTACCGTCCAGGAAGCTGGCTATCCATTTGCAGAGTCCCCCGGGGATTCCATAGGATGGTAATTTCGAAAGAAGACCCTTATGCCAGACCCTATCAAACGCCTTCGCGATATCCAGTCCAACGGCGAGAGCCTCACCTTTGCTCTCCAAAGCTTCTGCCCAATGGTGTGTCAGGTACACTAAAAGGTCACCAGCCGAGCGGCCGTGACGGAAACCGTACTGACGATCGCTAATTAGCTGGTGCTCTTCCAGGTACCGTAGAAGGCGGGTATTGATTACCCGCTCCATAATTTTGGAGAGCAGGGACGTTATCGCAATTGGCCTGTAATTTGATGGGTCGGCTCGGTCACCCTTTTTGGGAATTGGGTGGACGTGGGCAATCTTCCACGAAGATGGAACCCTGTTCTGCTGGTAAGAAAGACGGTAAAGGCGCGTTAATACGGGGGTCAATTCAGGGGCACACGTCTTTAGTACCACTGCTGGGATGCCATCCGGCCCGCTCGACTTATGGACGTTCAGGAGCTTAAGTTCCCGCCTGACCGCACGTTGTGTAATACGGATTTCAGGCAGTGAACTTCCACACCGAGGGATGGTAGGTGGCGTGGTCCCTCCATCGTCCATGGTCGAGTTCGAGGCAAAGAGTTCAGCCAGAAGATCGGCCTTCTCTTTTGCGCTATGGGCCAGGCTGCTATCGCTTGCTCGCAGTGGTGGGAGACTGGACTGGCAGAAGTTCCGTTGCGCAGCTTTGGCCAGCGACCAGAAGGCGCGGCTCCCACTGGGATAGCTTCCTAGTCGCTCGCCAATTCTGGCCACGTGCTCCGCCTTGGCTTCGGCAATAGCCTTCCTGTTGGATCTGGATGCGGCGTTGTACTGTCGCTTCTTCTCCGCCAAATCAGGATCCCGATTTTTCCTGGCGTTGTTCCAGGCGAGGAACGCAGACTGCTTGCGATGTGCAGTCCTCCGGCAGGTATTATTATACCAGCGTTGACTGCAGCCGCCAACAGGAACGGAGGTGCTGGGAATGAATGTTTTCATTCCCATCAACACCGTCTCCGTGACGCAGTCTGCGCAGGTATCGGGATCTGCGGAAGTGAAGCAGAGCCGCTTCCAGGGGTAGGATCCGAAGAATTCCCGGAGTCCATCCCAGTCTGCTGACTTATACCGCCAAACTGTACGGCTGCTGGCCGTGGCTGCGCGATGTGGTTGCGCGAGTCTGGCGGTACTACGGACAAGGCAGTGATCTGATGATCCGAGAGGAGCATCGACCACAACCCTGTATCCGCTAGGTCGTGTAGTCAACAGAAGATCCAGCAGGGAGGCATTATGGCTCTCTATATCTGGTATACGGGTGGGCTGTAACACCAGTTGAGAGAGACCATAGGCCGAAGCCATGTTGAAGACAGTTCTACCCGGGAGGTCGGTGGTCCGGGACTTCAACCACTCTTTGTGATGAGCATTAAAGTCACCAAGGACCACCACCTCCGCAGATGGATACTGTTCCAAGGCTCGGTCAATCCCCTCTTGGACGTGCTCAAAAAGCTGAGCTGACCCCAAGTCACTGGCATGGGACCTGTAAAGGCACGCGTAGATTCGGGTAACGCCCCCATGGTCTACGCGAAGCCAGAGTAACGACAGATCCCGATGCTCGAGGCCCCGAAGGCGGCGGCAGCAAACATCGCCCCGGACGAACACGCACACACCGGCTTTACGCTGGAATGTGTGTTCCAGTTCGTAACCCGGGAACTTCAGGTACGAAATATCGTCCGGAGCGCATATTTGCGTCTCCGTCAAGAAGAGCAAGGTAGGCCGAGCCGTCTCGAGATGGTGGTGGACGGCATCGAGATTACTATGTAGACCCCTGATATTGCAGAAATCCATCTTGATTGTGGATTGGGTGTCCGCCGTACGAACCTGCTTCTTCTTTATTTTTCTGGCCATTATTAAAGAGAGTTTAATTTGGGAAAGGGTAAAAAATGTGGGGAGGATCCCGGCGATAAACAAAGAAAGCGCAGATCACGGTACAAAGTGAAGGCGTGGGTTGTGTGAAGGGCTGACGCGCGGCACGGAAGGGCCCCGGTGCCCCCCTGCAGTCATCGGGATCCACTCCGGTCTCCCACTCCGGCACGAAGACCGCACGACGGGATTTTCGCCGGTTGGCAGGACAGCCTCCCAGACAGGATATTCGGGGTTCGGGTCCTCTACTGACCGGCAGGTGGCCGACGGAACCATTTCCACCAGGTCTCCTGTGCCGCGCGTTAACCCGTCACGCCCAACAGCCTCACTGAGACCAATCGACCCGCTAGCCTCGAATACCGCCAAGACTCCTCACCACAGAAGGGGCAGGACGGTCGTATGAAGGAGCGGCTGTTTCTGCCCTTCAAACGAAACACATAACTGCTTCACGATTGAAATAGGCAGAACGGTGGTACCAACCCGCACAGGCCCGGCACCTAAAGGACATCCTTTTTAGTACCGAACCTTACCACAACTGTGATAGGAGAGGAATGGGATGGAGGGGACATCGATTCCGCGGATGTAAGAGGTAAACGGCATCGACAGCTCGAGAAGTCGGGGTCGCGTACCCGGGCTGTCTATAAAGCAACCGGACAAGTTGCAATTAGACAACCTCTCTGACTCAAATAATGCCTAGACAACATACAAAAAATACTACAATTTATGTCATTGTTGCAATGTCGTACAACAAAAAATGCGCATTGTAGGTGGCGCTGAAGTTTCAAAAAAAGTGTTTTTTCACCCTGAAAATATAATTTTAATGGAAAAGTTGTTCCTTACAAAATTGCCAACAACTTTTGTATAAACATTTTTTTTTGTATTTGACTTACCCTTTAGGTAATTTTTTCACCGAAACGATTTTTTTTTCGACTAATTGACTGTACTAATATGTGATCGACGTGTTAGCAAAATAGCATGGACACAAAATTAATTGCCCCACCCGATCATTGCGAATACTCGTATAATGCAATTGAATTAATGTGGGCTCAAATTAAAGTGTAGTATATGTTTTTTTGTTATAAGTTACATAAGCAAAGTGTAAAATTGAATTTTATTAGTTTGAAAGTAATGTTATTTATTGTTATTTTTACTCGCTGTTCCCCGCGGATAACTGCAGTAACCCTTGTTGTTTTTGTATGAATAATAACGTATTTTTACTTTTTTAAAGACAATGCAGCACGTTACAACAACGAGCCGACATTTTCACTGAAAAATAAATGCGATGTGTTGGAGGAAGCATGCACTCACGTCAAAAAGGAGGACCGGGCCAGAGTGGTAGAGAAGACGAAACAAATAATTTTTTTGTATTTGCTTTTAATTTACTTTTCATACATATATCTTTTTAAGTTTATAAATTAATAGTTCCTTAACTTTGTTAATTTATAAAGTGTTTGTTGTAAGCAGCGACTTTCCAATACCAATCCTTATTCATTGTAGGCGTATTAAGTATATAATGTCCCAAAGATATTTCATGTTTTTGTTATTAATTAATACAAATGTTTTTAAGGCAGTCTTCACGGTAATGTGACTAAAGTTAAACACTTTGTTGCGCCTTTCTACATTTTCTTCCCAGAAGGCCACACACCGGCCACGCACGATATTTAAGTGCTTTTGCAAATGTATATATTCTCTTCCCCACACTTCTTCTTTTTTTCACCTTCACTCTTTACTGTTGTCAACTAATAGGCACTGGGTCGTAGTTGTCTAAGAGCTCATCGCTATAACATAGTTAAGGTAAGCTGAAGCCTCGAATCGATGGTTTGAATTCCACCTTATAGCACAACAACGCTTTAAGAGCTGTTGGGAATGGTATCAGTAAGAATGTATGTCTATGCATTTGCCTTTTTGCTTAAGCCTGAAACTCTGTCACCAGCTTCTGGGTTTGTTGTCAGATTTAATTGTATGGATCTACAATTACATTTAAGCATTGGTGTATCTAATTATGTTGTTCACTATGGGTATACCTCTCTATCCCATTCTTCCTTTACAAAGAGTAGCTTAATAAGTATATATGTTGGTATGCCTAATACTGATCATAACCAGTGACAGTATACTATTGTCCTGCTTAATTTACTTAGGCGTAGCCACTGGGGCTGCGGCTCGTTTAGTTAGCAGCTTTTAGGCACTCAGGTTACCTCTCCACTACACGCCTACGCAACTTAAAATTACTCGCTGAGACAGACAACACAGTTTAGACTCGGTTTCACAGAGATTTGATTCGATAACTTCTTTGGATTATTACTGTTATGAATAATTTTATATATTTCTTTCCCTCTGGAGAGGACAGGGTAAGAAATTTACAAAAGAAATCGACATTGGAAATCGCCACAGTATGCCGTGGAGATGTGCGGCGGCTCTGTTCAGACCACGTATAATCTAAATTCTGTTTAGAGTCTTGTGCCTTTTTTTTTGTTCCGCTGAGGAATATGCATTGAGTTGCATACCCCGGCTGCGGAGAGCCGGTGGTTATGTGGGGCTCTCCTCCCCAGAAGGGGGAGGCCTACCCACTAAAAACCTCAGCGATGGCCATCCTCAGGCGTTTTAGGGGGCCTTCAGGATCGAGTGTCGCATTTGAGGACCCCCGGCCATTGCTCCCGTGGGTGCGCCAGGGGAGCCCTTCTCGGGGAGGAGTGATCTTGCCGGCTCCTCCCCTCCAACCTCCTATGACGTCACCCCCCGGCCATCGGGGGGTGAGATCCGTCCCGGGTCCCTCCACGGGCGCGAACTGTGTCGCGCTCGCTAGCGACCCGTGGCGGTGCCTCAGGCCAGGCTATCTGGCCCGAGGCCGCCTTCTTCGAGCGGGATCGGCCATCTCCCGATCCCGCTCGGCGGCCTCCTTCTGAAGCATCACAGCTTCACAGAAGGAGGCCACAGCCCTCCAACCTCCCTCATCCGCCAGCATTGCCGCAATCAACGCTGGCGGAGACAGATCTTGCCCGATCTCTTCGACCAAGACTCGGCGTTCGGAGTCCCAAGCGGGGCACTTCGCCAGCGTGTGCTGGGCCGAGTCGAGGTCGGGTGCGTAATGGTGGCATCGTGTCGTGTCCTCCCTCCCTATTCCACTCAGATACTCACCGAAACCACCATGCCCGGTGAGTATCTGGGCAAGCGGTAGGTGACTTCCGCCCTCTCGAGAGTCTTGTCTCTATAAGACTCTAGGCGTAATGAAAATAATTGTCACATTGAATCTCAATGAAGCAGCAACGTCATATCGTACTTTGATGAGCACTTGAGCACGTATCATAATTTCCTTCAGTTGCATTTAAAATTTGATAACAGTTATATAATCAGCCAAGGCTTAACTGGAGGGCCACTGCTCCTCAGGAGAGAGCGCAAATACCGGATTACGAAAAATATGGCACGTATGTATACACAAACACATACGTACAATAAAATAATATAGATAGAACTTTATCACATACGCAATTAAGTTTAGAGTACATTTATTAGAAGCAATCCTAATGTTATGTCAAAACGTTTGACAGTTTAATACCCTGAAAATATATAGGGATCATTTTATTCACGGTTGATATATCTCTGCTTATACCATGTAAAATCAATTTAAATATAAAAAACCTGAATTTTATATTACTAAAACAATAGATTTGATGAACACATACAACATGATAAATTTCTTTAAAACTAATATAATGCCCTTTCATATACATTAAAATCATAATTTAAACATTAATCTAGGGCATGCAGCTGCATTTTGTAAACTTGTAAATAAGTTCACACAAATTAATAATAGATTTTGAAATGGAATCCACTAAAGCAACAATAAATAAGTGAACGCAAGATTGTTTAGTTTTTTATATGACCTATTCAAAAAGATATCGGATTTTCCTACCGTTTTGACCATCCACTACGCTTATACTTATTTATGGCATATAGCATCATTCCGTGAGAAAACAGTATCGATACATTATGAATTTTCTCTTTACAGACAAATCACTTAGAATATTCGTAAATGGAAACTTCTAAACCACATTTTAAAGAACACAACCTATTAACTTTACCTATCTTCTGTGTAGTAGCAAATTTTTGGAAAAAGACAAATAAAATATAAAATAGATATAAAGATTAATTAAATTTACCAGAATAGCAACTAAAAATGTCTTCCATTCCTTTATTCATATCTGTCACAATTTCCATTATGCTCCGAATACTTTAAACATGACATTAAGCTAAATGCATTTATACTAAAATAATTTTAATCAAAATCGGCGATGAAATTAAAATTAAATTAATTTAAATAACCTCTGCAATATCATAAACCTTTTTTCAAAATAATAAGTTTTATTTCCCTTTGCAAGTAATAAAATTAACAAAAAATCCTTTTTTTTTATATTTATATATCGATACATTAGCTGCTGCACTTGATGGTAAGTGTACAATAGCAACTCATCCAAAAACCACAGAGTGTGTTGCCAACTTCTGACATACTCGTATGATGTCAAGTAATTTCACTGTTTTTCTTCGTGTTCACATCGGAATACATACATCTAGGTAAACACTGTTATTTTGATAAGGTAAGGCGGACGTACCTAAGTAAACGGCTTTGGTATAGTGTCTTCCTTATATACAATTTAGTACAACAATTATAAAATTAGGGTTTCAAATGTTTGATTAAACTAACCTAATATTGATGCGAAAAATATGTGATAGGTTTAAGTTGCAAAACATTAAAATTCGGATATATGAAATTATGTATAAACAGTCATCCTACGGCCAAGCTGCGTGTAGCGTTTATTGAACAAAACATTTATGTTTACTACCCGCTCTTTTCTGTTCAATTTACTATCTATCCCTGATCTATAAATTCCTTCATACGTTATTTAAACAATCTTGCTTATTGATCCTGACGTTACTCGAGTTTTGTATAGACTAGGGCGAGAAGTGAGGGAAGTAAGCGCATCGCTCTTTTGAAAACATCCGTTTAGGGCGGGCGTCGTCCTCGTCGACCCCAGTCTTGGGGAGCAACGGCCAACCCCTGTCTAAATTACTGTGAATTTATACTCTTCCGAGTGGTATTGTAACTGGCTGTTCAAAATGATTTCATATAGGTAAATATGAAAGTCTCAAGATTATTTTATGCAAGAGAATTCTACTTTACTAAATCTATATTGTCAGAAAATAATATTATTAGTTTATAATTTATAATAAAATAAAATCATATACATGTCGTAAATAATCAATTAAATTAAAAATAGCAAATAAATAAAACATACTAAATGATCGTTAAATTGTCTAAACTATGACATAAAATATAATAGTAATAACACGCGTTTTTAATAATATATTAATAATATATACATTCGTGTCTACAAAATAACATTATATCAAGTGGAAAGTAGAAAGTAGGATAACAATATTTTTCAGAAAATATAAAGGATGCCACTATACATAGGATGGCGGACAAATTTTTTATTGTATAAATATTAAGAATACACTATTAGTAGTAACATGTCCCGTCGTTGTTACTTTTGGGAAACATCACATGTGTGTAATGTTGTCGCGGATCGGCAAATAAGCTTCATATAGACCACGATGGAGATGTCATAACTTGGTACAGTCGCCGTCGTCATTTGTATAATAACTTTCGTAACTGTACCTTTATGTCTATATTTGTATATAGAAAAATCATATATTAAATGTGAGACAGCTGAAATCGTGTTGAATAAAATTGAATTATGTGACTAAATTTTTAGTTTTAGGAATTTATTTTGATAAGCAATTGTGGCTTGATAAGCGAAACTAAGTTTAAATTTAAAAAGGATCATATGAACAATATTGTATACTTAATTAAAGTCTATTATAACGTTCATAACTATGTAGATCGTAAATAAATTGATTAAATCCTAAATTATTGATAAGAAGTTACAAAAAAAGTAAGCTATACAATAGTACAGTAGCTGGCTAACTTGATAAAATAACTACTGGTTGACGTGACTACATGTCGGAACAACCCCGCTGTCGGGTGGCGGGAAAATGCGGAAAACGCGCGCACCACTCGGAGGGTGGCGTTGCCGTTCATTCCGTGGAGGAGCGCGCGGCCGCGCGCCGCTCAATCGATACATAGCTACGTTACATCTAAAAACAATATAAACCAAAACAAACCAGTTTGAACGAACTCAAAATATCGTGTAAATTGTCTTCAGCAACTTCCTGGATACATGTTTCAGTGAAAATTGAAGGAATATTGTAAATATAACAAGTGCGACGCAAATCTTTTTATGAGGGGCTAGGTAAGTGATAATTATTGGCACGGTATGATGACCTACTTACAGCTTGCTAACGTCCATCAGGAAGTGTTTTTCTATAGGCATATTATAATTGTTAGTTAGTTAATTTCGCTGCTTGTTTTTCGCCGGTATTTTGTGTACAGCACTGGAAAACGACTTGCCTTTTAGAAGCTGTTAGTTTTTCTTCGCAGTTGGGTTTCACTGCAAATGTTTATAATGTAAATGTAATTGATATAAACTAATACAGAGCTATTATTTTGAGGTGTAAGTGTGAAAACAAATATGACAGTAGTAATATTTGTGTTTTTTTATGGACAATTACGTTGCAGTACAAAAGTGATTTGGAGTAATTTATTTGGGCTTAATAAATAATATTCAGAAACATTATTATGTAGAATTCTATATTGGTCTCTTTTTAATAATGTTAAATCCATATGTTTTTCATATATATATATATAATTAGTGACACAATTTGTGTTAATATAAAAAAACGACGATCACTATGGAGCCTGTTACAATTGAAAAGGGGAAATTTAAAAGAAAATCTTATAATTAATAATATTGTTATTATATTTATTTTTGATGTAGTTACATAGGTTTCTGTTATACTTACAAAATTAATATTTTTGTATTATTATAATAATAATATACATTTTTTAATTATAAACTTGTAATAAAAATAGTACATATACTTAATAATTGTGTTAAGTTAAAAAATCTGTTCGAATTTTCTGATCATTAAGGTATATTTTGATCTTGTCCCAAGTACAATGTCCGGGTACCCAATAATTTCATATCTTACACTTCAAACTAGAATCTATAATTACTTCATGTGCTGATGCTTAATAGCAGAAATACTCGTATAAGCTGCTATACAGTATTTCTGCTATACAGTATTTCCGGCAATTAAAATTCTCGAAGTAATAGCGTATAGCCAATATGGGCAATGCGTAAGTTTTGACATTTTTGGAATAGTTTATTCATATATTTCTTACACCCTTTATTAACCTTACAAATTACGAGTATATGCAAAATTACAACTAAAAAAACTGTCATTTGAAAATATACAACTATTGCTAGCTTTTAATAGTAGCATTATGTTTCGGCATGTAAGGATGGGAAAATAAATAGATGATTTTCACAGCAAAAAGTGATAAATAAGCTTATGAAAATCATAATAAATAATTAGTTCATTAGATGAATACTGTCTTGTCTTGGCAAAAGAAATTGTATTATTTTCAAAGCAGTCTACGGACAATGGTTTGCTATTACCCGAAGAGGGTTAGTGCGAGCTAAATGCGCCTCGGGTCATGATTTCCGAGGGAGAACGGGATTAAAGTTACAACCTTACCCTCCTTTTACGTTCTTTTCTTCTTATCTTAGTAATCGATTATAATCGCCGGTATTCTCTAACGTCTAATTATATTATTAGTAGTGCACTAGAAAATTAAAGTCGATTGATGCCTGTCTAACGTAATCTTTCAGAACAACAAACGATTTTTATAATGCAATATTAATTGTAATTAAAGGTAGATAATATTTACAAATAATATCCTTTTCATACGAACTATATATATATATATATATAGTTCATATGAAAAGGATATATATATATGTGTGACTTTTTCGCAGATTGTTGCAAAACGCTCCATTCTAAAAGATATGCATTGTGATATTACAGTATGGTAAAGTCGCTTAATTTGTATGAGCTTATAAATAAAATATGGATAAATTTGTTATTTGTAATTTATATAGTATATTGTAGGTATACTTTCAATTCAATTCCTATCGATGTATTGTATGAAATACCATTGTTTTTTATTTTATTCGATATATGTTAAAATAAGTTTTGCTCAATTCACAAAGATTAGAAATCATTTTTATATTACTATAAATCAAATTTTTTATTTCGATATGTATTTAGGATGTTAAAATTCCATAATTAAACAAATAAAATTATATAATTAATATATAGCCGCAATCAGTTGTAGGAAATTACTCAATTAAGATGATTTGAAAAGAATTGAAATTTGACTCTGAAGCTATAAGATGTGTAACATAATAAGTCTGTCCTATAACATTATTCGTTCATATTGACATTTAAAATTCTTACAGTAGTTAATTTATGAACAGTATCAGAATTCACAGTATTAATTATATTTATAGAATACAAAATTGATACAAATGAAATTAAAAAGCGGTTTGATTAAGGCCGATAAAAATTAAAGTTACTCACAGAATCATCCCTATACTCGTATACATTTAAGTGTGTGTGAAGTGTGCGTAGGGGATATAATGTTTGGAGTCGGTGAAAGGTTGGTATTGTCAAGTGTTTTGAAATGGAAAAGGTTGGTAGGGGCTGAATTGAAAGCTCTGTTGCTATACTTATTACTGTGTATTGTTCGTTGATAACGATTTATTATTACATTTATACAAAACTGTTTGCCAATTAACATTGGTGTCGACTTTTAATATGAATTTGGTTAATGAAGCTGACTACGAAATTTCCAGAATCCTTTAAAAATTTATGAGTACATTAGCCGACTTTTACCGTTTAAAATACTTTTTCAATAAACCAAGAAGAATCTACAATAAACATATGGATTCGATTCAAAAGATAATGTATGCCAAAGTGCTAAACTCGAATATCGGAACTCAATCAATGGAATCAAAAGCTTTCACTGCTTGTAATTTGCCCAAATCGAGAAAGGTTATATCATAAACAAGAAGTGTCGAAATCTCTGGCTGTAAATTAGCCGTGAAGCCTGAGATTTTCGACTTTGAACTTTCTGCGGCAGAAATAAGGTGTGGAAGTGAAAAGGGATACCCTTTGTGTCGTCGAAAGCTGTTCGTCAACCATTCGATAAAGCCGAGCGGTGTGACGAGTGCTGTGGTTGTGGTAGGTAACCATATGTTGGTATCACTAAAGGAAATTCCAGAAAGTTCTAGTATCAAAGATATCATACAGAAGAAAGATGTTGTGATACTTAGTCTAGACGAGAAATGACACGAAAATTTATTTATAAATAAACATACATGTCACCGAGAAACAAAAATATTACAGAGAATCCAAATTTATTCATAACATAAAATAGGTTTTCGCTACTATTCACTCTTTCTCTTAATCAGACATATGTAGCAACTATTCTCAATATTCTAGATTATAATATTCAATAAGAAACAAAAGAGCTTGGATTCATTATCAGTCACGTCAAAGTCACAACAGAAATTTAAATTATAATAAAATTTTATCGAGATTATCTTCACATTGAGTAATGAATGGAGTTAACACAGTGTACGAAGGTACCGCTCCACAGCTGCAGGGACACTTTCACTTGAGACGTATACGCCCTGATCTGGCGATAGCGTAACTGTTCACGTTGGGTGGACCTCGATACATTGTTTTGATCTTAATTGGATAATGATGATAATCAAAACTGTGCAGCGGTTGACATTCACAAGAATTAAGTTTCAATTCGAAATATTATGCAACTACAAAGATTGAGGCTGTAGAGCGAAATGCGAAGTAATATCCAGTTGAACTGAACTGGTTCTTTTATTATTTGATGTGAGCCAACTTTGATCATTCATCGTCCTCTGTCCAGGCATCTTCTGGACTACTCTGAATAAGGATACGTTTTCGGTGAATCTAGCACATCGGGCGATTGAATCTTTACCCAGAACCAGTGAGTACTGTAGCTTTTACAGCGTTACGTTGACCTATTTCACGGAGAGGGAAACTTATAGTAACTTCAAAACTTGCCTTGCAGGCGAAACGATGCCGGAGGATGTTAATTAATTAGGCATTATTTCTAGGGTGCCATCGTGATCAAGCGAGCGATGAGCCATTAGGTCAGGCTTATACGTTGGTATTATACCAGTACAGAAGAGGGATGGAGGAACTTAAATTAAAATTCAAGAAATTATAATAACAAAAATAATTCTGAACAGATTCTATTATGATTTGGTCAGGAATCAAATATCCTAGAAAGTTTGTCTACCCATCTACAATCTTTTTCGTGCCGATAGTAATTGATAAGGTCAAATGTGGTAAATTTACGTGGCGGCAACTTTCGCAATAACTAATCAAATAATCGAATCCGTTGTCCTATCTGTAATTGTCGGAACAAAACAAAGTATATTTTTGTTCTTTCTTTACCTAAATGTGAGCGTTACTTATTTAATATCAGGTTTTTGGAAATAAAGATATGTACCTAATATTATAGTATCAAATATTGTAACCCAAAAAAAAGGGTTACTATTATATGTTACATACGAAGTTTCTATTTTTAAAATAATCTGCATCGAAACTAATCTGAAAAGCAGCTAGTTGGCATTGCGGGACTTTGTAACTATTTATATCGGTAAACTTAGGAATGATAGCGATAGCAACCAAGTCCTACCATTTACTAAACAAAGCCAATAAATATTTACCCTACGGGCATGAAAACCAACAGATACTTAAAGCGACAAAAGAGCACAAAACATTTAGTGCATTACCTCTAATAAGATATTGCAATTATATTATAAGCATGATTCAAAGAATTTAAATAACCTAGTCGCAATCTATGCATCCAATTTGATGAAATTGCTTGTTCTCGGACAAAATAACAAAGTTAACTGATTTAGGTGGCCGGCAAACCACTTCCCTATTATTATCGGGTTTGAATCCGCAAATCGGTAAGCCACCGGTACCTCGATTCGACATGAAGTGGAGCGCGACGTCAACCGGTACGCCCATTGTAGGCTACAATATAATTCTTGTGATACCTAAATATGTTAGAATAGCAGTTATTCATTATTCTGTTGTTCCTGAGGCAAAGAAATTCAAGGTGATAAGTTTTATCAATCAGATTTTAATCTGTTTAGTTGTTCTTCAGTTATAAGTATGTACATTTTCTGTATTCAAGACTAGTTTATTTCACGTATATTCTGTTGGTCTGTTAAATGAATAACTAAAATTAATACAATGAATAGAAGTTTGTTGATTGTCAACCTTACCTTCGCTTTAACTTTGTAACATACTTTGTATTCAAATTTCTAACCTTTTATGAACATTAACCAATCATAAGTCAACAATTATTTGTAAGTGTTAGTTGCTCGCAAACATAGGTTAAACAATGTTTATCAGTTATCATGCATGAAAAATTAGGAGTAGGACTAACATGATCATTTTAGTACCTCGAGAAAAAAATCTGTTAAAATATCTATGTTCTCCGTTAGAATTTATTTAAAGAGAACTAACCGACTTGTTTTGTCTCTTTTCTTACGTAATCTGGTTTTTAATTTTTTTTACAATATTGATGCTGATAATCACAACATTGCATTTTTATTAATGGCACTCGTAAGGTAAAGACGAATGCATTTGGTATCTAGAGAACCACATGCATGCATGCATGCATGTATGCTGTTCGATCTGAATTTTACCTTGTGGTTATTTTATATATAACAATAATGTTGCTATGCCCCTTTTTTTACGAGGGGAAATGCAGCATGCATGCGTGTGTGTTGTTCGATCTGAATTTTACCTAGTGTTTATCTATACTAATATTATAAAGAGGAAAGATTTGTTTGTTTGTTTGTAATGAATAGGCTCCGAAACTACTGGACCGATTTCAAAAATTCTTTCACCTTTGGAAAACTATATTATCCCCGAGTAACATCGGCTACTTTTTATCCCGGAAAAATCGACAGATCCCACGGGATGCGTAATAAAGGCTTCGCTCAAAAACTACTGCACAGATTTTCATGCGGTTTTCATCAGTAGATAGAGTGATTTTTGAGCAAGGTATTGCGGTATTTTTTATCTTGGAAAAACGGATAGTCCCACGGGAAGCGCGATAAACCGACTTCCGCGCATATGTAGCCGTGGGCAAAAGCTATGACCCTTAACTCCCTATAGACCCACGCGGGCGAAGCCGCGGACAGAAAGCTAGTTTTATATATAACTTAACTAAAATTTTATATATAATGTTGCTATGCCCTTTTTTTTAAGAGGGGAAATGCACCTTATATACCAGCGCGGTGTCACAGTGTACGTGACACCGCGCTGGCTAGGCGCGGCCGTGTGTGGGGCTCTCCGGTATGAAAAGGACCCACTAAAATCCCCCTGAGATCTCTAGGCCCATGCGGGGCACATGGCGGGGTGCGCTTTCGCGATTATACCATCATTACTTGCTATGCCCCAAATGTATATTTTACTCGGAAATACTTTTCGATAGCAGTTTTAGTTAGATGTAACACTGAGCTTTCTTTGTATAGTTGCATCTTGTTAAATAAGCAGACTGCTCATCTAATGGTAAGTGGTTACAGTCGTATATAGTTAATGTAGTATAGCAAATCTGCAACCTCCATAAAACCCGCGAGTACGTTGCCAAAGTATAACACAATGATGACGATGACGACCTTCGTAGTCGAGTGGTTAGTACACCGGTTTCAAAGAATCGCCATCTCTGAGGTTCCGGGTTCGAATCTACATTATTATACACTGTCGGCGATCACGAAAATAAAATTTATATCGGGGTTTTATGGCAGGAGGGAAAAATTCAAAAGCCGTGATATTTCTACAAGCATATCGAAATCATTATCGTTGAATATGTTACTATCATTATTTGATATTTGATTTTTCATAGGTATAAGCGTATATATAATTTACACTTTACATCAACGAGAGCTGTGTCAGTGCCATTGCGTTTGTATTGATATACAGGCTTTCTTTGTTAAGAAATTTATTGTGTAGTTATTTATGCTTTACTTTATGAGACGACAAGTAAATTTCATACTATGACGTTCACTATTACATTATAGTATGAAATTTACTTGTCACCTCGTAAAGCAGAACTTCAACGTCAGGTTTCGAAACATCACATTATGATAAAACTTTTGGTTGCATAAACAAATCTAGTTGGACAATAACGAATGTGTTCCGCATTTCATCCCGAGAAGTTGCTCTATCATCTAAGTTTCTCGGACATTACGAGTCTTAGCGCATTATCTAGTTATTACAGCTGTAACATGCTTAGAAAGCAAATCTAGATTTAAATAAATCGTGATTTCAAATTTTTGATGTTTTTTCTCTAAGCTAAGTTGAAAATAAAATCAATCTGCTTGATCATTATGTATAATATTAGTAAATGTTTAGATTAACAGAACAATAAAAAGCTATATCACTATATAGTATAAAACAAAGTCGCTATCCGCCGTCTGTCGGTCCCTACGTATGCTTAGATCTTTAAAACTACGCAAAGGAATTTCCTGCCGTTTCTTTAATGGATAGAGTGATTCGTTTATATGTACATATAATACATGCATAATATAGTAGAGAAACACTGATAACTTTAGAGGTTTCTAATGTGATGTCGTAAATAAGCACGTTTTTTTGCGCTTATATTGCAAAAACGCTCTCTGGACCCTACGAAATAGATCAAAATAATGTACTACAGTATTGTCCACCTTAAAAAGTTCAACAAAAAGTTCGCGATGGTATATGTCTATCTTTTAGTAAAAGATAAAAGATAGTTATCCTACCATAACTATCTTTTATCTTTTACTAAAAAATGGTTAATTACGAAGTGATTTTAAACAATACAGCATTAATCCTTATCCATGTAAGTACCTTAAATAAATTGAGCATTAAAAAAAAGCTGTGAACGTTGTGTATAAGGGCATTTCGTAGTAGGTATATTTTACATAAGCATTGCACCCGTGCGAAGCCGGGGCGGGTCGCTAGTTGAAAATAAAACTAAGTTTATCTATAAAACTAAATATAATTATGAATTAAGAAAAAGAATAATACAAAACATAAAAAAATCATTTAAATTTGGAATCTGTAATCCTTGGACTATTATTGTGGGGCACAACTGCGAATTTAAGAATTCCTTAGCTCTAGCCCTTTTTGTTCTATATATAAATAAAAATAAAGGAAATCTCAGGTGAACTTCTTTAAAGTTGTAAAGGAAGTTGGGTTCAGACTATTTATCTGATGCCAGCTTCTAATTGATGACTTTGTCAAAATACAGAGAGAAAAAAAAATCTTGGTGCTTTCCAGTACAAGGTCTCCCGCCGTCGACTTGTGAACCAATGGCGTAGCATCATTGACGCGCAGAACTAATTGTAAAAATCCCATTTGAAGAATAAATTTTTGATTTTGATTTTTGCTATTCGAATATTATTGGTTAGTAATAACATTGTTCTTTGGTAAGACCTAAAAGCAGCTTTTAGCTTTCGATTAGTATAATAAGATCGTTGTTTAATTTAAATTTAAATCTTATTTTTTTGGTTAAGTATTAGTGTTTGGACTTTGTGTTTTACTTTTAACTTATAGTGATAAATACAACCTTGAGATTTTGTTAGAATTTGTTGTTATTTTCACTAACTCATATTAAAACTAATAGATTACACTGGTTCACAAAATATTGTAACAAGAAATGTGCTTGCTAATTTTAAATTACTTACCTATCCTTATTTTATTCCCATATTTATTTTGATTCCATAACTTCTAGTTTTCGTGTTACAGTACCCAGAAAATTTAGAATTGAACCGTTTTGTTTCACTTTCGCATTCAGAGAATTTGTTTTTCTCTATGAATTGTCAAAATTTAATCCTGAAACGGTCAGGATTAAATTTAAATAAACAATAGTAAAAAAAAAATCAAAGCCTCTCTCCGGCATGGGCACAAAAAGATGTAACTACAATGCCAATTATAAGAGCAGTCAAACCTTCGTGCAATAACCTTTAGGATTGAATTAAGCTGCTTGGCACGAACTTAGAAAAGTATTCATTACGTATTACTTACTTCATCAAGTATTACTTGTAATACCGTGTGATTTTGTAATTACGGTTGTCCCGGAATGGCGAAACTATCTAAATGCATGGATTTTATTTCAATTCTCGATCACGTCTCTAATTGATAATTCTCTCTTTCCAGATATCCTACCTTCGCGAACTTGGGCATCATAACTAAATTGCGATAAAGCTTGGATACGTAACATGGTGGAAGTATAATAATTTTAGGAGTGATATTGGAGATACGATTACGAGGATATAAAATTACGAAACTCAAAAAGTCTTAAATTTCAATTTTGTGTAATATTTTGAAGAAAAAAGATGACTGCCGCTCCAGCATCTTGTATGAGCACTGAAAATGGCTGTGTTATGTTTGATTGCCTCGTCCACATCTGGGAGTGGTGAGTAAATAAAGAAGTTTTATTTAGATTAAAATTGCAGATTCTGCACGAAAGAGTGTGAAATACCAAAACAATTCTTATGTGAGTGCGAAGGGCTGATACAACGAAGTAGCCGTCGTCTAGGCAAACACACCATGAGCGCTGATGACATGATACCCCTAAAGGGATAGGAATATAAAGGATTAATGACTTATAATAATAATAAGCTTTATTTGAATTTCATAAAATAAGGTTATGTGTTACTTATCAGCTAATGTTTGCTATGCTTAATACATATTTAGATAAATTTTTATTTTTGAATTCACTTAATAATCTACATTTTTATTTTTACATGTATCATTATTGTATGAACCCTCTTCGGGTGAAAGCCTACTCCAAGGTATTCCATCTCTCTCTATTTAGAGCAGTGTTCAGCCAGCCTTGACCAGCTGTCGCTACTATATCGTCAACTCATCTGGTGCTTGGGCGGCCTCTAGCTCTGGTGCCTTGCGGCCCGTTCCATCTTATCGTACGAAAGGTCCATCTGTCGTCTGTGTATCGTGCCAAGTGGCCGGCCCACTTCCATTTTATTGACTTACGGAGAATTTAAACACGGAGCTAAAATCACACAAGATCTATTTAGCTCAGGGTCAGCAAAAATTATAATAGCTGTTTATAATTTAAGCCTGTATATAAAATGTTAATAGATATTTTTTTATAAAAATCTGTCATCAACGGACAGTTTTTGGTTATCATAAACATAGTAATTTTGCATCCTCTCTGTAAAAATACTATTGAATTTTGTATGTTGCAAGTATGCGTAATTCCACTTAATTGTCTCGTTTCGGAAATAAACTTTATCTCATTGTGCCTATACTCGATGTACGTTCAGCAACACGTCGAGCTTTACAAGCTTTAAAAAAAGTGCACAACAATAACCGTTGCTAATACGTTGCTGTGTGCACACTGTTAGCAGCAGCAGCTTTTGCAACGTTATTGGAGACGAAAACATTGAGCATTCCATTCCGTGCTAGTGCCGGGTCGATAAAGTTGTAGAGTAAAAATCAGATGCAAAATGTAGCCATTACTTATTAGTTGGTTTCTTAAATCAATGTCTTTAATGGTTTTTATTGTATGGTCAACTCGGCTAATTATATATGCTTAGGAGTCGATGAAAAAGAAGCATGTCAACTCGGGATGTAAAAGACACCGCATTGGCACATGTGTTTTCAGTGTTTCTCATACGTACTCAACAGGAAAGTATAGAACATAGCTGATCCTCGAATCAAGTACAAGAGATTTTGGTTTGTAATACTCATAAAATATGAAGGTACTTTTATGATTTAGTACTAACATGCCACATTTAGAGTATTCATGTTACGAAATTCGGAGACTCCTTTCCAGACGAACAGATAGAAATTCATAAGGTCTGTTTTTATTTCCTCTTTTCAATTTTTATGTACAATATTATTATAATATATAAATTAGGACAATCATGCGTATACAATTACAGTCGTATGTATTCACACATATATTCACATTACACGTCAAAAAAGAAAACTATGTATTACTACGAATAAATAGATTTATACGAATAATTGAACACAAAATTCCGTTTTAATATTTATATTGTCGTGCCAAGTCTTATTTCACACAGTAAAGTAAGAGTTATTTTAATGGTACGATTCTGTACGTACATGCGGTTTCTGTAACATTGCCTACGTGTGATATTTTAGAAAATTCACAATATCTCATTTGACTGTCGGCCTAATCCTCCAAACCGATACATGACAGCTCGCTACTTTCATTAATTTCTGAGTTAACTTTTAATTTAAAACTTTTACTATAAATTTATAATGGCATTATAAAATTTATATGATATAAAAGCTTGTTGCCAAATTTAAGTTCTCGTATTTATATATATCGTAAATTTCAAACTAAAAAATTTACAATTAAAATCATTCACATCTTTTTATTTAATTTAAATCAGTTCAATACTACAAGCATTTAGTTCTTATTTATATTATTTTTGTTATAGAAAATTCTGCTATACTAAATAAGCTGTTTCATTCGCAAACGATAATAAGTTGGTCAATTCACTTAATATAGAGTGTTATTATGAAGCTGTTGCTTTTATGAGATAATTGTCTGTCAAATCCTCAATTGTATGCTACATTATACTACATTTATTGAAAAAAATTACAATGACCGTCACAATTTTTTTTCATTTGTCAATTACCGGTTATTATATGATAATTTACAATAGAAATTAGCTTGACAGGTCCACGGAAATATTGTATGATTGTAGTAACTGGTCAGTGTCAGTATCTGTTTCTTTTGTGGTGTCGGTGTCAAGGTTTTTGATTATTTGGAGGAATGGTAATCACAGTTGATTCACATTGAGTTATATATATTATTTATTTTGATGACATGAACAACACTAATTTGACGTAACAAAATAAATTACAATTACATAATTAGAAATGGATAACTAAGACTAATTTCGAGATCGGCTTGGTATGTCTGTTTTAAATGTTGAATAAATTACAAGCAAACTTGTAATGAAAACCTGAATGTATTCCCGAGTATAAAAATCTTGACAGACATAGGTACATCGAAATTAATTTAGCATGGAGTACACAAAAATAACTCTGATCACTAAATCAGTTGTCCTGTGATTGATATTCAGAATAATCTTCATTTAAAAGGTGAAAGGTCTACTTTTGATGTTTTGATTGTTTTTATTAGAAAATTAATTTATAATGCTGGTTCACATTAAAACGTACAGTTCAAATATCGCAACGAAAAACGTTTTGGTAGTATAAACACATAAGGGTCTCAGTATTTACCTATGACACTTGATGTGTCGTCCTAGGTACACTATTTGTGTTGAGTGTAGTATTGTGATGCCGCAGACAGCCTGCTTTCATCCCGACCAGACAAAGTCTCCGTGAATGGAACGGAAAGGTAAACAAACAACGTACTTATGCTTTTGTGTGATACTTACGGAACCATAACGGGCCTATGCTTCGTGCAAAAATGTGTATAGTAAAGGATGGTAATAAGAATATTTTCGATCGGATTATGCGAGTAACAGAGCCTGCAATGCACTAATTGTTGTCTTACTCTATATATGTATATATAGAGTATATCATACTATTTTCATATGTCGAATTGTAGTGGGATTCCCAATCTGGAAATTTGGGCTTAAATTAATTCGATTCATTTAAAGGATATAAATATACTAGTAATAATTTAGGCACCCTGAACAGAATAAATGGCTAAAGCTTTTAAAAGCACAAATACGGTAACATATAGAGTATTGCTCGGACCTCAGGACAGGAGATCCTACACTTCAGCTCAATCTTCGTGACAGCCTAAAAACACATGTAATCCTTATCGCTGTATTAAGAGATTCAACGAAAATGTTAGAGCAGCGGAGGAATTTTAGTGCTATCTGAGTTCTCTGTGCGCTTTTTAAAGCAGAGTGTTATAAGTAACTATTTGCGACTGCGCCTTGGTTATTTTTTCATTTACGATATCCTGAGAAACCACTCTGGTCTAGCACATTTTGGTTTTAGCGTCAATTTCAAGCAGCCTCTAACAACCTTCCAGCTGCAGTATTTCCTTACTGCCATAATATGACCAATATCAAATGAGGTTAAAAAGAACACTTTACGCAAGTCATAGCAGTGACTGATTTATGCTGACGTCCATGAGCGATGGTTAGCACTTGGTCGTTTTTAATCATAGCATTAAATCCTAGATCCACCCAAAAGACCCTATTGGTACTGGATTCAAAATCGGTTAAGAGTTCTTATTATTATTCCGTTATATACGATATGTTCAAGATCTTCTTTGCGCATTCTATTACGTATTATTATTTGTACGTGAACTGCTGGGCTAAGTAAAGGAACGTTTACAAAAAACAATCACTCGGTCGAGTTATAAGAATATTTATTACGTTGCTAGTGTTTATCTGATGATTAGATATTTTAACATCAGTTTAGGCTTCGGAGTAACCGCGCTTGAAGATCTTATCTTTCATCACCGTGTGATTTTTCTTATTACCATAGAACAATGTTAGCACAAGTCTATTATGTCGAATGCAAAGCAAACACAATTCTTAGGTGTTTACTGCTTTGTTCATTACAAACCTAATTCGAAACAATTTGGGTCGTTATCTCTAATCTTAGATCAAAGAGTCGTGTCGGGAGAAAGATTTGGTCATACGCCAGCGTGGTCACAATAGGGTTAGCAGTTTTTAAATATTTAAGCCGATGGTGTAAACTTAAATGTATAGCAATATAATCTAAGAAATTATTCCATAGTTAAAATTAGCGATTACTATGATAAAGTTTATTTGTTTCATTTATTGGATTTTTTAACTGTGAAAATAAATATACATGACGATATATATTAACGGATTTATAAATTATCGTAATACAATTTTTTCCAAAATAACCTCAGTTGTTCCTTTTACTAAGATTTAAATTTTATTACATTACAGAAAACAGTTTAATAGTATATTAACTTACTACGAAGCTTAATAATAATGTTAAGGAAAAACAAATGCAAAAATAATCAACAATGCAATGTTGGTAATAGATTGCTGACACTGAACAAAATTAAATTAACGCGGTTATAATAGGCATGAATGAGGTAATTAGTAAAAATTTCAAAAGTGGCATAACCCTGTCTCCTGTGTTGCGTTGCGATTGACATAGACCAGTTACGTCGATGTTGACACTTTCGTGGGTTTTCGAAATTGTAACAGAAGCTGGGCATACTGTGAAGTTGTTGCCAGAGCTTAAAAGGAAATAGGATTTGTGTTACGTTTTTTTTCTCCTCTTATAATCACTGCCGAGTAAGGGACTAGCTATTAACGAATTTATGAAAATATATCACGTACCTAGGTGTCCGTAGGCTACGGTTACTGCTTACAATCAGGTAAGCCTATATGCTACCATCAATACATAGTATAAAACAAAGTCGCTTTCGCTGTATGTCCGTATGTATGCTTAGATCTTTAAAACTACGCAACGGATTTTGACGCGGTTTTTTTAATAGATAGAGTGATTCTTAAGGAAGGTTTATATGTATAATAAATGCATAATATAGTAGAGAAACACTGATAAATTTAAAGGTTTCTAATGTGATGTCGTAAATAAGCACGTTTTTTTGCGCTTATATTGCAAACGCTGGCTGAACCCTACGAGATAGACCAAAATAATGTACTACAGTATTGTACAACTTACAAAAATCCACAAAAAAGTCCGCGATGGTATATGTCTATCTCTTAGGGATAACCCACCATAACCATTTTTTCACTGCACCCGTGCGAAGCCGGGGCGGGTCGCTAGTAATAATATAAAAGAAAAACCTAAAATTCTCGAAATAGTTAAGATTAGCTTATCTGGCTAGTAACGTAACATGTTGTAGATCAAATTTTCATTATTTTTTGAGTGAGTTAAGGAAATTAGTGACGTAACAATAAAGTAGGATAGTGGCAAAGCCTCCAAGCAATCTTTTTACTCCACAGGCATGAATAGTCACAATCGGACATTTCTAGTTTACAAAATTCTGGTCTACATAACAAATGTGACTAATAAGAATGTAAGGTCATTGGTAAATCGGTGAATTCAATGGGTGCCCCACAGTGTTTAAGTGAAGCGCTTCCTTCCCAAAAGTATTTTGAAGACGAGCGGCGCAATATTACAGAGAGCACTTTAAATATCAATAAAACTAAAAAAATAAAGCTCTTAAATCTTTTCCATTAAATTATTTTATTGATATGTACGGTGCACTTTAAAGTGTTATAAAAAATAAATCACAAATTCTTTCTTTAGTTATTGTTAAGGTTGTAATGTTAAAAAAAATCTGAATTCAAATATTTAAAATTTTCAAAAGTGATCTGTGGTGTCGGAACTGATATAGAAATCGGATGATTCGCGGAACCCGTGATCGATCATGCCATTTACCCATGTGTGTTTCGTTTTTCGTACTTAATGTGTACATTTATCTGACGCTCCTATGATGAAGGCAAACATCGTGAGGCAACCTGCATACACATGCAAATAAAGTCAAAGTTGTATGGAATCAACCAATCCATACGCCAGCGTGGTTGACTAAGGCCTAATTGCTCTAACATAGGGTAGACTCGTGTCCCTTAGTCGGGATGTATACGAGCTGTGATGATGATGAAAGGGCAAGATTTGCAGTGTGCCTCTTATATTTCGCTGCAGTCTAGGGATATTCTAAAATTAAACTCAAGCAGAGATTTAAGATTGAATGTATCAGAATTGGTTTCTTTTTTCTTGGTTCAAAACTAAATTATCCAATGGATTCGATTGCTATCGCATGTTGCCTTACAATATTGCCCCTTGATATTCTTATTATGTTATTTAATTCGTCTACGACCAAACGACGAGTTACAAAATAACTATCCTGCCACCGTAGCATGATCTCCGAAACGCTCTATGATAGAGAGATCATATAATAGAGACATCATTTTCAACTGACAAAATAAGAAGGAACATTTTCAAGATGGCGGTTATATTGCACGATAAACGCTTTATCATATCTTGTTAAGTTGTTTATACTATGGTTGCTGGAATTAGTTACGGTTGAATTAACAACCATTAGTATTTTATTGAAAAAAAAAATGATGAAATTGACTTTAATCTTGTTAAAATTGGTGATTCTAAACGCTACATTTAACATAGGTCTATTTCCTATGAAGACTCGTTATTAATATTTTTTGTCAGACAGTAGCGCCCCTAGTACGGACGAAATATTTATTTATAAATTTTGTAGCATCCTGAGTTCAAAACAGCCGGTCCATTTTTTTCTGTTGTTACCCCAATAAACATCCTGCGATGAAACATACGAGTTAAAAAAATATGAAAAAAGCTGCCACGAGCTGCTGTGTAATTAAGATTATCTATACATATAATAAGACAGTAAAAATATTTTGTCTGTACATTTAGTATTTTTGACTGAAATGGATAGAGGGGCACTTAAATAGATTATTAGAAAGCAAAAAAAATTTTTTGGAATTTTTTGTCTGTCTGTCTGTCTGTATGTTTGTTCACGTTTATCTCCGAAAGTACTGAACCGATTTGCTTGAAACTTTCACTATTTGCTTTGTTTTAACTCAGAATAATATCTAAACTTTGTTTCATCAAAATCGGTTCATTAAAAAAAAAAGTTATCGTCATTTTAATGAACTCAAGGCATGATAATATTGCGAATTATAATGTACACCATTCTTACATAAGTTACATGGGAAATTTTAAATCTAAAGACAATTCATCATCATGATACAATACATACATAAGATAACGTCTTTATCCCCTGCGGGGTAGACAGAGCCACAGGTTATAAGACCCCAAAGGCCACGTTTAGCATGTTCGTGGGCAGTGAGATGGAACAGGGAACCAAAATACGATGAAACGAAACCAGTACCTCAAGGAATTGCTTTATACCAAAATATTTTAATCGGTAAAATCGTATATTAATATGATTTGTGTATCAATAACATTCAACTCGAAATTTACGCAGACGAAGTCGCGGGCAACAGCTAGTTGTTTTAATATAAGGGTAAAATTGAAGATTTGGGATTACATTTACAAATATATTGTTTTGGTTTAGCATATGTTTTTTTACATCTGCAATTACTTAATAGTACTAGGACTATTCATATGTTTCCAACAGCAAAATAAATCACAATATGTACTTATATTGATTGATATTTATGACATTAATTTCCGTGATTTACATAGTTTCAATATAGAATTTTAATTAAAAAGAGCAACGTTTAGTAAGAGCAATACTACTATTTGTATTTGTTAATGCATTTTCCGCATTTTCCTCAGGAGAACCAAAAAAAAAAGACGTCTATCATAACCAATCATATTATTATTATGACTTATCATATTTAAACCATGACTTTTAATTAAAAGGTTACAACGGTTTAAATATGATGGTTCAATTCGTTTTGCAGAAAACCTCTATTTATGTTAAACTAACGAAGCATCGCATAATGGTGCCTGATGAACATCTGACGAACGTGTAAAGTTTATGTGGTAATTACACGGTGAGATTATGGAATGTGGCGATGAATGAAAGTTCAACTCTGTTTGGTCAGGTGTACTTAGGAAACATTAATTAGAATGTGGCTGTTCTTAAGATATGACTAAAAACTTCGAGTTAATATCCTGGTTTAGTAAATTAAATATTTTTAAAAAATCTTGAAAGTTTTCAATTTTTTTTAGGTCTTTAATGTGTCTGTTCCGTGATTATGTCATCGTTGATATCGCCTTGTAACTTGATCTATCTTTACTGTATGCTTGTGTTAGAATATTACGTGGCGCGAAATCGACATAGATATATATATATATATATATATATATATATATATATATAATATATATAATCGGGCAGTAAACACCACCGCTTACGTCAAAAAGTAATATTTATAACGATTAAGCTGAGTAAGACTATTAAGCTTATCGTTTTTACTTTTAGATGTCATAAATCAAGTTAAAATTACTTTTTTGTAAGTAATGTGTATATCCATTGCAGTTATTTATTGATATATTTATTGAATCGTAAGTTGGCGGCCTTATGCAACCATATTTATACAAATTCACATTCTATCTTTTTGGTCTCGATAATATATATTCTCATTTTTTATTAACACGGAAATGGGAGCAAAATGTTACTTTGTTCGCAATTCGGTATGTGTAAACCGACCGATGTTTTCAGAAAATTTTCGATTAAAAGTATTTTAAAATCTCTTGTAGTCATTGAGTGCTTGAGTAAATCAGTAATGTTTCTACACTGTACACGGATTTATCGAGCTGTCGCGTTGATGGGAGACGAGACGAATGACGAATTCAGCGGCACGCCGCAACCTACAAAGCCAGTAATTGATGTGCTTGCTTGGACACGTCGTGTTGCATTACTATTCAACGCGCAAATAGCTTGTGTTTTGTACTATGTCGGAATTTACATTGGAATTTGGAACTTATTTGAATACTTTCAATAAAGAGAGTATGAAGTTTCCTTTTCAGCAGCTAGTATGTTTAAAGAATGTCCTCGATAGTAATACGATGTTTGATTCTCATTATGATTTAGTCGCATATATGTTGCTTGTGCATTGTATTATTATATTAGTTTCGAAGTCTTACAGCGAAATTTAGACCTGGTTTGAATGTAAACATCAAGAAAACCTCATATTTATATTAGAGAAAGCGTGGATGTCCTTTTCAACAGGTGTACTTATAAAAGCCGTTCCATACCTATCTATAGTGGTATTTTCCCTTACGTATTTTTGCAATTAAACGCAGCGGAGGTAAGTGAAGCTTACATTTGATCTGTTGTCTCATGTTGTTTCTGTTTAATTCACTTGTATTTGAAATAGTCCCCGAAGTAAGTAAAGTAAGGTAAGTAGCGCCGTGCCGTGAATGCAAGCTAAATAAGGCTGAAAGCTTCGTTGAATGTGGTTCAGATCGAAAAGTTGATTCTGGGGAGTCTCTGCCGAAAGAAAAGAATAGTATTCAATATGTGAAGGCGTTTTCGCAGGCAGTGGGCTGGTGTGAAATACTGCCTCAATCTATTAACAACACCAAGCTTCTTTAATACTAATTTAGCTCTACCCTTTAAATGTTCGTGGAATTGCACTTTGCTTGATATGTCGACACCAATCAACGTGATAGATTAGGGATAATCGCCCTAATATATTCATAGCAGGATAATGCTGAATATGAGATGAAATTACATTTATATATGATGGGCACGAGTCTGTTCTGTCTGCTTTTATGCAATAAAATGTACGATGCAGTCAATTTTTGATATTTTATGCATCTTGTTTTTCGAAGGAAGAAAACATGTTTCAACCTGATTTGGAGTGAGTCACAATCGTCGAATGACAGGACATATTGCCCGAATGCGAGGTCATTAATATTCCATCCGCGACTGACCCACTAGTTCTTCTCACTTTGTTTCCTAAGCAGTGTTTGAAAATATTGTCGATTTCCTTAAGTTACGAATTTAAGTATCATGCTTTAGTATTCTGTATCAAACATTCCCCAGGTAATTTAAAAACGATTTCTTTGTTACTTTTAGTGTAAAGAAGTTTCAAAGCACCACATGTGTTTTTTGTAATTTCATATCTATTGTCTATACCGACAGTTTACACAAATGTCGGTTTTTTATTACGAATTATAGATAGTGGCAGTTATTTTAAAGCAAATTATATATTCATCTGAAGAGTTAGGACACTGATTGATGTGTAAGTTTTTAGACATGTTATTGAGAAAAATTCTGACAGTTTAACATTCCCGGAGCAAACTTGCTTCCCGAAGGTTAATTTAAGCAAAATTAAGTTTGTTTTTATAAATGTATTACTGTGTAATTTTTATTTATACGAATCAATTCCTTAGGTTTAAACACCTTGTTTCAGTATGTTGGAAGACTTTCGATAAAGCGATGCATTTTCTACTCTCAGCCTTATAATTAACTTATTTTTCGTATATAATAGCAACACAAAAATATTTCAAACCTATGTCTGATGTAGATTAATTGATATATAGCCTCAGATAGCAAGCATAGCTAGCTTGCTAGTTCATCTTTTGATTGTATTTATCCCTAAATAATTAAGTATTACAAAATGAAAATTCTAATTTCCTTTACTTTCGCTGAAGGTTTCGCTTTAACTTTTATGTTTCGTTTAAACTTAGTGACGATTTCCAGTAGGTACCATAAGAGTACTAGTAGGTTTTTGTAGTTACTAGAGACAACTCGAATTAGATAGATTTGTGATGAATCATCATTACGATGACCCAGAAATCTTCACCACAATCTTCTCCGACGAACTATTATTACCAGATTTCAACATTATAACAAAGTTTGTCACATAAACTAAATCAAATGGTACTTTCGTTCTACTGCGGTATCGTAATGAAAGCGATTGTCTAACAGGGTCAAACTGAAGTCGGTGACTATTCAAATCACGCAGTGACATCTGGCGAAAATTACAAGTTATCCGTTTCCCTTCACTCCGTCCGAATCATTCGTATTGTAGTATATGAAGTGATAGTGTGCGCAATGTGAATGGTACTTCCTATTAATTAGTAAGCATATATATATATATATAGATCGCTATATATATATCGCTTGAAAGTATATGGTCCAGAGTGTATGTAGGCACTACTGTAACAGACGATCAAGTTAAATATAAGCGGACCTGTCCTTCTGAAGGGTAGGTAGAAAGTAGGTAGATATAATCTAATATAGATCTTCCAAATGGTTAGATAGAAATGTATTACATATTCACATTATGCCAATTTTTATGTTTACACGAAGGGTTAGTTAAGGACATCCTGATGCATGATAATGCAATGCATCGGCTTGGTTTTATTAAACTTGGAGAGTACACCAGTGTCAAATTGACTCTGGTATACCAATAGGCATTGACCGTCTTATGATCCTCTAATCAAATTGGCCAGTTTTTGTTACAAAAATTGCCACCCTATTTTGGTAGTTTTGGTTGATATAAAAAGACCTAGACTGATAACATTGTATACTTGTTCTCTTGCATATGTTGACTATTTTTGATCGTAGGAACTTTCCTACGATCTCTCACTCGCTCACTCACTTAAGTGCGCGAGTCAAATAAGCTTTCTTTACCAAGCGCTTCCTGTATAGAATCTTTTGATTCGTTGTCCCCAAACTGCCCAATAGTGTCTCTATTTCAAGATATGTCACATGGCGGTCATCAATAACGAGATTTTCTGCAGCAACAATGTCTGTATAAGCTGATTTTGACGGGTATCTTGTCTATGTAAAAAAAATATCGTTTGACAGTATTAGGATATAGGGTTTCATTATGAAACACAGTAACTAGTTATGGAATTTAAAATTGTAAAGAAATGTTATATTCGTACGCAACTCAACAACTTCAAAAGATTGGTGTAAAAACAATTTGATATTTTCTGTCAATAGTTTGAAGCTTTTAAATAAAAAAAAATTGAATGAGATATTATTCTACATTGAGTAAGGTAACACAGTACAAGTTGTTTTATTAATGAAAGTTCGGTTGATTATTTGACGATGTTTGATCAAACATAGTCAGTGCTCGCTGTAATAATATTTTGAATTTACTATGTGTTATTGTATTCTCCAGATGTTTAAATCGCTTCTTCGTTCAATGTTTACATGCCATGTGTTACTTTTAATACGATACTGTATAATAGTACAAGTACATAAAAAAAAATTAACAAATATGTTAAATTGCTAGAGCTGTGCAATAAAAATACATCTGTAACTCTAGTGCTTCATCATTCTTGCATTATAAAAGAAAATCAATTATAAGAGAAACTTCATAAAAAACATTTTCATGAAGTGGAGAGGAGGTAATGGCTTTAATAGTATTATTATACCATATATTACCATATATTAACCAAAAAGGTTATTTTATTCGCTACTCTACTATATACTTATATCTATATATACTATATACTTAAATTATGAACTGACTTACTATATTACCCTCCTTTGTATTGCGCTTGTGAGTTACAATGAGGAAAAACTTGGCACATGAAAAAAATTATCGCATGTCTGCCTGACTTGCATTTAAAATACAACTTGTTTATTATACATTAAACATTGTTTTACTTTATGAAGTGTCTGCCTGTTATTTCTTAGGTCAAACTGAAACAATCGTAATTTAAAATTTCAAAAATATTTAATATTTCAGAACAGTAAAAAAGATTAGGCTATTAACTAACGTTGAAACGGCAAGATTAATCTACTTTAGCTATTTTCATAGTGTTATGTCCTATGGACTATTGCTATGGGGATCAGCGGCCAATATTGAAAGCATCTTCGTGCTACAAAAAAGAGCGATTCGTAACATTTACAAATTACGGGCTAGAGATTCGCTTAGAGAATTGTTCAAAGAAATTAATATTTTAACTTTAGCCAGTCAATATATTTTTGACAACTTAATTTATGTATATAGAAACTACCACTCATACAATAAAAATAGTGATTTACATAATGTAAATACAAGAAATAAAAATAAACTTGCCGTTCCAATGTACAGGCTCCATAAGATTAGCTGTTCCTTTTTGGGGAAATGTATAAAAATGTTTAATAAGCTTCCACAAAGCATTATTGAGTTGCCTTTGCACAACTTTAAAAATCACATCAAAAAGACACTTATTAGTAAAGCATATTATAAAGTAAGTGATTATTTAAACGATAACACTGTATGGAGCTAGGTGCGGTATCCCAAAAGCCATGCTTGGTAACAACATAATTATTTATTTATTATTTTTTGTCTTTTCCTTTTGACATTTAATGTGTATGTAAATGTACATACGAAAATATTATATTATGTATGTTAGCTTTATTGTAGCTTTAAGTTTATTTTTTTTTATAAATGACTAATTGTAAATAACGATTAAAAAGAGGAGATAAAAAATAAACCCTGAGAGTTTCTTGCCAGTTCTTCTCTAGGGCCTCCCAATTTCCGAACAGGTGGTAGAGTTTGACGTCAATAAGTGCCTGCAAAGGTCTATGTTGAATAAAGAATTTTTGAATTTTGAATTTTGAATTTAGTGAGATATCAATATTTGTATCGATACGATATGAATGTCAAACTATGACTGTTAAATTTGACACCCCGAAAAGAGTTGTTTACAGTAAGTCAAATTAAATTTTGGTAGGTTTACTAGAATCAGAAACTGTGCGCTATTTGTCAAATAAAACTGAGTTTTTATGATATTTAATTTTCCGAAGAATTTTTTTAAATTCTATATGCTCTAAGAGTTTACTATTGACTGAGAATTATTGTAGAAGAAGTCATGCATCTATTATTTTTGAGAAGGACATATTATATATGCTGTAATCGTGACGCCATAATTAAATAAAGTCACCTAATTTCTATGACGGTTTCTTCTTATTTTAATTTCTAATAACTTTGCTATTTGTAAGTTTAATATTACATTTATATTATTGTTACTTTTAATTTCAGATATATTAAATTAGGTCGTTTTGTTGTAAATATTTTAGTTATATATATATTATTTATATATTATTTTATTTACAGTATAAACCGGAATATCTATTTAATAGATCAAAATTAATTATAATTAGTAATTGTATGATACAAACATCTATATTTAGTGTAGATATCATGTCTTTGCAGTCGATATAGACAGTGTAACATGTATGGAATCTTTGTATAGCGCCCCTAATGGAATTGTAATGGGCTCAACTTGTACTTTTGTTAGTAGATTGACATAATTATCTGTAGTATACAATAAGTCAAATATCTATAAAAAACGATAGCAAATAGCTAAAGCCACACTATTGTATCAATCTAGACTATTAAAGCTTCTCAGACTATAGATCATAAATTTTCTGTAAAAGACACACAAGTGCACGATAATGATGATATTCGGTATTTAATTGGATTTAGAATAATAAATATTTGTCAGTAATAGATGTAGCGGCGATCAGTAAGCCAGCTAAGCTTTATTGCCACGTGCTGCTTAGAAAATTCAAGTCGCGGTTGAATGCTTTGGCGAACGGGACGCAAAGTTTTTGGAAACAAAGCACTCTTGTTGGCAGTCGCTCATCGCTAACGGCTAATTGGTAAAAGTGAGCCTCCTTTGTCCACCAGCACGAAAGGTAAATAGAGAAGTTGTGCGCGCTCCGGAACTGACGCATCAGGGCTGTATCCCGAAGCGATGTTCATTTTGTACATAAATATTTGACAATAAAGTAATATATTTCTGTGTATTGAGTAATGTCTGTTTTTATCTTTAAAAAAATGAGATATGTAAATATACTGACGTAATCAATGACGTCATCGATTACTGCTAACAGTTCAACCAGATAATAAGTAGTGCCCTACATCCAGTACCGTCAAGAGGAGATTTTCTGACAGAATATTATAAAACGATACTACAGAAGGCGTTTTTGTTAAAAGAAACATTGCGTTGATTTGTCACAAAACAATGTTTTACTACAGATTTTATTCGTTAAACAATGTCTTTTTAATTGTAAGTGTCATTATGTATAATCTGTGGAATTTTATAAATACTGCTATTAATCTATAAATTGTAGCATATTCTGAATTTCTTAAGTTATTACCATTCGCCTTACTGTTTGTCAATTTATTTGGGATCGGACTAGTATATTTATTTCGTTCACTTATTTCTCTTATCTGTCATTTTTAAATTTCCTTTAACATACATGTTCGTACCCCAGTTTATTGATTCGCGCTAAGCCGCGGATTATCCTCTTATTCATCTTAATATTCGAATTTCCGCTGAGTGCAGACATCTCTCGTTACTCACTGTTCGTCTCTCGTTTCAATATTCCGACCTGTATAGCAATGCAGGTCTAATAACGTTTGGTATAAATCTTGCATTATGGTTTTAATGGCATTTTAGCAAATAGTTCCCGTGTACCCCATGTCTCCCTTTCATCTAGCACAAATTAATCCCTCTGTCCGAAAATCCGGAATCCGACTTTACGTCGCTGTCTACATTACCATCATGTTGCAGTAATGAGCCGAAGTATCACAGAATAATATTACCATTTAAAATTACGGCAAACTGCAACGTGGCGTTACATGATGTTGTGGGCAAAATACTGTTTTATACCATCAAAATCACAGAACATACATTCGGTTTCGTTTGTATTGATTTCTTACTCTGGAAAACCAGACTTTTCAAGCTTGTCTTGTAATCCAACATCATCTTCAACCACTAGTATCATGTCATCAGTAAATAGCATTCACCAGTGTGTCTCTTCCGGAAGTTTTGGTGTTAATTCATACATTATATTGTAAGAAAAATATAGGCCTCTCAGGCTCGCCAACGCTCTGAAAATACTAGTCACTTAGCTAAGGTTCAAATTTTGCTAAGTTTAATTCAAATTATAAAGCTTGCTTCTAACATTGCACCCGCCCGTTATGGTATAATCCTTGTCCACTTTTTATTTAGTAGCCGCCCACTGTTTTCTGCTGGTACACCCTAACCGCAAAATCCCGATTTAGCTTTGCAGATATTTTTTCAGTTTAGATGTCCGGCCGTCAATGAATTTAAATGTCTAGTCGTTAATATTACTAAAGATGCATATCTTCGCCATCTTAGAGCCACTGCGATAGCTGCTTACTAATATGTACTAAGGACTTGTTTGAATCAGTTATTATCAGGGACACCCGATAATAACTGATTCAAACAAGTCCTTCAGCGTGCCGCCCGCCAGTTTACTACCATGTTTGGATGAAATTCTTTAAAATATTAGCAAGTACATATTATTGTTATTTGACAGCCCTCGCTACAGCCTTTACAATAGTAGGGCTTTCTGCAACTGTTTGATACTAAAAACTGTTGTTATAATGAGGTAACGCTCAGTTTCACTTTTATTCCATTAGGAATTTTGTGTTTATAACGTTTGGTTTTTTTATGAAATAAAAAATAAAGGTTAAAGGATTTATCAGTTTTATACTCGTTGGTATATCGAATGCATTTTAAATAGGCATTGTAAACGTTGCGATTGATATTTGTTTTTTATAAGATTATAAAGATGTATAGGCATATTGAAAAAAAAAATGTTTGTCAATTTCATATTCATATTTTTTTTCCACAACTGATGTAGAGTTTATATTCTAAGATCATATGCGTTTATAATACTAGGGAATTTATAAAGCATTTTTAAGTCATACAAGTAAACTTTTTAGGTTGAAGAACCAGTTACCTTACAGAACCTTTTTTCAGTTTTTCATTACTTTACAGAAATATCGTCATCGATAAACATATATCAATGACTGTTGTACATTATATTTCTTGGAATATTGAATTCCTTACAATAATATATTTTTTGTCACACTATGTACTAATTAAAGGCAAGGACTCTACCAACCTATTTACTTTAGGTAACGGTTAACGAATCTCGCTTTCAAAGTAAACGTGTTCTTTTTGAGTCGTAAGTAAAACCTTACAACAAAACCGTCTTTTTCACTCCGTAGGAATTCAAATTACTTTATCGGCACGCGGTTGTACACAGGTAGAACCAGTATTATCCTATAAAATTGAATGCACACGATTTTGTTACTAACTCCATGATTAATACCTACATACTTTACCGCTTGCTTTATAGATGACTATGAGTGTCGTTTAATGTCATCTCTTTCGTGCTTGAAGGGTTTTATATGTCTATCGCATCTCCTCCCACTCACGAAGCCTGCAGCGCGGCGCGAGGCGTACGCTATTCAACAACAGTCGAGTAGTCGACGGCGAACGGTCGCTGGCGTACTTCCAAAATATAACACGAAGCAGTCTCTCTAATAATCAAATAAAAAGTTTAATTTATTAACATAAGTGAAAATCATGAAATAAACTATAAATATTTCGAACTAACTAACTGAACATTAAATTGAAAAACAGTGATAAAATTACTAAAATTTAAACCACAAACATACATAGTTAAGCCAAAAGTTTTCGTGTTTTGTGTTAAGTGCCGTGTTCCGATAATTAAATCCAAACGTGACATTTCTACTGGAAATAACGATGCACAAACACATCTAACTTAAGAGGATTTGATGCTACCAGCGAATAAGGTACGGGAAACCGGATATTGTACTAGTTACAAGACAGGCGGTCCGACTAGTTGGTTAGCTATAATTATGGCGAGATGCATAATCTTCGAAAGGATAGCCGTTCTTTTTATTTTGACTCCTAATTCGAGGCTCGATTTTGAGAAGGCCAAACCGCTTTTGTCTTGTGTAGTCACGCAACGGTTAAATATTTGTTGTTGGGGAAGACAAACATAAAGAACGCCGACACTAGTTTTGAGCAGAGCCAGGTGCAATCTTAACAGGTGCATTGGATTACAACTTACTAAATAGTAAAATTTGGTTAACTTACTAAATAGTAAAACTTGGTTAACTGAAATGACATCAATTTACTTCCAAAATTAGTTTTAGTTTAGCTAATTGTTATTATGATTTATAACAATATTTAATTATATGTGACCTCTTACTGCTTAAAGCGACAAGATATTCTTAATGGCGAACAGAACGGGTTCGTGATTCAACATTTCCCATTGAATCCTCAACATTGTATACTTTTTGCCCTGCGCACTGTTGACTCCACTTTATTTATTTGGGAGGTTATGACTCAACGGATGATCAGGTGCTAAAAATAAGCAATTTGTGTACCTCACATCAAACATGGTTGTAATGTCATCGACATCGGTATCTCCATGTTTTGACATTTCGTCGGAACCTGTCTTAGGGGCAGGTAGTTGTACCTTCCGCAATTTTTTGTCAGCGTACCTTTGTTAGCACTAGTACTGAATGGTCGTGCGAAGAATTGTTGGGCTCGGTTCTATTGAGATTCCAAATACCTACCATAGTTTTTTGTAAAATAGCGTAGCTCATGACCTCTTTTATTTACGAACAAAGTAAGATTTATATTGAGTCATAGTTATTAGTTATTAACGCCAATATTTTTGTTTAGATTAAACAACCACGCAGGTGGGTATGGTACTTAGTACTCAGTACCAAGATTTCATACATTTGAGAATTTTGATGCATTGCAGTGAACCAGGTATGCTGCATGCATAGGAACTATGCCCATACGTACTCAGATGTTTCTGAACCAATAAGACAATTTTAACTTAGTATTTTATAACTTCAATAAAAATATGTAAACTGGGTTTGGTTTGTGAAAAATAAATGCGGAATAAATTAGATTTACGTGCATTGCAAATATCGATAAGTTTGTTCAAATATGCGCAAAGAAGTATATTTCTTGCTGGAATATGGTTTCTAAAAGTTGTGAATTCGAAACCTAACAATACAGGCGTTAAATTCGAGATTAGCTAAGAGGTTAGTTCTGTGGCGATTTATCTTTACCATATTTATTGTGGCCCGTCAGTTTGTTATATAGAAATCCAAATAAAAAAAATTAATTGTCAAAATTTCGTTTTACCTGTTAAGTAATAATAAAATAATTATTTATTTATAAACAATTTATACACTACATTTCATAATGTTTCAAATTGGAGGGTAATGTTTTCTGATTAAATTCAACTTTGGCGTAAGAACCTAAGTATAACAATTAATCAACGCTATTGACTGTAGTTATATCTTTTTACGCGGAATCTCTTTTGTCAATAGTACGATGTTATTGTATCTATATAAATGTGTTTAATATCATTTGTTTTCCAATAATAGAAGAAAAAAAAACAATGGTTTCTTGAAATGCCCTCGATGATGCAAAAACATCTACTACATTAGATGACACCGTAATAGTTTGCAGTCCACTTATAATGTGTTTATTAGTCAAATACAACCGTTTATACCGTTTTACCTTCATCACAACACAGCTCATAAACGTCCCCACCGAGGTGCATGAGCCTATCCCAATTATGTTAGGGCGATTAGGCCTTAGTCAATCACGCTGGCCCAGTGCGGATTGGTTGATCGTTTTTGTACATGAGGCACAACAATTTTTTTGTACATGAGCTACTGAGTAGTCTTAACGTTCGACATTGAGATTAAAGGGTTTCGTCTTACCTAAACTCAAAGCTATGTCGTTGTCTCAAGATTTCGCTTTAATTTAGCGAAGATTTGGCGAAAATTTCAATAAAAATAGCAATGTAATGAAAGGAATTGACAAGGAAAGCGTACTGTTTCTTCTTTTCGAAACACTGCTCTACATGAATACTGTATTAAGGTCTGAAACACTTTAGTTACTATAGTTTATAAACATAATACGTATAATACATGTGAACATAAAACAAGCACATGTTGACAAAACAAAAATACACGTGAATAACAATATAATTTATTTTAGTTAAAAAGAATCTGTAATTCAGGCCGCAAAAGGCACACGCACAGGCAGTAACTCTTTATCCTAGTGGAGGATATTAAAATGGTATAAATCTGGTAAATTGCAATCTCGCGTTACTCGCAGATAGGATTGGATGCGATCCGACATTCAACGCTGGCATATTGCAGAATATGAAGCGAAAGGAAAGGCCGCGGAATGCGGACGTCCCTGCAGACTCAGCTTTAAGCTTTAATCTGCCTCCAGTACATACTTCCATCTGAAGTGCTCGCCTTGAGCGGTTCTCAGCACTCTAAAAAGATTCTATACAGAGGGATGAATAATTTGAAGTAGCACTGTGTTGAATTGTATTAATACCAGGTATTTTAAAGGAAAAATAATGTTCTAATACCTGAAGTATAGGTATTACCTGAATAGATTAAGTAACATAATGTCATAGTCTAGTTATTTCATGGATTTTCGCGATCTTTACAGTAACAAAAAAAATATTTGCGAAAAAAATCCTGTTATTTTACCTTTATGTAATTTAAGTGAGCCTTATTATGTATTGCGTGTTTTCTTTGTACCATAAAGAATAAAAAATACAGTATGATATGATATAATAACTTTTGAGCAATATAATCCAAACAGAAAAAGAATAATTGGTCTTTTACTCGGAAATTAACGATATTTTTGAGTCGTATATACTTTTTAAATTAAAGCGCCATAGAAAAGATTATTTTTTGCATTGCTTTTTTACCCTAAAGTGCTGGTTTTGGTTACAATTGAATTTCAAAATTCGACCTGCTATGTCTTTTCTAAAACCACTACATATTAATAAATTTTGCTCTCTCGATTATTAAATAAATAAGGAAAACCTTAGTATGGAATAAGCGAAATTCTATGAAATTTCCACATAAAATGTCAATTTCATAATTTGACCTCTAATTAATTTATTTCAATACTGAATCCTTAGACGAATAATAAAACTAAATACCAACGACACGAAATGACGATTAAAGAGACATATAACTCGTCGAAAAATGCCGCCGCATGTTGAAGCCGACTTAACAATTACTACCATAAATGTATAATGAAGTATGTTACTGTAAGTACCAATATTGGTTTTGTGTTAAGCTCGCTTGACACTTGTACGCAAAGGAATTAACACTCAAACAGTCGAGTAGGCCGTTCGAACTAATCGATTTTACCGTCCACTTATAGAATCGAAGCAGCTTAGCAGCCTCTGCATACTTTGAATAACTGCTATAATACCTATGTAGGTCGTCTCTGCGAATGGCAGAATCTATAATTTAGCGAGTGCAACGCAGGTGCAAGAGCCAACGCCGAACCGGTCGATAGGTCCATTCACTGGCGCAGTTACGTTCCAGCATCCATGTTGTTTTACACTCAAAACTTCGTTTTCTGTTATTCGTTATCGCGTTAACACGTAATACCAAATTTTCATCACCCTTATTGTTTTATCGCGTATAAGTAATGTTAATTAAAATAACATAGGAACTCAAGTAAATTCGAATATCACCTTTTACTAGTTTTGATACGTACGCAACAATAATTTAGAGCATCAAAAAAGAGAAGTAAGAAATAACTGTAATTTTTTTTCATGTCTTATACTTTTTTAATATTACTCTTCATCGTGTAATAATCGATGTTTGTAATTCTAATAGGTACGTTCCATAAACATCCATGCATATGAAACTTTTTAAAAGACTTAAAGAAAGAAAGACAAAAAATAATGTTATGATGAATCCTCATATGGTGAATAGGGTATTGTTGAATATTTGTCTTACTTCAAACAAAACGACAAGGTTTATTCTTAAGACAAATATTTAACTACATTACTATAGACCTCACAGATAAGAGGTGAATGGGTTCAAAGCACTGAATCAGATAAAAACGAAGAAACGTGCCAAAAAAAAGATAGGCGTGGCTATTTACGGAATGACTTCCTTTGCTTCAGTAAAAATAACATTAAAAATCCATTCATTTCAAATGTCAGCATAGTACAAAATTTAGTATGACTAATGATGCAATGTAAAATTTTGTAGTGTTATAACAATGACCATAAATATAATACAAATAAATGTTATTTCTATATAGGTATAAAATTGAATTCATTTGCGAAAAAATGAGTATTGGTCTTATTTGATCCATAATTTTTAAATGTCCAAACATATATTGGTATTATTTTTATAAATGCTTCTTATTTACGCTACGGATTAGAAAGACATTGCACAAATCTGTGCTTTAAATTAATATATAAAGTTATAATAATTTTGTGTCGTAATAAATCAGCATAATTTTCATTTATTTTGGGACAAAAGCGCCATCTGATAAGTTAATAATTATTTTTTTTTTGGCTGCCAGAAAATACCTCATTATATAAATGGACGTTTTATTTTTGTGCTGGCGTATACGCTTAAAATAATAAAACACAATGGGTAAAGTGCGTTTCAACTAATAATATCTTGGGTACGTCTGCCTTTTACGTATATGAATTCAGGAAACATAAAGAAGTATTTACAGTGATTATGCAGAGGTGTCAATGTAGCTTCATAGGAATTATTTCCTAAAACGCACTTTAAATAACTAAGGAACACCTACGACGTTTGACCCAAGATCGCGTAGTTAGCTTAAGTACCTTTAAAGTGAGAAGCTTATTATTTCCTAGAATGACTACGAATCAAGTTACCGAGTCGAATCGTATACGTAATAATGATTATTAAACTTTTAGTCATAATGTTGTCTGTTAACTTATATTGTTTAAACGTTATGTGATGATGCCAGATAGCAATTATGTGAATAGACTGCGGGCAACGATGCGTTTTAATAAAAATAATTTGATAAACTCTTAGCAGTTGCCCTCCATCGAGCATCCGTTTCCTAGAATTCTTATCTATATTTATGTACGTGATAATTTTATTAAAACATTATTTTCGAAGTACTCTGAAGGCTTGTAGATTAGATCTGATAATTGTTTCGTTTTATAGACGTAGAAATGTCACGTAGGTAAGTACTGGCATGTTATTCTGTCCAGTGGCGTATATAGAATATAGTTTTGGGGTCGGGCCAATATGGAATTAGGTTAAAGTTTTTATCAGTTTTACTATTCATATTTGGAGGGTAATTTGCACTGAAGGTCCCTTTTGTTTTACCGGGATCACGTTTCTAAATAGTATATTGACTTTAATCCATTAAAAATAAATCTAATTATAAATAATATTTCAGGTTTAACACTACATTAACCCCTCATTCTGTTGGAATATTATTAGGTAACCCATAAATTTGTCCTTTCCACAATTTCTATTATATTTGTCGAACATCTAAATGGAGATTGATATAGATATTTGCCAAATTATTAAAACGTGGACACAGTACAAAACTAATTGGAATTAAATAACAATCATGATTTCTATAAATTATTATGATAGTTTAATTCCAATTAGTTTTGTAGGCATATGACAAAGGACATTGTTCCGGCTCCATACATGTTCTGCCTAAGAACCGTTCGAATCGAAAGTGACTTATATAAACTCTTAAAATTATATGGAATTCTATGAAATAAGTTTTCACGAACGGACACTTCAGGAAACTAAAATAATTACGAAAAAAGTTAATATTTTGAGGTTATAAATAAAAAATAACCAACCTTGCGTGAAATATCATAGTCATATTAAAGTAATATTAACAATACTATGTACAGCTATATATGTTCTCTTCTAGAACTAGGAAAGGACTATTCTACTAGATATTAGGAAAAGAGGTAGTACCTAGTCAAGTTTAAGATAATTCTTTGACAATTGTCATTTTACAAAATCCAGTCCTTTACACACAGCCGTGTGTAAGTCTACCAAGTACGCAATGTAATCGGAGTCCGTAATCAAGCCAAAGTTGTTAGTAAAAACCATGAAACGCATAGAAAATCACAAAAGAAACGATAGTCGCAAAGCAATCAAAAATTGAATGAAACGGACACAGATAAGGTATGAAGCCACCAGTGTTGCCAATTACGACAACTATAATACTCCAATGCCAAGCTAGAAATTCGCGATTTTGCTTAAAAAATATATAATACTAGTTTTTTTCTAGCTAGTTAATTTAGGTATTTAAATGAATAAAATGTTATCAACTAATTTTAATAACCGACTTCAAGAGGAGGAGGTTCTCAATTAGATCCGTATTTACCGAAATCGCGAAAACTTCCGAAACTGGCAGCACTGGCTGACGGAAAACATTTTATACGGCATCAATAATTGTGACCCAACTTTTTATTTGGAATTTATTTATTTGACGTGTCCGTGGAATACTAAAATATGTTTCAAATAATATAAAAATAAATGAAAATTATAGTATAATTTATATTCACATCGGTTCTTAGGCCAAAATTGAACAATGTCCTTTGTGTCTGTTGAGAATATGCGTCATTGCTCTGTCTCTTCCCACGGATGTAAAAATCGACTAAGTGATTTATAGCAATCATAGATGTGATTGCTATGAAATGAAATAACAGATGTAAGGAGTCACTATAGTGGCAATAGACTCGCACCATGTGAAGTGTGGAAGAGCTTAATACACTTCTGCCTAAAAATTTGGCATAGCAGGTGTGGTTATGATTATATGTAATAGGTACTTATGTTTTTTTACGTTGCAAATAAAAAGAGTATCAGACTGTTAATCTTATGGTATTTAAGGCACTATAATAAAAAAAATAAATTTGTAATTTTTTTATTTAAAAATTGACAATCAATATTTCATTTATGACCGTCATAACATGGTTATTTACATAGACAGTCAAAATATTTTTTTTACATTAGAACGATTGTAAGTATCCCCTTTTAAACCGATGTATATGTGGTGTAATGAAATAAAAAAACTATCCCCTTTCTATATTGCTTTTTTAAAGTAGTCCATACTGAATTTCATTACAATAGGATGAGTGGTAGCGGAAATTACCTCGAATTACCAAACTCATTAACTGAACCTTTGAATATACTAATAATATTATAAAGATATAATATTATTAATATATTAGAAATGTTATTATTAATATAAGCAAATAATACAAAACAGTAATAAGGACGTCGTTTTTGTTGAGCTTATGGAATGTAAGGCACAACAACGCTTCAGACTTCACATATTGACTTTGAGAGAGATCTTATGTTACTCGTAATAACGGTGGTTTTAGTAGCTCAAATGTAAAGTATGAAGTGTTATTGACTGTGCAAACATATCTTATAGATAAGAGGATTACCATTTCGTTTTGCTATTTTACTTTAGTATCCTAATGGCCGTTTTCACCAACCTTGTCTTAGCTTAGGTGACTCCTAAGTGACATGCTGTCACTTTTTATATTAACTGAAAAGAGTGAGACAGCATGTCTCTTAGGAGTCACCTAAGCTAAGACAAGGTTGGTGAAAACGGCCATTAATCTATTTAGACTTAACAAATTAATGGACAAACAATATAGGTGAAATTTGAAATTGGTTTGGTCCTTGGGGAGGGCGAAAATTCTCATAGAAAATACTAGATGATCGATCGTATTGGCTATGTACCATGTAAACTCTACCTATGCATTCATATCTAGCAATGCATCGTTCTCATGGTACATATGCGCTTTCAGGCCAAATGGGAATTATATTCGGCCGAACGTATGTGATAGGACGATTTTTACTGATGATTATCATATTAAAGTAAGTCGTTTTGAAGGAAAATTATTAATAAAAAATAACATTGTAAAATGTAGCAATTTTGAATAAAAAATAATGTTTACAGAGTTAAATGTTTACATAAGTTCACTTAAATAACATAATGCTTAATGATTGCCAGAGAAAAAATAACTGTGAGGCACGTGTGAGTAGATTAAAATTAACTTAAAAACTAAACAAAACGCTCAACGAATCCTGATATTTATATATTCTTTATTATTAAGTAAATAGTTATCTCAAGTACAAACAAACTGATGCAGAATTAATGTAATATATTTTCATAGATGAATGATGATTACAGTTATTCACTCCGTTTTATACGGAATTATCGAAATGCAGTCGCAACATTACATATCAATATTTCGTTTTTGATGTTAACTCTTGCTCCTGAAATCTGAATCTTGCTCGTGAAAAGTGTGTTTACAGTAAAATTATGGAGACCGCGACTTGAATATTACGTGAGCAACCGTCACTGGTTCTTGTGGGATTTACATATTTCTATCAAACGCAATTACTATGAGATGTAGAACCTGCTAGATTTGTTACAACTAAAGGTTACTGAAGCTACTGATTATGAACTGGACTTTTGAGTAAAAATATACACTTATATGTATGTTTAGCATATATTTGAAAATTAATTCAAAGATTAACTTCTAAATTTCTATTACTTCACATTTGTAGAATTGGGAAAAGTCATGATAGGAATTAAATAATGTAGGTTAATAACTTGTGGTGTGACGATTAATTAACTGCCGTACATTACCGGAATGGGTTTCGATTTATCTGGTAATAACATAAAAAGGCGAGATACGTAATCGAACAGCCCGTAAGTAGGACAACGACCCTGCACTCTTGGCCGTACAATAAAACTTATCAGTTAAATTGTATGAAGGGTACTTTTCAAAAGTAATTTCAATGATAGTTTTATAATGACACCTGTTTATTGCAATAACACGTGCTTTTTGTTACGTAATTCATTCAATGTAAATTTGTTTATGAAATACTTGTACTTGTATTGAAATATTGATTATGTAATATATTAGTTTTGTTACATGCAGCGTAAAATTCGTGATGTCCTTTAATCAGTTTCTGTTGAATTTTGAAACATTTTTTCTCTAAAGTCACCAAACAGAATCTATAATTTTTGTTGTTAGGTCCTCGCGTGTGACCGCACCGCAGCTTCGTTCGAGCTGTTATCCATTCCTTATTACACATTAAAATATATCGAAAATAATGCATTATTACAGAACAAATTTGATTAGTATAAAACAGGTCATAATAAGGCAAATAATCGTTTTTTTTCGGCTGCAAATCTTTTTCATATAAATAAGAATCAGATCTTGCCTCAGTGAAAGAACTATAGTACTCATTAGTAGATTACATTCTTCGAAAGACAGTTAGATAATATTCAATGACACCGACACTACGTTTATTTTATGACCCATTTCACTAATGTACAGTCAACGTGGGCTCATGTGCAGTCAGCAAAACTGTACATTTACACAAGATCAACAGCTGCTATTACGAGCAACATAAGAGTCATGAGGTCAATACGTAAAGTCTGACGCTGCTGCGTGTATCTACATTAGCCAATGCTACATGTCTTTTTATTTCTATATTAACAAATTGATAGTGTTTCGTTAAAATATTCGATATACTATTCTTCATGAAAAAATAATTTAATACAAAAAAATATTTATTCTAGTACAAATAAACAAACAAGCTTTATAATAATAGTAAAGTATACATTTTCGTTTTTTAAATCCTTAAGTACCTCTTTTTAAATTATCATATCATTTTAAATAGTAATTGTTAAATAATACTACATATGTATTATAAAATTAAAAATGCCGAAGACAACTTGCAAATTTGTATTTAACGATTCGTTAAAACTACATTTGTTACAGATAAATTCATCACAAACGCATTAGCATTATCAATCAACGGCCAAAACAATGTAATGGATATTTAACGACATGTCGAAGTTAATCAGTTTAAAGTCACGTTGTCCATGATATACTCGTAGCTGCCCTGTGTTTAGAAAGTGCCTTTAGCCCGTTGAGTGGGACCAGTAAAAAACCGGTTAAGTACCTACTCGCACAATGCATGGTTTACTTACTCATGCTAGTTATACCAACTTTATGAAGCCTGCGAAGTTAGATTTTACAGGCGGTCCCTTTTCAACCTTAACATAGTTGAAAAGTTAATGTAGGTAAATTAAAATTATTTAAACTATAAATTTGTATTATATTCATACTAATATCTCTGTCCAATTTTTGAATTCGTATATAATTAGGAATAGGTGTGATTATATGATATACATATACTCGTACTCAATAAATATACATTCATACATTGTATGAATATATTTATTGAGCATGTGAGATCAAGTTCAAAACAACAACTTTGAAGATTTAGGCTCATGTGTCTATTATTCTATTTATTAATTTAAAACCTTAACGGGAAGGTATGTAGATATCATAAATAAAAATATATATAATTTTATATTCCCGATCTCGAGACGACATTCGACGTGAATGGAGCGATAGCTATGAGGAGTAGCGAATAGTTCTTTAAGGTGTATTTTGTTCCTTAAGGTTATTGCATTATTGATTTTTTACAAAATCAATAGTCCTCAGGAATCGAAACCCGTTCATTTTAATAGAAAAACAAAACAGCTTATATACATATGTACATATATTCATCACCATTAGATAGTGTCTATAAGGAACAAATTATGGAAAGTAATGACAAGGAAAGTTCAAAGAAACATACTATTTTTAACAAAATATTCTTTTATTTATCGCATGTTACTATTATACTTTAAACAATTGATTGTTTAAAATAATGGCCATTGTTGTGAACACATAGTTTGATTCGACGGCGCAAGGATTGTACTGCATTCGAAATTACAATATTATTAATTCCGTTTAGAAAATTTTCTAAAGATACTTTCCAATTATCATTTTTATGATATTTTAGCTAAGATATATTCTAGAAATAACAGTAGAGTTGCGATTATTATTTTTGAAGATACAGCGACATGTCTGCGGCGGGTGTCGCGAATCATTAAAACCGCAGTATACAAATACCCGCAATTGTGATATCATAATTTAGTAAAAATCGCCTAATTTGTATAAGCGTAATAACAAAATTGTCATTAAAAATATTATATTTAATGTGTGAAAGTCTCATTATACGTTTTTTTAGAATAGGCTATTTGACAAGTTTTTAAAATCCATTTTATATTATTTAGTAGAGTCTAAGGAACCCAGTAAAAGTTGTTATTTTTAATTCTGGTATATATTAGCTGAAAAACATCGAATTAAAAATTCAATATTTGAATAGTGCCAAAACGCTACTTTGACAATATGGCGCTGCAATGAGGTCGGTGACGTCACTTGCCTGTATTCTGATCTGAGACAGCTGGCATATATATTTGTTTGTTGTAAACAAAAAACGAAAGTGCGATTGGATTTACTTTTTATCAGTGATTTATGTAACAAAATGAGTTACAAATGGTGTGTAGTTCCAAAATGTACAAATACGTCGTTAAAAACTCCGGAAAAACTATTTGTAAGTGTTCCAAAGAATATCGAAGTGCGCCGAAAGTGGTTGCAACTTTCTCAGAGGGATCATAATGACATAGCGAATAGTATAAATATTTTCTTTTCTGAAGATCATTTCGATGTAAGTAATCATAATATTAATATTTTGTAATAATTAATTACATTCAAAATGTTAATATTTTCGTTATTGATTTGAGGTTATAATACCTCAAATGTTTTTAACAGAATGTCTCTTGCAACTCACTTCGAATATTTCCGCTGTTTTCCATAATATTTGTTAAAATTTGTAGCTACAGAGTCCTATGATTTCAATATGCAGTACACTAAAAGATCCCGATTAAAACTTGTTTGTTCGTTACAGATGGAAAATAACATGGAAACTTACTATCAGTACAAAATGGGTTCAGTCAAAATAATTATGAAAGATAAAGTTCTGCCTTCTAAATTTCATTGCCAGCCAGATCGCATAAAAAGAATGTGTGATGCTGGTACTTCCCGATCTGCATTTGTCAAACGGCAAAGATTGGAACTTGTTAAACAATGTGAAGACATTCAATAACCGACGTAACGTGAACAAATTATCGTTTATGTTCTCGAAATTGCGCCAAACAAACTTAATTATTTATAACCTATATAAGTTCTTGTGGAAGTTCATATTATTTCACTTTCTTATGATATAATTTAAGTTACCAGTAAAGTGTAATTATACTTACGAGTACTTTGCTGTTTTTACATTTTTTAGCTCCGAAGCATAAAAGTCAGAATTATTTTTGAAAAATAATCCGACCATGATTGCGTCGACTTGCGGCAGGTTTCTGCTGTCTGCTTTTACAAAATCGTTGTCCATGGTTGAAAGTACTTGTAAAATAGTGCAAATAAACAAAAAAAAAAAACAATGCATAATAAAGAAAATCTTAATGTAACGGAGATAATCTACCACAACTAGGCGCAACACAAGTAGGCAAACGAAGTTTACAAGCAAGTGACGTCATGATAAATTCGACCAATCAGGAGCGTTTTGTGTCACGTGACAAACGTTTAAAAAATGCAATTTTTATTTACGGATTTTAAAATAATTAATCATTATTTTCAACTTACGTTAATAAATAATAATTTTTTAACTCTTAATTTATACTGTTAACAGTAATTGACACTTTATTTTTCGCATTGTCAAATAGCCTATTATGGTCTACAAAGATGGCATATTTTTTAAAGATTACAAAGTAATGTTATTTCAAACATTAATAAGATCAAAATAACTTAAATTAAGGTATTTATATAGATAAAAACATCCATATTCAGTTGTCTATGGGAATTTATCCTACTGTACATTTAAATGTTTCACAGCTCGTTGAGTGTAAATTCATATTTAAAACACACAAATATTATACATTTTACTCTTAAACCTTTGAACAGAATTAATAACAGCCGCGCAGTGTCATAATGTCTTATTACCAGAAAATTGGTGTAATCTTACTGAGATCTTGATTTCTAAGTGAACACGTACGTACGCCACCTGCTATTACTGGCTATCTTCTGTAATGTAGCCAAAATGACTTTCATCTCTCACGACTTTAGTTTTACTCACGACGCTATCCGATGGAACGAGTAATTAAATAACTTAAATGTTTTTAGGTATGTAAAGCCACTGTTTTGATGATTACACGCTTCTTTGGCCGCAGGTCTAATTGATACGAACATTGTTTGTTTTACGGTTGTTAGTAGAAAACTTTTTAAATATACATATAAAACATACTAAAAAGAACTAAATAATTTGACAAGCACAAAACTTATTTTATCTAAGAAGCAGGAGGTTTTTGTAGTTAATAATATAGATTTATTATGTTAAACGTCAATCAACCATATACACTAATGAGACATATTAGTGAAGAGTTAAGATTTTTTGCCAACTAAGCATACTCTACTATCAAGATTTTCATGAAGATGATATTTAAAGTTTATCGGTCGCCTTAGTCGGTGATTGTGATGTAACTATTCAAATATCTAATAACTTTGTCAAGTTTTCTAAATGGAACACCCCACCCTACGACAGTTACCACCAGTTATAAATAAATAATTAGACTACCTACATATTGAGCGAATTGAAAATTTATATAGGTAGGACTGCTAGAAGTTGCCACTGTGACTAATCCGTGACAATCACCTTCATAATCATAGGTCACATATATGTATAATTTTGAATGTGAAGGCAAGTCATCCACTCTGCCAGTGTCGATTTCACGTACACTTTTGAGTTTCTTTGTAGGTAGTTTCACGATTTCTTCCTTCACAATAACAGCGGCTTATTATATATATATGAACGTCTACGACGTAAAGTACATATTACATGGCAGTATATTGATAGGGTTACATTATTATTTAGCTTTAGTTATTCATTTTTGGGGATTCCCAAGAAAGATGTTTGTCTAGCAATCATTAAACCTTTATATCGTCAAATCTCGATGGTACTCTGAGATGTATTCCCAACGTGTCTGAGTGAGGGAATTCCAATCCACAAACTACAATGGTGGGTCGTCAGTAAATAATACCTATTCGTAATCCTCACGCGTGTCACGAATCACGAGCGTCGCCATCATCGGGTCATTAGAAGTCTTACAAAATGTTTGATTTTTTATTCGAGTTCAGTCTCGTCTTGTTTTGATTAATAGTCTATAGCGGAACTATAGCGAAAATAATTTAAGCGTCAACAAAGCAAAATATTATATTTTTAAATAATAAATTAGGTAACTGTTTAAATTACATCTAACTGATCTCATCATCGTCAACATCGTCTAACTTACAGGTAAAGAATATTTTGTGTATGGGCACTTATACTAACCATATTAACAATTATTTAAAATTTAACTCAGAATCTTCGGTGACAATCGATAAAACCCACACAGTTTCTTTGAGAGGCTTAGTGAGTTAAGTCACTGTCTGCCATGTTTAAATCAATTAAGAAACGTTGAGGAGGTCTCTACCTATTTCAGGGTGTAAAGAAAAATAATCGATCACAGGCATTTTATAGAAATACGCCTTTCGGCTTAAACTAATGAAATTATCAATATAAGTGTACATTAATACTATTATTATTTATTCTGTGTTATTTTACAATACACAATTGATATTCTATATCTAGTTTATTTTTTAATTCGGAAAGCGTTTACTAGAAAAACAAAGGACTGGTAGATTTAGTTCTGCAAGTAACTGTAAAGGTGGGCACGAATTTATTAAAATTAAAGACCATGAGACGTATTTTTGAATCATTAGACGTGAATTTGGAATTCGAATACGAATACAAATCGTGCGTGAAATTATATTTTAATGCTTACAATTTTATAGATTTTTGAATAACTCCAATTCAGTGTTACATTAAAAACAAATTCTTAACTAGATTCCGTTTCACGCAGAAAAATTAAAAATCACAGCAACAAAAATTAAAATATATGTACTCAAACAATATTTAATTAATATTAATTAATTAATAATTATAATAATAGAAATAGAAATAAAAAATAATAGAAATAGAAATAAGAGAAAATAAGAGAATAATAATAATAGAAATAAAAAACGAGTGGGTTGAACCACTCGCTGCATAACGCACGAAATGAAAGTTCAGAAATAGTGAATTCGGTAATTCGTATACGAATCTCACGATTTCGAATGCGAATTGGTTTTTCTATTTTTTCAAAAATTCGTCTTCAGGAGCGTCGACGTCGGCGGCGTTGTGGTTTCGGCAATGGCCTACTACAGTCGGGTCAATTTAATAGGCCACATTTGACATTTCATTAAAATTCCTCAACTAACCTTGTAATGGCGGACATAAAATATTCAATATTTTTTTAGTTTGGAAATGCACAAATGACCGTTGTTACAATGTTGCGTTCAGTGAAGTCTATACGTAAGTGATGTCCCTCAATAAATCGAATGAATGCAATGATTACTTGTGAAAGCATTATTCACCATGAATTAATAGTCAGTCAGTTTGACCATGAATTAATAGTATGATTGTATCTTATACTATATTGTATTATATTATTGTAATTATTTACATTGTAAAGAGGAGATAAAAAATAGACCTTCAGAGTTTCTTGCCTGTTCTTCTCGAGAAGGCTCTCCCAATTTCCGAACAGGTGTCGAGTCAATTTTTTTATTTTTTTTCTTTTTTTTCCTTATTCGTACCTACGTACGGACAAGGCTTTGTTTTCTTTTTTTAAGCTTTGTTTTTTTGTTTTGTCTGTTGACGTCAATAAGTGCCTGTAAAGGTCTATGTTGAATAAAGATTATTTTGATTTTGATTTCTTTTTGAGTCAAATTTTTATTAAAATAAAACATGTTATTCTTTTGTTTTATAATAAAAAAACAATAATAACTTCTTTAACAGAGAAATAATATATTAATACAGTACCTATAAAAAAGAGTGTATTCACATTTAAAAGGCCGCCAACACATCTGTTGTTGCGGGCAGCGATAATCACTTACCATCAAGTAATCCATTTGCTCGTTTGCCTATTAAAATTAAAAAAAAAGTACTTTTCCATAATAACTGTATTCGATTCACATATGTTTGAAGTAAAATATCGATTTTTTCACCATAATCGGAGTGTTTAAGCAGGTCACCTCACTATGAACAAATGTCAAATGTGGCCTATTAAATTGGCCCGACTGTAATCTGAGATTTATCAACATGATATTCGTCACTCAAATTTCATACGTACATTCTGACGTTGAAATGGCACCCCTAGTCATTCGTTGTCAACACAAAAGAGATGCTATCTATCTGTAGACGCAATCGCTCTCAATAGGTTTTACTGTGGATATCAAATAAGGATCAAAATAATTAATTTAGTTTGGGAAAAAAGATTGATTATTACTATTTCTACAGAATCTTTCTTTCTGATAGATACACCTCACAAAACATTATTTTACTGGCTCTGAAACACTTTGTCTATATAATACTTTAGATTTGGTAACTAAAGTTCGATTTTTAATTCGAGTCAGTAAAATGACATTTCCAGTGTCATGTGTCACAAATCATATTATTTAATATGGTATGTATTACATATTTACAATAAAAAAACGCTTTGATACCTAATAAAATAAACATGACTAAATGTCTAAATCTATTGATTGCCGAACATCACTATTGTAGTGGGTTGTAGTGGGTCACCCTTTTTTGTATCAGTGACAGTTGCACTTGTCATTTTACTGACTCGAATTAAAAATCGTAGTTTAATTAGTTTTTATCGAACAAGTTAATACTTTCTAGTTGCCTAAGCTTATTTTATTATCAGGCTGACTCTTTAGCAAGCCATACCAATATGTCAGCACGTAGCAACTAATAATTGCAGAATATATTAGCCGCTACATTAGCACAGTATGTACTATTAAAACGTGCCAGTTTTTGTGTTCATTTGAATAGAACATTCAAGTTGAAAACGTAAGTTTAGTAATCAGTGTTGCGATATGTGGACACCTATTTTGATTCATTCGTTTGAAGTTGAGTACGTCGCTTGTGACTTAGTCATTGTTAACTTCTCAGTCAATATATGAATTGTGTTCCACTGGTTATACTATCACAATAAACTACCACTATTCCGTTATACACAAAAAAAAGTAAAAGCGGGTGTCAATTGCAAACTATATTTGTTTTTTTTTTTTATGTACCCACCCTTACGCTCTTGTGTGCGGTGTTCTTTGTGCAAAACTGTGCCTGTAATTTTTTTTGTTAAAAAGAATGACAGATAGCATATTAATTTAAGACTTATTCTTGTTATCGGAGGAGTATTATTTGAGGAGTGGTTAGGACCACTTTGATGTCAATGGATTGGAAAATGGAGAGTTTATTATATTAAAGGAAAATTAAGAGAAATCAGGTGCTTGAAGCCAGACAATTGATTCAATAATAGGGCACCTTTTATTGAACAATTCGTGGCGATATAAGCAGACAGTATTACTTAGTTTCACCTTTGATCTCTGCAACCTCTGATGAGCGCAGTCGAGCCATTATGAGGTGTTCTCTAGAGAACAATGCGGTTTTTTATTTTTATTATTTATTGCAATCCTGTTCTGCAAACTATAAGGTACAACTACGGTTGCTTAAGGCTTAGTCTACGTGGATGTTAGCACATTAAAGATGTTGGACTTATTCATAATGTATTTGAATATATTATTATAAAAAACATTCTTAATTATATAGATATACATATATGTGAGTTGATTAGAATTTGAAGCCGTATTACAAAAATATATTTTCCATAAATAAACTAGCATTGCTAGTCTCCTTTAAATTTAAACGTATAAAGTTTAATGACATGAAAATAAGGGACTTCATACGATTTTTCACGCTCCAACTGCAATGCAAATGCAATTGTTCTTTATACTCTAAAAATATTTCCAGGCGTTGAAGATGACGTATGACGTCACTTGTGACAAGAATAATTGTCCTTATATTGTCGGTTGGCGGCTGACTAGTGTGACGTCACGGAGGCTCGGCGAGAATGCTGCTCGGTACGTCAGTACAATGGCATGACCGACTCCCATGTCGAGGCATACCGTATTGAATAAAGCGTAGATCGTGTGGTGCACACACACATATTATTATTATTTATTATAAACCTTTATAGGTACTTAATGGCGTGTAACAAAAATAAAATTGTACATGAAGCTTAAGAGCTACCACCACCTTATAAGTATAATATATAATATAAGGTATAACAAATATACTCGTATTTGGTAGGCAGTTTGGGCTGTTACGGTTTAAATTGAGTTCAATCAGACTGAGTAATCTCTGTGACAGTTTACTATGGAAATATCCTGTATGGGTTTCCCACACCTTTGTGAGGATTCTCTGTTTCTTTTCTTCTGAGAGAATATTAAACTATTTATCGTTACAAACGGATCAATCCGTGATTACATATATTCATATCATAACATAAGCCTGGTGAATATTAAAAAATAATATTCGAAATATTCTTAAGTCAATATTTATAATATTATACACAATATGCCATCCCATGGCCATATACTCGTATAAATAATCAATATTTCTATTTTGGTAGATGCATTTTGAATAATTCTTTGGTTAATAATTGTACTATAATTAATTAGAATTGTAGACAATCAAATTGAATTTATTATTAGAAAAATCTTTTCATTTACTAATCAATTTTTGATTTTAGAAGCAAAAAGATTATTTTCTTTCGATGGACTCTATCAGTCGGTGTTCTTTGAGTCCTTTCAACAAGAACACATCGTTCTTGTATCATATTTGTTTGTATGTTGGTCAGGACATACGATATGATAAATAATAGACATACTAAAATATGACAAAAACCAATACGTAATATCACTTCTCACAACTTAAAAATTTTTCCTATAAATATTTTGACCTCAATTTTGACCTATCAAAAGGAAGTTGATATTAAATGGTACAATTTGGTAAAATACGTGAAACGAGAAAGAACTAAAGACATAGAGTCGACGTCAGTTTACACATTCTTACTTTATTAATGAAGGAGAAGGCCAAAGACAACAATACAATCATACAATGTATGTTTGTAACGATCGTAGGCAATGGGTATGTGTTTTAGCAAGAAAAGTTCCCAAACCATACGAAGTCGAAGTTTCGTCTCACGGTGATTTTGATGGATGGGATGCGATTTCTGAAAGATATTTTAAAGGAAATCTTTCGGGTAAAATTAGCAGAATACGCAGCGCGACTTTTAAAAAGAATCATACTGAAGCTGAAACCGAATTTATAGAGGGTAAAATAGAAATAATGCCTTAAAAAATTTACAAGTCTAAACTCCCTATTTAAAAAAACATATTCTGATTTGGACAAATTGGTGATAAAAAGGTAAGGTGCACAGTAATTTTTAAATGTTTAATGTTTCATATTGAAACTACAAGAATAAAATGGTTGCACTGTAAAAATCGTTGTGACTAACATAACTAGTTCAGCTTTGGCAAGGTCTTGTTCTTAATTATAATCGATTCAATGTCTTAATTGAAAGCGCAATTGAAACAAATGTTCTGCATATCTGTTCCACGCTTTCATTAAACTTTACTGCAGTTTCCTTACAGTTGTTTTACTTATTAAATTAATTCAACCTACTTATTGATACATACAAAAAACAAAACATCGACTCACCGATGGATCATTGTAAGGTAGGGATATATGTAAATAAAAAAGTTTTTAAATTAAATACATATTTTGAACCTTAAATATAATCATCACGATTTATCTATTTATTCAGTTTTCTTTTTATGATTATGATTAGTCGTTAATTTAGACAAATTGATATATTAAAATTATAAATAGGTTTAACTTAAACAGAAGAAATAAGATATGATTTTCCTAATTTTAGATGTGTCGCAGTAAGATAGATAAAGCCGTGATGATGCATCAAATAAAGTAAATTATTTAGAAATATCGTACAAAATCTAAATTTGTACGAGAAAATGGAAAATTAAAAAGCATATACTTAACAAATAATAATTACTAGAAATATTTTAATTCTTTGAAATGTGGACTAACCAGGTGGTAGTTTAATAAAGCTTTGTCAGTATGACACAATATATATACAATTTTATTTTAACAAAAATCGTTATCTTTTCCCATTTTACATCATAAATCGAACACAGGTAGCGACCACAATTAGATATGTGTCAGTTTTAGGACTAAGACCTCGGGTCTTTACAAATGTATTGTGCTGCAATACAAAGGGCTTGATGGGTGTAGCTATAACCACGTGTCACCGAAGCCTTCCTCGCGACAAAAAGTCCGGTACCGTTCGGTTTCTCGTTCTACCCTATTGTTTTAGGTATAGTGAACTCTACAGCGGTTTTACTTTTTGTGCTGAGCTTAGAACTGTGACGGTTATAGAGACGCTGCTTTTGAATAAACTGCCGCAGAATAGATTAAAACATATAAGTACATTAAGTTTCGTGGATTGATTAGATAATATTATCTGTGCGTGATAGCAGTATTGTCTGTAGTGATAGTAATTGAATCGAAGCTTAATGGAAAGCTCCTGTGCTTACAAAAATTAAATTGTTTTCTTGTGTATGTATGTAATACGTATGCAATGTGAAACGGAACTGACAATCTCATTGCCATGCTTAAGTGTATCCATTAAGATGATGATAAGTACTACATAGTGCTTGTATAGCAGGTTTGTGTAAACTGTAAGTAGTTCTCAATTATAATTTCATTTTATCTATTAACCTATTTTTCTAGAGATCCTTATTTAAGTATCAGATACCACTGCGACCAAGTGGCTCGGTGATTATATCGGACGCCAGGCCGATCGAGGCCTAGACCGGAATGACCCAACAACTAATATCTGCTTTAGCTTTGGCCATCAGGGATGTACGGCTTGGAGTGATTGAGATATTTTGTTGCGCGATATATGTATTAATATGTAAACTAAGACAAGACAGGAAAAGATGTTGCATCGAGCCCATCTAAATATGCGATAAGGGCAGGATGATAATGGATGACATCTAACAGAGTACTATCAACAGTCCACTAAACAATCAATGCTCTAGACAATAACATTCCAGTGCTTCTTCCAGAGCTTTTATGCTGTACATATGTACATTACGAGGCTATTATTTCTGTAACTGACTCAGCCGTCAAGCATGAGTAAAGTTGTAAGTTATTAAGAGCCAGGACGTGCGTTTGGTTCGGCGAGGCGCCGGACCGACCCGACCTGGTTAAGGGTATATTTAAAACATAGGCGTCTCCACACCAATACAAATAGACTTCTTCATGCGGTGAGTCAAGTAAACTCCTTGTATCAGTAACATATAATAAAAACAACACGATATTGATTGTAAATGTGCTCTACAATACTGATCGGCGCGGTAGATCGGAATTGAGACCGCCATGAACGGGAGGCAGATGTCAACCTGAGATTAAATATACTTATACTATATATATGTTCCTTCAATCCTGGGTAAGCCCGAGATGTTGTCCGAGAGGGATGCTGTGTAACGATAGACTAACGCTAGAAAAATTGTGTTAAGACGAGAGTTTCGGCTCTATGTTCTTCTTGGACGCATATTTGTAATTACTAATAGGTAGTGCTTGATGTTTAGATCGACATATCAATTAGCACTCTCCCGCTTAGTGTTGAGGATTTTAAAGAGGTACACGCTTTTTAAGCTCAAAGTGGAGGAGATAACTTTCGTTATAATTTCATTTGAACAAAAATACCACCGATAAATCATACATTTCAAAACTTAACTTCCTGCAGGAAGTTAAATGTTTCACGTATTTAAGTAAACAAAACTCGAAACCTAACTAAAATATTTGTTAAAGTAAATGAACAAGTGATGTGATCTCTACATTTGATCTCACGTGAAAGGATGATAGACGTCACGTGACCAGCGACTAATTTAAACTTAAATAGGTTATTAATGTCGGTTATTTTAAATTAATTTCAGAATATTGAAATTATGTAAAAATTAAAGGGATGTGGATTGACAATATACACATAAAAACAAACTAACATAACCCTTTGTTGTAAACATAAAATACACACACACACACATAAGAAAATAACAAATGTATAAAAGGCGGCCTTATTGCTAAACAGCAATCTCTTCCAGGCAACCTAGGACCAGGGAAGTATACGTACAACGTTATAAATACAAACGAAACAAATATCGAAACTGTTAAAATTATACTGATTCAAAGGAAGTAGATATAAATACGGGACAAGACTCCGATATAACTAAAATTAATCTAAAGGGAATATACTACAATGTGAATAAGATTGATTAAGTTTTTTCAAAATAAATATTTTTCAGTTAAATCACTAAATTGCAGACGGAAATGCGTTTTTCCAACAACAAATCCACGAAGCTCAAGTTACAACCTACCGCATGCGTGTAAGTAACTACGCACGCTGTGCCTCGCACACCTCCAGTGATGGAAGCTGGAGAATGAAGCACAGTGTAGAATTTAGCAGAAGTGTACTTTAATCGTGTTATTCTTACCTATAAGAGATAGTAGTATTTTTAAAAAATACGTAGAGAATATCAAATATTTTAAAGTAACATAATTATTCGTGAATTTTAGTAGCAAATTTGGTTTCTATGCCATTCGCTCAACGTAAAGGAAAAGAGATTACAGAAGCTTAAATTTTCAATATGAAACATAAAAATCATAAAAAAACGAAGACATGATTTAAATATAATTATCGCTCGGTTACTGAAATTATTGTATTAATACAGATCTAATGCATTAATCATATAATATCTACGTGACGTTAGAAACTTAGGTTTTCTTAATTACCTTAATTGGTTAGTAAATATAGATAGAAAGTTAGTATAGTTTTCATTGCAAGCCACTTCAACATGCATAGTTGTACGAGCATTTAAAAAAATATAAACCGATACTTTGCTTCAGAAATCCTGCTTTAAGTATAGCATAAGACTTTAATGCAATTATGGTGAACACAGGGAAACATGTTCTGGCTGCATGCCTGTATATTTTCTTTATTACTACGTCAGTTGGCTTCATTTAGTGCTAATTACAAAACGATTATTTTCACATTAGAATACATACATGAGGTCCTTTTTTAAATAACATTAAATGAAACTCTTTTAAGGATTGTTGTCTTAGCTAAAAAGTTTGAATAGTTTTATTCTTTTTATGCATAGGTAAACCTATGCATATATAGAATAAAACTGTTTGTTATTAAATTTTTTAAGTCCATCAACGTCCATTGTTGGATCTAGGCTTCTCGCAAGGATCACCATACCGAACGATTCTGCGATGCTAGTGTTCAGCGCCTGCCTGCTAACTTCTTTGAAACATCGGTCATAAATACAACGGAGTCTTATAAGAGATATACGAGTATGCCTGCCACTCGAGGACTTTTCCGTTCCAAGGGCCGATAGTCCACTTAAAATCTGCAATTCTACGACTTATGTTGGTTGACTTTGGTTTTTCAACATATATCATCATTTGATGCAATCACAATTCAAAGACACAAAGTTACTCAAGGAGCTACCCCCTTGGCTGAATTTGTGCCTCCTTAGAAGACCTATTGTTAGTAGCTAGGTTTCTGTGCTATATGTCATCACTGGTAACACGCTTGATTCAAATACACGTGAATTATATAACATGATAATTTGATTAAAATTTGAAAGGGTGTGGGACTATCTATACTACCACATCCTACTTTCATTAGATGAATAATCTAGACAATGAAGGATATTGACTTGGAATGAATGCTACTATTAATAGACTGGAAATGAAGGAATCAACTTTATGCAACCATCGGTCACCATATAGGACAATTCGTCAAACTTGTTAGTGAATGGCAAAACTGATCGCAAAAAAATGTATTCTCTAGATGTGTTAGTACTGTCATACTGCATCACAGTGCCCTGTGCGCGAAGCTCGAAGGACGCGAGATCGGGTTGTTCACCTCGCCACAAGAATGCGCGGGAACTGATCGCTTGCGGTGTCCAACCGGTCTAACTTTGCTATCGACTTCTTACAACTGGAACCTGAATACCTCGCGGCTAATTTGGGGTAATCCTACTTGTATTGATATTTTTGCAAACATTCCTTACCATATGTAGGTTCGTAAAATTAAGCTAGACTATGATGAAAAATTAATAAAATATTTTCTTTCCAATCTTGTAATGGAGAACTACCCGTAAACATATTTACGTTTTTCATGTTTGTTTATTTACTACCATTCTCATTTTTTTGTTCTAATTTATGATCATATTAATGTCTTCTTGGTCCATAGTTTTTCAATTTTTGCGCGTTTTTCATAAAATGTTAAATAAGATTTAGAAAAGCGTAGGGTATTATTAGATATGTATACATACATTTTTTATTCTTTTGAGGAAAGTCATTCATTTGGTATACTCTTGCATAAACGTAAACAGCATCTTGTAAAACTATATTAAACTTAAATCTAATCATAAAAGCAAATTTACAAACGACGAATAAACGTGTCAGTTAAAGGTCGGATTTTTCATCAGAGTGACTCACAGGAAAGTCGTTTTAGTTAACTACTTACCTGAACCCGGACCTGCCTCATTTATGCTTACGACATCACAGAAAGATAAATTCCGATCAGATGATTAATTTTGTAAAGTACTATGTAACGTTTAGCTCTAATGATAACTGCGATTTCTAAAGAATATAAAACAGCGCAATTTCCATTTTATATGTAGCCAGCTATGGTAAATCTTCTACAAATTAACACAATCACTATGATTAGTAGATTACAATTGCAATGTGTTGATAACAAAGAATGTTAATTTATGCTTTTTTAATAATTAAGTTGAGCAAACTCTGTTTCATGTTCATTTTTACTATCAGGATACGAAAAATATGGTAGGAATATTGCAGAAGAAAGGCCAAGAATGTTGATTTAATTATCTTGTATTATCAAACTCTGACCGTCATTTGGAAATTATTGTTGTAAAACTCAATTGTTTTTTCATTTATTCGATGATCCTTATATTGGTAAACCAAGACCGTAATTTTAATTAATTATTGTGATAATATACTCAGTGAGCCATATTGCGAAGTTCCAGAGGCTTCACTTGATGTAGTAATTACTTTAATGGTATCGTTGATGTGGTTTCCGTTGTAGCTACGAGGGTTGCAATTAAAGTCAGTTTGATGCTGCAAAATCATATTGAGCTCTACGGCAAAATGATGCAGTTTTTAAAGTAATGTTTTACAATATGCGGGAAATTGACTTTAATTAATGTATTGGTAATATTCCACTAGCTATGGAATGATTAGTAATAATTTATTACATATTTGGACGTTTCCAGTATAGTGTGTATTTTTTTCGATTTTCTTTTCGACATTGTATTTATCTGTAATGATCCGAAGACTCGTGCAGACTACAATGTCGTAATTGATTTAGAAACACGTATTCTACGCGTTTCTAATTGACTCAATATCTGAAGGACGATAACGGATTATTAAAACCGAGGAGTTTCGTTATTTGAAGCTTATCAAAATCAATAATTTATATTTATCATTTAGTCAACAGTAATCATTATTAATTAATTAAGATGAGACGATTTTTAATTATTTGATACTTCGGTTTATTTGAAATCCATTTTTTTGCCAACTCTCATTTTTAATCTTATTGTCTGAGTAACTCTGCCATTTTTTTGTTGACTAGACCATCAGTAGTATATTCAATGATTATGATTCCGTTTTCTTAGTAAAGTCATCTACTACTATTATGTTTGCCCATCAATAAACCAGTTATAAAATCACCACCTTGATCGATAGGGTTACTACTGTAGTCTGCAGAAATTACATAAGTCGTTGTTAAAACGGGTAGTAAGAGTTTACTTTAGATATATTGTTATATAAGTCTTGATTCTGTATATATGTCTGTGTTTTACATGATCAACGTAGTTTCTCTTATAAACCAAGTGTTCTCGTATTGTGGTGTGAATGGGATCAGCATAATAAGTATGTGCTATTATTATATCGACATCGAAGGAAAACCATCCAGTCGCGTCGCTGTTTCACATCATTAGCTTTGCAATGCTTTATAGTTGTTAATTTCGCTTTTACAACTTAATTGCATGCTTCATATATAAATTATATAAAACTAGTACGTATGGTTTTATTAATATGCGCAGTGATACTCTTAATAATAATCATTCGTTTGTTTAACACAGCGTATTATGGCCTAACAGCCACAAGACAAATAATAATAATAATTAATAATTGATTTCGTTTGTACACTGATCAATATACTGTAAGAAACAAATGAATAAACTAGCAAATTTTACAAAGTAGTTCCATAAACGTATAACTGGCTGTATATATCTTAATACCTTTTATGACCTATTAACATGATTGATTGATTAGGACTTTTATCTAACTAATATCTCGTCATTATGTAAAAGAACTATTAGTAACATGTGATTTAATTACATACGTTTTAAAACCTTTCAAACAAGGTAGTAAATGGTTATTATTTTTTTTGCATTAGATTTGCATCGGTGCACAAATCCTTGAGTGTTTATTTACATACTTAACACGTACTTAATACCGTACTTCGTATTTAATTATATGTGTCTGTTCTTTGTTAATTGTAATATATTGACAATAAGCAGACTACCTATCTACTAGTAAGTACAGACCCTCGGAAGTTACAATAACCGGTAGCTTCACTCCCTATCTTACCCTTCAAATGTAATGGAATAATTCAAATGAATTAGGTGAGACACAGATACCCAAACAGAAGCTTCGGAATAGCGTTCGATATAGCTTATCATAAAAGATAAACTTGATTGACATTTTGCAGTTGCATGTTTGCAACGTGTTGATACTCTGCCAAATCTTTCGTTAGTTATAATTTCGTAAGAATCTTCGCGTGGTTGAATAGTAGTTGCGAAATCATCGTTGACGAAGGCTTTCATAATTTTAACCTCTACATCTTGAGTTGTACCCATAATTCATTACGCAGTTTTATGTAATCGTGAATATCTCATCTCATGTTGTCAATTCTCATATGTCAGTGAGCCGAGATGAGATCGAGTGGCATTACTTTCTTAGAATAGAATATAATATTGAAATTAGGGTCAAGTATAGTACCATTGTGGTTATTTAATTCAACCCTGATTATTAGTTTAAAATTAGAAGATGAAATATGATTCTCAACGAACCTTTAACCGTATCTAAGAAAAATATTTAAGGAAAGCATTTAACCTTAGGCTTTTGGGGCTGTTTTATGGTGGTAGTAAACATTAGTGGCTTTATGAAGGGCAATAGGTCGACCGCAAGCGGTGAGCATTAAATGGGTCGAATAGGATTGACATTGAATGGAGCGCGGCGAGTTGGCGGTCTAAGGTGTGACAGTGCGGTGAATGGTGCGACCTGAGTTCATTTATCGATAATTAATGTAATATAAGATACACGCTTTTTCCGGAATGATGCTAGAATATATAATTCTAATGCAATACCGAATTAATAAAAAAAGTATGTTTAATTGATTAGTACCAATATGTGACGTGACGTTATATTCCGCGCCCGGTATACAAAAATAATATAAATGTAAATTTTAGGAATATTCCCTATTTTCAATAGCCAACATTAACTAGTGAAGAGATACATACTTATTCCATAGTAAAAGTCGCATTATTTATTGCCTATAATATAGCATAGCCTTATTATAACATAGTATAAAATGAAGTTACTTCCGCTGTCTATTCACTTAAATCATAGTTATTAACAAACTCAACGGGTTTTAATACAGTTTTTAGTTCAGAAACAGAATAATTTAAGAGGAATGTTTATTGGTATAAGATATGCATATTTTAGTAGAAAAGTGCAAGGGTGGTGTGCGAAGCCGGGCCAGGAAGCTAGTATGATATAATTTCTATTTAATATGCGAGTGTTCAACATTTAATTACAAATGTTTGATGATGGTTTTACAGTCTTTCGAGTCCAATTACCAGCTTAAAATATGAAATATATAATAATTGAGCCACATCAACTCGGTCATATACTCAATAATTCAGACGTTAACTATCCAATTTTGTTTAACTTATTTAGAGCTGCGTTACACATGGATTACTAATAAAAACACATAAAAGCTCGGTTATTAATATTGGATTAAACAATTTTTATGAACATCGCCAAATCCGCTTAGTTGCTAACCGGAGGACGTTGTGAATACATTATCTAACTTTCACGTGTTTGTCGGCTACTTGGTCGTAGCAGTTTATGACAAAATTCTTGAATCTGTTTATTTTTTCTACTTTCTTAAGTTATTAATTTTTATAAAAAGAACGAGTATGACATTGACGACGACTTGACGTTGATATTATTTCAATAATACTGTGTCATAGTCGAACTGAGGTTGAAGTCGCGATTTCAACAATAATCTATTGGGTCTTAAATCGATATATTTTTTTGCAATCACAGCACATCATTGTTTGGCCATCTGCCAAGTAGATCATCGAGTCTGAGCTGCAATGGACACAATATTGGGTTCACCATTATATTATTTTTAACGAGCTACACTAAACAGGCGTCTGGCAATTCTCATATCATAATAAGCTAAATGTGGCGATTTTCTTTGTTTATCATTATGAGAATGAACTTTAATTGACGAGAAGGGTATATGTTTGCGTTAAAGAACATTCTTGGTAGAGTAAAAATTCTGTTTTACTAAATCATAGAAAAAATATTACACGCTTGAACTGATAAAAACGTACGATAAATTAACAATTGTAATTAACATTACGGAAAATATTTTTATTTTCATTTCACAAATTATAATATATTCGTGGAATTAAAACACCATTGTTATATATAATAACATTTTAAAAATATCGTACCATTTTTAAATAGACCTAATCGTACACTTTTAATTTAGACGAGATATTATTTGTTTTGCAAGTGTGTTTTATTTATCACTGACTGTTTTTTACGACTGGAAGCAGCTGTATATCCAATATGGCGATGTAGAAATGGATTGAGAATAGATTTTGAAAAATTAAATCCTTGCAATTCGTAAGAGTTGATTAGAGCTGATCGCGATATCTCTTCAAAGAGTTGAATGAGCAACTATCTTATCTATTTAATTAATTACATAAGACCGGGTGTATTAATACAATATTTTAAATCATACTGGTGGTATTTATTATTTTTTTTGTACAGAACATGTCAAAAACAGTAATTGAATATAGGTTGCTAACAAAAATGATAAGAAGGTATCAAAATTTCATGCTTATAATGTCTACAAACTGTAGATCGCTAAAATTATGTCTTCTTCAGACATATTATTACAGACTACGGCAAAATTGTGATATACTCGTATTTATAAACTGAGCAGTCTATTTGTGTGGTTTCGCGAATAACTTTGTTAACCGATTAACCGTGTTACGTCAACCGGGGAATTTGAACTGGTTCCGGACTGTGACAGTAACGCGACGCTGGTTGGCGTACAGAATTGTGTTTCAGCTATTTGCAGTTCTGTAATTTTAGCCTGAAAATCTATATTCCATTGGGATCAATGGCAAGCGCTAAATTTGAAATAAACAGACTAACTATACATTGACTAAAACTAAATAGCGCCAGAAATACTTAAATTAGAAAGATAACAGTAAATATTTAATAATGCTATATATAAACGCACAATTGGTTTGGCATAACAAGTTTTTGTTTGTGTTTTAGATTTTATTATTTTTACTGTTCGCTTAGTTCTCTATAAAACGAATGCCAGTAATCTTAAAAAAAAAAAACTGAGTAAATCCGAGCATAACCCTTTCAATCGCCCTTGGCTTGTAAATACGGCCTAAAAGCGTGATGGGTATGTAGTTATCTGAGTCACGTCCCCTATGCCATACTTTAAGCGATTTCCATACCAGTATGATTGAATCAAAGACTATTTCAAGTGTTGGGTCCTTGGTTTTGAGTTTTTGAGAGCAATACTAATCTTATATAGGTTGGCGACTGAAATATCTTCTATAAAGTGTTGGATAAATTTAAGTCTAGGGTTGACGGTCTAAATCTCTTGATTGATTTAGAGATGATGATAGCTCTCCTAAGGATTTTCACACAGATCAATCCTGCGCTGCTAGCATCCAACACCTTCCTACAATCCTCATAAATTCGCCGGTTCCGTAAGGCAAATCTACGATTGGGTGAAGATAATTTGTTAATGGGTTTTTTAATTCTTTTAATTATTTTTTAATTAAATGTCGCATTTTAAAAATAGCTTAGGCATGACAAAATACAAAATATGTGAAAGCAAATACATCTCCTTCTTAAATATTTTGATGTCACGCAATGATGTACCATATTACTTCAGACGCATACCTTTATCGCTTTAACTCAGATCAGAAGACAACGATTGGGCAACATAACTAATCTGTTTTTATATTTTAATGCCATCAAACACGAATTCAATGCCATCAATGTCAACATTCGTTGTAGTTCTATTATTTTCAATTTAAACATTAATATTAATTTGTGAGTCTAAAGACACAATTTTCTTTATTTCAGGCTTGACCCCCCAGCACCAGAATCACAGTACTCAATGGAGAATAAAAAGACTCTTCCGGCAACTGAGCAACCGCTGACTCAACAACATCTAATGTCTCATCATGTGCATCCAGACCAAATATATGCTACCCAAAACACACATCTCTCAGCACATCTCACGTCAGCCCAAGCGGGTCAAATCCAACCTAACGGAGTAATGCATCAACTTTTGCAGAGCCAATATCAATCAAATATGAACGCACGGTCACCACTTCTAGAAAACCGACAAGATTTATATGGTACTGGACACAATCACGACTATAGTAAACAGTATGGATCAAATGAAAATTATAACTACCCGCAATCACCTCCGAGGGGAGAACGAACTGAAGTACACACCGACCATAATGTTAATCATGAGTTGCTACAGAACGTACCTAAAGGCTACAATGCAGAAGTATATCAAGATTATTTGAAACGTAACCCACCGAGAGATACTAATCAAATATACCAAAACCATCAACCTATGTATAAAACTAATGTTAATCAGTACGGACCAAAACCATATCTTCCATATTCAAGTCGCATAGGACCGCAAAGTAACACAGAACTATTACGCAAACAATATAATGAAATTCAACAAATGAAATTACAACAACAGCTTCATTATCAAAACCAAGCACAAATGCATCAACAACAAAAGTTTGCGGAGCGACAATTGTTGCTTCAACAGATACACGGTGTCCAACCACCGCCCAACTTGCAGAATAGCATATATTCTGATGGTTCCTATAGAGACTTTGATAGATATAGTAGTAAAAATGATTTCAAAGAATATAGTAGTACGGACATTCAAAAAGACTTAGATACATATGCAAAAGGCAATGACTACTCTGATTTAGAACAACAGAACAGGCAGTATGTTGATTCACAATGGCAATCGAATCTACAGACTGATCACAGAGAAGAAAGGCAAAGAAGACAATCTGAAGGAGATAAATACAAGGCTACATCACCAACATCAGGAATGAATAACCAAAACCAGAAAAATAACGTCGGAGTCGTGTCACCAATGAAATCAAGTGAATCTAGTACGCCTAGCGTCAAGTCACCTTCGTCTGAGAGCCGAAGAAGTAGTTGTGGAAATCAAGCTTTGCGTTCACCTATAGCTCAAAGAATACCTTCGGCACCAGTCGCTATGTCTGGAATACTTTACAAACAGGGCTCAGATGGATTAAAAGTGTGGCGAAAGCGTTGGTTTGTGCTGTCCAATTACTGTCTATTTTATTATAAAGGTAAGATTTTTTTGATCTTATTTTAATTTAATTTACTTGGAATATTTAGAGTACTACATATCTATGAGTCGTTGTAACAATGACTATCTATATACTATAGAAAAGTGTATAGTTTTCTATATAAAATGTTTATATAACAGTTTTAATAATAAATTAAAACTGTTATATAATGAATTAAATATGAATTTGATAAAAAACAATTAAATAGAAACTATTTCTATTTCATTTCAACCCTACATATAATATAAATATTTAAATACTCTAGTATGACATCAATTTGTTTATTTAATAAACTATATTCAAAAATAGTTCCTATTTTTTTTCGAGTAGATATTGAACTTCCTTTATTGGCTGAAAATAAATGGAATCATTTTGTTTGCCTTTAAATTAAGTTATTAGTAGAGATCGGATAATCGGATGCATATTTACCTAAAGTTAATTTTTGGCTCACAAATTATGGAAGCGGCTTTTTAAAATACATTTTGTTAAATAAAAATCCCGGGAAAATACGGGACTGCAAATTTAACGTAGTGATATTGTTTGAAAATTACTAAATTAGCACGTGGTATTTATTTTCAAAAGACCGAGACTCCGGGTTCATTTATACAACTATGCATACGTATTTACATGAAGTTTAGTTTCAGTTCCCCGTGCGATTTATGAATGTACGATTTATTACATGAAGAGTGTTATACGAAAGTAGTGAGCTAGTTTGACTAAAACAATAATCAATTAAATAATTGAATAAAAAAACAGAAATGGTGAAAAATTTTATTTAACAAAACAATAAAAAGCCGTTTCCATACTTTGTCTTAAACTAACTTTAGGTAAATATGCATCCGATTATCCGATCTCTAGTTATTAGTTAATTTAATGTCACATATTTAAATGTTTCAACATTTTTGGATATTAAATAAATAATAAAAAAATTGTTATTAATGTTAGTAACGAAAAAGTAAATTACATCTGTAAAATTTTTAATAACATTAATACGGAATGAACTTTAAAACATTTCTATACACAGATTAAATTTTGTATTGGATGTTCCATATTTGAGAACAGTACTCAAGAATACAGAACATAGAAGAACAATATAACACTTCTATTGTAAACCTAGCACTTCGTTGTTGTATACAATATAGTCTGTGTTAGTTTATTTGCGCGAGCTTTATTCCTGTAAATTATATATGAAGTTATGAAATCTAGTAGCTTATTCTTACGTGTTAAAGTATATCAAACACAAATAGGTAAATATTACTATCAAGCAAGGATTATGCATGTACGATAATGATTTCATTATCTTGTTGGCTTGGTGGTGGAATAATGGTATTATTTTAATGTATTTACTATTATGCTATTTGCTTGGACTGGGTAGTCAAGACACTTTTGTTAAACAAATCTACCAACAGTTCTATTTAGCTTAAAATTAAAAGCCTTTATGATGCAAAATCTAGATCAAATCGGTATCCACTCGGCTTTTTCGCTTCATTGTTATGCGAGGATGAGAGGAATGAAAAGAATATGATTGCCGAGAGTTTAATTTGTTTCCGGCTTTATTATATAACTATACAGTTTTATAATAAATAAATAAATCAATATTTGTTACACTTACACCAATTAGCCTAGGCCAAACTAAGCTCTATAAGGCTATGTGTGCTATGGGATCTAGGGTAACGGATAGACATATATAAATATTTTTTATAGAAATATATATCAACAACCATGACTAAGGCACAAATGCTCGCATTCATCACACAAACATCTGCCCCCATCGGGATTCGAACCCGGGACCTCAGAGATGGCGACAAAAGGCGACACCTTGAAACCGGTGTACTATCCACTCGACTATGGAGGTCGTCAAAAGTTTTACTGCTATACATATATATTAGAATGTATTATAAACCTGATCTTATATTAGTTTGTTCTTTTTCTATTACCCTCTACCAAATGTCATTTCGTATTTTAATGTGAAATATTTTTTAGGTCAAGATGAACAAAAATTGCTGGGATCTGTGCTGCTACCGTCGTATAAAGTATCCGTTTGTACGTCTGAGGACAAGGTTATGAGGAAATTTGCATTTAAATTGGAACATGCCAATATGAGGACATATGTGCTCGCAGCGCCAGATCAAGAAGCTATGCACAATTGGGTGAAGACGTTGACAATGGCTGCTCTTATGCAAAGTGCCAAGTAAATATATCGATAAATAACACTTTAAATATCTTTTTGTAAATGTATTTTTTTAATATTTAAATTATTCCGTCTGAAAATTTATCTAAATATCATATTTTTTGCAGTGACCAACCGCAAAAGCAGAGTGAACGTACAGCTGCAAAAACAGAGGTGAGTATTTGTAGTAGTGTACAAGCATGTGACCAGTAATTAATGCATCGGTGCGGAACCAAGGGCAACAGTTATACTGTGGTTATAACAGTGCATAGTAGGGCGATCATACATATTATTGAGGGAACAATCACTGACTCGTGTTTTCAAGTCCTTTACTTATATTTTTTACAGGATGGAGATGATATACCGACTTACGCAAATGCACCACCAAAGCCGAGACGATCTAATGATGGATATAATTCACCGAGTCCTGACATGTAAGAAAGAAGTCCTTAAATTTAATGGTTATTTCATAATTCAAAATAATCCTCTATAATTACAACTTACCATAACTTTACAGGTATGATCCAAATTACGATCTACTTAAACAACCAGCCTCACATTACAGTCAAGGCAACAATCACACTCGATACCAGGAGCATAATACTTACGGAACCAGTCCTAATCAAGATATTGCATACGCACGCAGTCCACAATCACCGCCATTACTTCACCAATCACAACACCAAACCAAAAGACCATATGACACTCACAACCTTTCATTACCTCTTTCAAATACAGTGTCTGAACAATACGATAGCAAACAATCTAATACAATTAATATGTATAGGACTAATCCTCAATCACCTTATTTTGACAGTAGAATTAGAAATCAACAGCAGACACAACAATCAACACAGGATGATAAAAAAGATCAGATTTATGATCGGCAACCACTTCGCAATCCATTCTTGCAAGACCAAGTTCAATTAGAAACGCCAGCTCACGAGAATGAAATGAAAAATACAATTGGTAGCTGTCCTCGCGAACTAGACAGATCTCAACAGCATTATGGTGAAACACAAGCAGGATCGCGTGGTAACATCAAAAGTGGTATAGACTCAAATACTTATAACAGGGATGTTTATGGAGAGTTGAATTTCAAGAATAATAAAACACCTATAGGCGTAAATGAACGGTTGTTAATAGAGCGGCGAACACCAGACGCATATAGTAGATCAGCCACAACAGCAGTGTATAATAAAGGCAAAGTTGGAGATTATGAAGATGTATATGGTACTTATGCGATCGAAAATGATTACGGTAAAACATACGCAAAATCGCCAAACACACCTCAATCCTCTCTTCAACCAGCTCATAATTATGTTGGAAACTATGTAAGTAATTTGCCGTCGATCAAACTAATAATATTTCTATATATATTACAAATTATCAATTTTATTTACTAATTATTATTTATATTGCAGCCTCAAGAAAAGACGTTTAGTGGTCCTTCCGTCCTGAGAAGAAAAAAGATGCAGTCGAGTGGTATACAACCTCCAATACCAAGACCTCATAGTGCAGATTTCCTAGAATATGAATCAAAGAATGAAATGTTAAATAAAACAATTCCCAATCGACCAACACGTGACTCACAAAAACAACCACAGCGACCCAAATCGAGCCTTGATATAAATTCATATTACGATCCTAGTTCGGATCGGTACTATTCTGAGGAGAGCTATGCAGAGAAGATGCGGCAATCTGCACAATATTTACAACAGGGATTAGCATCACGTAATAATATTCAAATTCCTTTAGCAAAATACGCAAGTGGGCTTGCTGAAAAACAGTTGAGTACCGCTTATTCACAGATGACAAATAATAACTATGAGAGTGATATTAATGTTAATAGACAAACACGTGATAATATGAGCTATGGTTCAAAGTTTGCGGATTTAGAGGGACTAAATTCTAATTGGACACTTAAAGAAAAGGGCATGGAAAATCAAAAGGATTACATTTACAGAAGTGGAAGTGTTATGAGTGATAGTTCAAATATCGGCGCTTACGCAAAAGATACGAACCGCCTTGACCAAAATAGTGATGGTTTTATGAGATCTGCAAGTGCAAGGTTGCCTTCAACTATAGAAAAAGAGGGCGAAAAGAAAGTACAGCAGGTAAAACAATATCTCGAGTTGTTGAACGAGTGTTTAGTATATATAAAGTCATTCAAATGTTTTATAACACTTTACAGCGCGAAGAGTCTATGAAACGCTTACTAGAGTGGAAACAAAGAATGCTTCAGTCTCCGTTGACGAGAAAGAGCACTCCAGCTACAATATCGTTAGCTCGATCACTTAACCAAAGTCGACAATCATTGAGAACTGACCAAATTAAGTCTAAGTCTTACACTAATGCTTCATACAATAGCTATTCTTCAGATGACGAAGGTATGATTTTTTCAAAGCATGTCTATGTTTTTCTATGTGACCATTATTTGAACTTGCGCTAAATAAAATATTTAATTATGGTGACCAAAGCATGTATGTATTGTCTTTTATGCATGAATAGGTTATATTTAAATATTACTTAATTTGTAAATTACAAACTTCTATTGTGTATTTGTATAAAACTTTTTAAGCAGACAGGGAACATGTATCAACCTTTCTATGATTGTATCTACTTTGAATAATAACTAAATAACTGCTAATGAGTAGTGTAACAAATAGTGTGGTAATAAAAAGACAACTTTTCGAATCTGGAGTTGATTAAATATAAGTAGTGTAGAGAATTAAGACACAACTTTTTAAACATAGTACATGCTACTTTAAATTCAAATGATTTGATACGTAATCCCTATTGCAATTCAGAAAGAGGATTCTTTATTTTACTAGTAGTAAACGCATTATCCTAGAATTGATTCATAGGTATTTTATTTTTTATAGTTTAGAAATTATTATTCTTTTTTAAATAATGTAATTAACTTATAAAAATAGTATGTAATTTTATCCTATTATTTATAGCTATCCTTAGTAAATCGCTTAAATAAAGTAATATCTATGTTTAATGAAAACGTAATGATATAATTTTTATAAGATTTGCAGTAGTATCTGTAATGACTTCGCTTTGCGGAGGGGTACCTTCCTGCCTGCTGGGACGTCTCTTGCCACTAATAATATTTTAATACATTCGGTGGTGGGTTAATATTAATGGTTAATGTTGGTAGTGGTACATGTGTAGTCTTGCACCCTCTAACATTTGTGGCAAAAATGGAAATACTAACAATTTTGATTTCACGCAAGATAATGTAATTACAACATATTAATAGTAATTACCGGTTTCACTTTTGCACCTCAGAGGAAACGGCGGGCACTGAACTGCAAAACTCAAGAATAAAACAGGCAGGAAGGTCCCAAACTGACAAATTAACAAGTCTTAATGAAATGACACCTGTACCCTCGCACGTTAATGATTTGACACGATTTGATCCCCATTTCCGTAAAACAGAAAACACAGAAGTGGAATCTGAAAATGCATACGAAAATATTATATGTACTCCATCTATATCAAACATTTATTTAACCAATGAAAATAGTAACTCTTTACCAACAACGATCGAAAGAAAAGTCAATTGTGATAAATCTGCACAAGAAGAATCCAATGATTTTGATGGATACGAAACTCATGAAAGTGAAGGTGATTCTGAGACACAGTTAGAATACACAGATAATGACTTAGATGAGGTCTTATTAGAAACTGATAGTGATAATCAATCTATAAACAAAAAAACAACTGAAATAAATACTGAAGTGGATATAAATTCAGTTACTGTAGTAGATGATTTAAAGTCGAACACTCCACCAGCTGCACTTACTAACGAAAATCATTATTTACCGATGAGTCCAAGAAAAGCTTCAGCAACGGAATTTGCTCATAAAATGATAATAGAAAATTTAAGCGTATTCAATGATAATATGCCGATTAACTGTGATGACAACCCTTATGTTGAAATGAATATAGGAAATGAAGAAGAAGATATGCAAACATACGAGATTGTTTGTGTCAATAGCGAAAAAGTGGAACCTGTTTATATGGAACTGAATAATGTATCTAGTGGTGAAAATAAAGTAAATACAGGTTTAAGTGACGTGGACACTGCGTCTAATTTTGCTGATACAAAAGACCAAACATTAAAGAGAGCATCAAAAAATGAAAAAGTAATCAAAGAAAAATCTGATGGTACCGATGCAGGTGATGAGACTTCGAAAGATATTTCTTTAGATGTTCCGTTTAGCAGATTCAGTATATCCGACACATTTAGGCCTGCTTCTTACTATTTAAGTGGAAGCACAAATATCTTGATGAGGCAAAATAGTTCTGATAGTGAAATACTTCCACCACCCTCAATACCGTTGTCTTCATTGCCATGCGATAACATGTCTGACGATGCTCTGTCAAAATATATACTTGACAAACTAGATAAGTCAGATATTTCACATGACAACTCTATTCTCAAAATGCTAACAACAGAAAATCAAAATATGAATACTGTAAAAAGAAAAACGACATCGTTGATGATTTATGGAAGCCGAACTTCTATTCATGATACTTTAACAAGAGGCGAGAAAATTAGGAGTAATAGAGCTAATATTACAACCGAGAAGCCAAAATTATCCGACTCTCCAAATATAACAAGTGATTCTCTTTTACAACATTGTAATACTAGCAGCATTGATACGGAGTCACTTATAAGTTATAATGCGGATAAAGGTTCTTCTAGGCTATCCTTGGATTCAGACGTAAGTAGCAAATTTGAAATTGCGCCTTCAAACATATCATCAGAAGTTAACAGCTTGAATGGAAGTGAAACTGCAGTAGATTGTGATTTGAGAAATTTATATGGATATCGTTCTCCAGAAATGATATTAAAGCGACGACCGTTATCCTCCGATTCATTATTTGATATGGCTGCAGAAATTCCACCAGAGTTAAATTGTAATGTTGATTTAGATGAATTTTTAGATAATTTACAACCTAGCACAAGTAAAACGAGTAATTTAATATTATCAAACATACCATTTAATATATCAGCTGACAATATAAACAATCCTTCGAAAGATAATTTACTGCATGCAGCACATTTGCATGCAAATATATCACATGCGCGATGTTCTAGTACTCCTGCAAATCACGAGAACAGCTCGAGTAGCTTCGAAAATAGAAATGTGATTGGATTGCAATACAAAAATATTTCCGGTAATATTTCCGGTTATACGGGATCACAAAGCTCATGCAGTTCTGTAGGGTTACCAAAATCACCTATATCATATTACTGTAAAAGCTACAACGAAGAAAGTATACTAAGTAAAAACTTAAACAAAGATACATTAACTGATAAAATAAAAGAATTTGAAAATGAAAAGCCAGTTCTCAAGTCTGGTAATGATGAGAACTTGTCATCTACAACAACTGGATTTCATAGTAGAGAAAGTTCCACGGAACATAGCGCACCTTACTATTATTCTGATCTTTCTTCTCAAGAACATATTAATGTACTTCCTACATCTCATTATTTGAAAAACACTAATCTGCATCGTAAGTTAAATAATCAACGAAGAAGAGGTCCATTACATAAGAAAAATGATATTTCTCATATTCACAATCCAATAAAAAATAATCATATGTTGATGACTGATAGCTGTTTTGATTTAAGTACATCAGCAAGAAGTGTTTCCGTAGAATTTCTAAGTGCGGCGGGCAAAGATCCTGAAATAGACATGAAAAATATTTACGAGTCTGGTGCTGGTAGAAATTCAAAAGTACCAGAATCATTGAGCTTAATGTCAAGTCTTGGCTACAAAAAAAGTTCTGGAAATAATAGTGCCATAGAATCTTCTTCACCAGATTCAAGTAGTATCATAAATCCTAGTAGCTTAAATGCTACACCCTCATTACAAATGTCTACAGCTAGTATGTCGTCCCATTGTAGTGGTAACTCTTCAAACACAGTTTATTATGACGCCGAAGCAGAAACCAGCACCTACGAAAATATATTGATGCAGGGTGAGAAACATTGGGACGAAGATAAATTATGGAGAGACAATTTGAGAAGAGTTTCACATAGACACGCTAGATCAATGGATGACCTAGATGAGTGCAGACATATCAATCCCGAAGTATCTCTTAGTCGTACCAATTTTGAATCTTGCGGAATGAATAGTATAAAACGCTTGAAGAAAACTTCAGTTAACAAACCGTCACGAAATGTAATTTACGTCAATTGTGATATTCAGAGTCAAGTTTTAAAGCGCAGAGAAAATAATATCAGTTTTCACAGTTTAAAAGAAGAAAAAGTGGACGAAGATGATGTTTACGTAAGTTTAGCAGCGCATACAGGTTTGTTACAAGATGATGGAGTTTATGAACAGTTAGCTGTAGATGCTGCAAGTAATTTACTTGTCACTACTAGTACTAGTAAAGATAGTCATGAATGTGAAGAGAAATCTAAGAAAAGATTTGAAATTGATAGAGAAAAGCTTCGGCAGTGGGATTTAATGTCTAGTGGGTTAATGAAAAGTGGGGTAGGTAACGTGAGGGGTATAGGTGTCGGTTTGGGCATGAGTGATACTCTCTGTAACACCAATCATCGGACTGAATGTGCAAGCAAAGAAGGTATTCAATAACATTCCATGGTCCGGTACAGGTCCCTATGTAAGTTCTACTTCAATTATGATAGACTGCAAAGCAAAGTCATTATTCAAAATTTATAACATTTTATTTAGAGAAAATCTTAATATCGTAGTCAACGTCTATTTATTAGGATTCGGTTTTGATAAGACAATATGTAAATAAAAGCATGAAAATATGTAGTATACATATATGTTTAAGCACAAAAAAACTTGTTTATTTTGTATCTATGAATCGGATATATTATAATCTTAAAAAACAATTATGCTTATTGTAAAATAAAGAAACAAGTTTATGTTTTACAGCTTCTATGACAATGACAGGCACGAATATGGATCAAGTTACCAATAATAATATAATGAATCAGCAAACATTGTCAAAGAAAGCTTTTCTCGGAAGTAATACATCAATTGGCAGAAACAATAGAGACACAAATATTCCAGTACGCGCTGTAAGTCCTAGAGTTAGATGGGTAGAAGATAAACCAGCAAACGACACTTACGGTTCCCGACAGATGTCCATTTCTCAACAAAACGTACGTGTTTCCGCCTGTCTACTGCTTGCTTACTGTTTTATAAATTTTTTGATACTGATTAACTTTGAAATTTATTCAATTTTAGTTACATACGCTTAATTTAACCGAAGACTCATGGTCAACTGCTCGATCACCTTCCCGTGCGTCTCAACAACCCATAAGAGCTGTTAGTCCTAGAGTGCGAAGAAATACAGAAAATGATGACTTGGTATGTAAAATGCATTTTCGATTATTCTGTTTAGTATGTTTTCCTTCTGTTCTGTTCAGTATGCATCCTTTTATAATGAGAGATAAACTTATTTTTGTTTTCATTTGCTATTATAGTATATCCATAGCATTAAAAGTAAATTGAAATGTCATATCTTCATCATCGAAATCATTTCATTGTAAATCTTAATTATCATTTACGTTATTTGTGTATGAAGGTGATGGAAGGTTCCCTCCTTATCATTTGTGTTATGTTATTGTTTTCTTTAAATAGCATAGAGAAGATCAGAGAACAAATCAGTTAAGTGAAGTACCGACGGCTGGGGAGCTTCTAGGTCGAACTCATGAGGAGCTTGTTTTGCTCTTGATACAACTACGAAGACGGCATGCTGCCACCCATCGTGCCATAGAACAGTGCCGCTCCCAAATTAATAGCTTAGAGGTGTTTTTCGTTTCTTTTGTTTTATTTTATTTTTAAAATTATTTGCCCTATTTATTATTTTTTGTTTTATATTATTTAATTTTAAACGTGAGCAAAAATATAAATAGTCTGTCATTTACACTGTATCAAGTATCAAGTTGTATGTATGCTAAAAGCAAAAAAAAAAAATAACATTTTATTTTTGATTCCAGGACAGCCTATGCTCTTTGACAGCTATGGAACGCGAAGAGAATTTACATAGATTAGAACAACTTCGTGTGCAACTCATGGAGTTAGAACATCAGTATGAAAAAAGTAAACCACTCGTACAATTAGTCGATAACATGGTGAAATTGGGATCTTTGTATAATAGACCTAGCTCGACAGTGGAACGCTTAGAAAGAAACCAGAGGCTTCGGCAAAAGGTTCTTGCGGAGCACACTATAGAACAACAAAGGTATTTTTTATTAATTAAATAAAGAAATCATCATAGTATTCAACAAAATTTTAATACAGCATTGTTTTGTGTCTATAGGTGGTTGGAAAGTGCTGCGGCTGGAAAACCACTAGAGACAGAGGCTGCCAGAGCTAGAGTTGCCGAGTTGTGGGCTTTGGAACAGGAGTTAGCTGATGAAGCGTCAATTCTTCAAGGGCTGAGAACAGACAAAGATGCAATTGAATCTTTACTTACAGGTTAAAAATGTTGTATTTTTTAAGCATGAAAATTTAGGTAAATGATAATTATTTGTATTGTAATTGTAAAAGTATACTATTAGTTGAAAAATATTATAGAAGGAATAGTGGATCTGTGGGCGTACTCTTAAAAACGATATTCGATATATCGTGGACTTTGTCGTGTCGTATCCTACTCTTAGTTACTATCGTTTAAAACATTTCAGCGGACGATCGAACGAACGATATTAATTTTGACATAAGAAAGCCTCAAATGACAACGATGAATTGAATTTGACAGACGAACATTCGCAAAATAAACGTCAAATTTACGATAATTACAACGACACCTCAAACCGTATCGTATTACTTTTCGCAAATTTGACGTAAATTTTGCGAATATTTGTCTGTCAAATTCAATTCATCGTTGTCATTTGAGACTTTCTTATGTCAAAATTAATATCGTTCGTTCGATCGTCCGTTGAAATGTTTTAAACGATAGTAACTAAGAGTAGGATACGACACGACGAAGTCCACGATATATCGAATATCGTTTTTAAGAGTACGCCCCTGCGCTTATTGTTTTCGCGGACGATGGTTGCGATGTTGTTGTGGACCGCACAAAAACATACAACACACACTGTAATCCTGAATTATTAATTCGTAATTTGGTAAAGTCATTTGTATATGAGCATATAGAAAAAAATGAAAATCTTTTCCAATTATTGTACTTTTGTAATAATACTTTCTATATAAAAAATCTTATATTGAATACAATAATGTGTTCGTTTTATTAAAATTATTATATATATTTCTTTTTTATGTTAAAGAAATATTCATGAATTTATTTAGAAAATAAGGCGAAATGTTAATTTTCATATACGTTTATAATATCAAAATTACTTAAATTAGGTAATTACATAATAGAATCGTTCACATTCTGAACGGCCCTGTTGCTGTCGGACCGCATTCAGATTTCGCTGTAGCGAAGGTTGTGAACACATCGCAAGATTTAATGATAGCTGGCCAAGTGAAGTGAAAAAAATACTATACAAAAAGGGATTTTCTGAGTGAATGATTAACGTGTATTTCAAGCATGTTCGTTATAGATGGTCTTACGTTTGTACTTCAATTTAAGCCACATAGATTAAAATCTGTATTTATAGATTTTCATAGATAACAATACATATATTTTGCATCATTTGAAATTCTGCTTATTTACGCTTTGGATTTCAAAAACGTTGCATTACGAATAAAATATATGTTTTAAAATAATATACAGCATTACGAAGATATTGCTTCCTGGCAAATCAACATAACTTTGACTCATCTAAAGACAAAAGCGCCATATGTATTCTAGTGAGCCAATATTTTTTTTATTGCTTGTCAAAAAATCCCTCATTTAAGCATGTTCCATTGAAATGATTAAACTGCTGTTTGTGATGCTCTTTTGCTTGTTATAACATAGAAGCACGATTGGGGAGAATTTTGACAACCTCTATGCAGGATCTTGAATGTAAAAAAAAAGCAATATTACTAGGACTTATTGTATCTGTTTCTTTAGGAGTACGAGGCAAGCTGGATAACGCACCACAAAACCTACCACCCAGAGCCAACTCAAGCCTAGGCTCTAGCTCGGGGCTGGAAGTTGAACTGGCGCGCGTCCATTCCATGCTGGCGCATAATTCTAAGGTTTCTAAGGTTTTCGTCTATAGTGCACATTATATTTTTATTTTATTTTTAAGCACTACCGCCTCTTTTGTTTTTCTCAAAAATCCGTGTTCTTTTTTATAAACATATATTCAAAATAAAATAGAAGTAATAGACCCTTCCTTCTGCAGAAACGTAAAAGGTTGAAACATGCATGCAATGCACTTCTGGGATTTGCCTTTTCCTTTGCCTATGTTATTATTATTACCTATCTTTTTTTTAGGAATAGTACTACGTTATTAGGTACATATTACAGTTATTACTGTTGTTGGTTGGCTATGAATTAAAAACAACACTAACACGTTAGAATTTATGTTTATCTTGGGACATTTCTTATGTCGCTTGTAATAACGACAGTTTTCGTAGTGTAAATGTAAATCTTGACGTGTAGCTGATTGTACATTTCGTCTTTGTGTATGATACGCATTTAACACTTAATCTATAATAATATATCAGTAAAATTTGGTTTTTCGTAAGTTTTTACCTTTGAACTTGCAAGTTTTTAAGCGTAGTATTTTATTGCAACAAGTAATCTCATTACATAGTTAAAGATCCATTATTTAACTATAAAATTGTTTTCATTTGTTCGTACATCTAATTATATATTCACTTTCTTGTTCTAAAGTTATTAAAAGGTATTTAGTTGTGCAGTCCATTTTGACGAATGCAATGTTTGATAGCTACCGAAGTTCACAAAATTTCATCGTTGTTCATTGTTCGTCTAAATTGACTACATTCAATTTTATTAATTTAATGGTAGAGGTTTTAAAAAAAATAAAAGCAATAATTTTTGTGTATGCCTATTGACATTTGTGTAAATGTTTGATTATGTTTGTTTTATTGCTCATAAAATAAATAAGGAAAATATTAATAGTTAAAAAATAAAATTCTTACAAATGCAATACGTCTTATCTGTTTATTGTTAAAACTAGGTTCTACCTATCAATACTCACTAGTAACGCGTAGACGAAACAGCCTGTACCATTGCTTCAAGGAAGGGAACGGATACACTGTAACTGAAATAATGTAATTAATAAATTAAAGCTGCAACCAGCCAACGTTAATTTGATGTATTTACCCGGCCAGAAACTAGAGCAGACTGTGGCGGATAACGCGCGGTTGGAACGAGAGCTGCAGCAACTACGACGCGCGCTGCAGGCGCGGCGAGCCGCCGTCCCCGCGCACCCCACTGCTATGTTGGAAGACGGTGAGAGATTTTTCAACTAGAAACGAAATTACAACAAGACAGCAACCCGCTTCATTAATTCGTAATACCCGATGTAGTTTCAATTTTAAAGTTAAGTTTATAGTATAAAGGAATTACTGTATTTATGTGACCGGGCAGAGGGCCTACATAGTTTTTAACTATTGCGGCTGTCAGCACTCAATATCTGAGTTATATGCATTATTATATTATGTTCCCCAATAAATCCTTACTAATATTATAAATTGGATAGTGAGTTTGTTTGTTTCTTTGTTCCGCTTTCACGCCGTAACTACTGAACCGATTGCTTTGAAATTTTGCAGACGTAAAGATAAAAGTTCTGAATAAATAATAGGGTACTTTTTATCCCGAAAAAATCGACAGATCCCACGGGAAGCACCATAAAACCTTCGCGCCATAAACCAACTTCCGCGCATATGTAGTCGTGGGCAAAAGCTATGACCCCTAACCCTCTATAGACCCAATTCCGAAATCCACGCGGGCAAAGCCGCGGGCAGAAAGCTAGTATTATAGTATTTTGAAAAAAAAAAAACTGCCCCGCACTTCTCTGTCACACTCCTTTCTGAGAATCAAGAGATCACGAACCCATTTAAAAACACTCTTATTTATTAACTGCTTCTTAAGCTGCAATTGATAAGTTTTTTTTTCACTTTATAGCCATATAAACATTTTGTTACTCTTATTTCTGTGCTCTTCCTCTTTTTCAACGTGATTTTTGTATAACTCTTTCTTGAGGTGGCCTGGAACAGATTTAGTAATAAGGCCACTTAATTGTATACTGTTTTGATATATGATGTTATTGATGATATTATTGTGAGGTAGAGCTTTTGTAATATTTGAAAATTGACACTTTATCTCAGCTAATGAATATAATCTAGCATTTTTTCATATGCATGATAATAAATAAGTTTATCTATCCCTATAAAGTTAACAGTTTCATCTAAAAGATATTATTAATGACAATATACAAGATGTCTATATTTATTGTATCAAAACTATTTGTATATAGGGATATAAAATACGTAACATGCGTTTATAAGAAAATAATCCTCATCACATTTTGTGCTGTAGAGGTGTCAAGAGTTCAGCATTTGGTGTCGGCGCTACAGCGACAGCGACAAGAACTTAGTCGTGCGGTTCGGCATCTCACGCAGCAGTCTCATGCACTTCAGACTACACAAGAATCAATACCAGGTCCGTTATTACACTGTTGTCATAAAACTCTGAGTTAGAAAGCAATACAAAAAGTTTATAACTCAGCTTCAATATTTCTTTGTGAAATATGACTGCGATGTTCATATGTTTACTTAAAGCTTTTGTGATAATGTCAAATTAAACTTAAGTTGTCATCAGGTTATGTCATTGGTTAAATTCTTCATATTTTTTATTAATTAATTGAATTTTTGTCTGAAACTAATAAAATCTTAAAATTAAATTGCTTATTTATTCGTTCCAAGTGGATACCTAATTACAGGTTGCCATAGCATACCAGTTAGTTATTCTGCGATTCTAGACGCAGACAATATTTTTAATTGGTTCAGCTTTTCTTATACGTGATATAACAGTTTTGTATTATTTATATATAATTTATTTTGAATGATGAGATAAATTGCTGTCACAGGAAAACGACGGCCGCAGTCGTCCTGGCAGGAGACCAACCTAGACACTGGTCATACGATAGACCACGGCCAAGCAGACTACGATTATGAAATGACCAGTCCAGTGATGCCACCTGGTCACTACGATCCGAATAATATGGAGTCACCACTGTACGTGGACACTAGGGGCGGCGGACATGATATCGCTTCGCCACTCACTAGCGAGGAGATGCAGCACACTGGATTTGGTGAGTTAAAGATCGTAATTGGATTATTATCTTTACAGTAGACTTATACTCGTATCTACATTTGCTGTTTTTTGTTCCTTTATCTACCTTTGCTTATGGACCTTTCTTCATATTACTTTACTACATTTATGTACTTATTCGAAACAATCGAAAATTTTGATTTTTAATTACGAAATTTTGATATTTATTATCCAATCACTTCGAGCCTAATCTAACTACGTTACGGCGATTAGGGCCTTTTTGTGGGAAAATAAATGCGATGGCTCATTATCACGAAGGACAGTCGGTGTGACGATGCGGGACTCGCTTAGTACCCACTAAAACTTTCCCTTGTATTCTGTCCTCAGCGATGGGTTGTGGGCTTCAAGTTACAGTAGACTTTATTTTTGAAAGCCTAACAAGCTATCGCTACATCGACAACCTGACTATATCGCGATTTCCCGTACTACTACATGGTGCGCTCACAAGGGCTACTACTTCTGCAGCCCTTGTGAGCGATAGCTGTTACGCCCGGCGACTATGATGCTTCCCTTTTCATGGTGCCTGTCTTCCCCAGCCTGTTCTGCCTACACATCTCTCTCAGTCACTCAGGACTTTTTCGTAGAAAGACTACTGCTTAGTATGCCTCGTAGCAACTGATCATGGCAATATGGATTATTGCAAAGAGCATATTCCCATTTAAAAGGCCGGCAAGGCATCTGTGATTTCTCTGGTGATACGGGTGTCTATGGGCAGCGGTTATCGCTTACCAGCAGGTGATTCGTTTGCTGCCCTATCCCACAAAAAAAAATCACCACTGTCGACAGGTGCAAGTCATATGTGACGTGTTGACAAACAAAGAAACTACTTATCTGATAGTACCTGGTAGTACAAATGCTTTCAGAGAGATTTGCAGCATATCTGCAACCCCACAAACCTACAGTGAAAGTAGTCAACACGTGACATATGGTGTAAAGTATTACCCAGTAATTTAATTACTTTCACGCCAAAACATAGCAATGCGAACGCAACTAGCGGTTCACGCCAAAATATAGCAATGCGAACACAACTTTACTTAAGTAACATGGAGGTACCCAAGCGGTTTTCATGAGCGGTATAATCCTATCATATAGGTGCTCCGTAAAGGGTGATCAATCACTACGCCCGCAAATTGACGATAGAATTCACTTTTTGAACTATTAAAGTTTGGCATCAGGCAACTTAAAAACAATTCTAGTAAGCTTAGATGCCAACTTCCAGAAGTGCTTTTGAAAGTTTTATCGGTTGCTGAAGACGATTTTAAAGCACTTTAACTTAGACCTGACACCTTTGTTACCTGTCATGATGTTGATAGTAACATCATGACAGGTAACAAATATGTCAGACATGCGCAGATGGTTTAATTCTCTGTAGGTTTTGCTCTCCGAGCCGTCACTAACGTGTAATCAGCATATTACGTAACTTCGATTCCGTGCAAGGTGGAAACTTACAGAACCAAGTGTTACCCAATGTTCACAGAAGAGATCCAAAAACCGATTCATGCGTGGCACCGCACGACGCCTCCCTACAACGATTGTGGATAATGATTTAATAGAATTGACCCTTGACGGCCGTACACAAATAGATTGGAAAACCGTGATACCGCATCGCAAGTTTGATAGCATGATGCAATGTCGGAGTAGGGTGTTATAATATCTAGTAAAGCCATCAACACTCAACTTCTTGAAGTTGCCTCTTCGGCAAGGCTTTCACTCGAGTTATTGCGTTAGTAGTGAAACTGCCCTTTTGGAATCCAATCTATTATCAATGAGATCCTGTCCAACCTTCGGTAGATAATACGCGCATTTAATACGCTCAAAGAGTTTGCCTCGTTTATTATCGACATTCTGTTGATCAAGTTTCATAACTTTATTTTTGAAATTTAATTTGTAAATAAATTAAAAAAAAAGAGGCGAACCCGAAAAAAGGTGTTGTTTTGTAGAGAAATATGGACTTACCTTATAGAAGGTAAGTCCACATTTCTCTACAAAATAACACCTTTTTTATATATATAGATATATACATATAAATACCCACCCTTCTTTTACATGGTGGTAGGTCACTGTTCTCCACTTGCTACTATCCAAACATACTTACCTAATTTCCCGACATTCATTAAATCTTTTATGCATGCTCTTTGGTTACTTGCACTCTTGACCTGGCCCTCTCACATAAGTGAGAGGGCCAGGTCAAGGTCCTTTGCATTGAATTTCTTATAGTAAATAATATTGAGTTAAGACGGTAGTGTTAGCATAGTATTATTATCAATTTTATTTTCACCCACTGATTTAATTGTTACAGGCAATCTCTCCAATGTGGAAAAACAAGAGATTAAGACGGTTCGTATTGTGAAGCGTGAAAGTGAGAGACGGCAGAGGGATAGAGAGCGATCATTACAACCAATGTCGGACTGGCCTGGTAATGTCAATAACTTCGATCAGTTTATTGAAGAAGAGCTTGTCCAGTCTTTAAACTATGCCCGCACCTCTGCACCTAGAAACGACTTTAGCAAATTCGAAGATTATTACAGCAAGCCGCAAGTCGAACCTCCAAACTACCTTCGCTTAAACGACGGCAAGAACATGGAATTGAGTCCCAAATACCCTTCGAGCCCATCTCTATCCAATTACGACTATTCGCGCGACATGTCATCGCTAAGCAGCAGTTATCAAAAGAGCTACGACAAATCGATTTACGATAGAACCGTTTCGCTCTCAACGCAATATTTGAATAGTCCTACCGATAGCTCCAGAACACTAACCAACGACCCGCTTTCGAAGACTAGCAGCATTATTAGTTTGACGAAGTCCCATATGGAGTTGTCACCGATTTTCAAGAGCGAGGCTGCAAAGCAAATAATAACGGAAATGTCTGGGGAACCGAAGAACGGGTCTCTTCATAGACGGCAGGTCCCCAAGGAGAAAAGGAGGCATTACACAGCGCCGCACCATCTCAGTGCGAAGACTTTGAACGAGCTCCCTAAAGACGGATATAATCAGGATGTAAGTGGTATGGATACAGTTTAGGCAGTTAATTGCGCAAATGGTTAAGTGTTCGACGTATTGTAAACTGTAGAAGTCAATTTATCACCTATAATTAATATAATTGTAGCTCATTACGTTTTCACTAGGGTCGCTATACGAAGTTTCCACGCAAAAAATTTGCTTCAAACTTTTGACTTCAAACGAATACATACCTTATCATAAATGACAGTAAAGCTTATTTTTACTTACCCTAAATTAGGCCAATAGTGTTTACTCATTTAAATTATGAGTATAGTAAGTAATTGGAACTTCATTTATATTAATACACATAAATTACCGCGGACACATATTCCAATTTGATTATTAATAACAATGTGATTTGTAATTATGATAATGTTATTTATTTCTATTCCGAAGTTATTTTACTATTTATAGGATATATTATTCAGGGAACTTCTATGCTTCTCAGAGGAATGCCTGTATTGTTCTGAATTGACGCTCAAGATCGTCGTGTCGTGGGTGTGAGAATCGGCCCGGTACATGTCGGTACCGTGTGTATGTTGGGCGGGGTTGGTGTAGCTTCTGTCTTTGCGCTCACCGACGAGTGCAGTGTCAGTGTGTGATACATAAGTGATGTTGGTTGACGACGCGGTTGTTAGGCACCGGGAGGTATTATTTAAAGCGGGTGTCGCGGAGTCGGCTAGATCAGCTAGTATTTTCCTCGGATGGCGATGCTTGGCCGAGACGCTATCTTTGCAGTGATAGTTTACCCCTTGTTGAATTACTGGGTTGGGATGATTAAAGGCACACAAAGTGAAGTAGCTAAATCTTTTATATGGGATTTGATAGACGGAAGGTCCTTGTCGTAGTGGGGCAGCGTACAGTATGGTTTTTGTGAGGGTTCCAGATTTGCTGCGAATTTCACAGGAAAAGCATGTACTATAAGCGACTGTAACTATTTACCTTCGGGACAGTCCGCTTGTTTGTTCTACGCAATATACAGTAATAAAGATATGTACATGCCAACAGAAGCTCGGGCGGTCGCTTGACGACGCGGACATGGAGCGCGCGTTGCGGGCGGCGCCGGCGCCGGACGTGGTGCGCTCGGCGCTGCCGCCGCCAGCGCCCGCACACCGGCTCGCCGACAGCGCCATCGACCAGCTGCTGGCCGCGCCGCAGAAGATCCTCATCCCGGAGCGGTACATCCCCGAGAAGGTGAGTGTTGTGACATCATCGGACGCACCGGCTCGCCGACAGCGCCATCGACCAGCTGTTGGCCGCGCTGCAGAAGATCCTCATCCCGGAGCGGTACATCCCCGAGAAGGTGAGTGTTGTGACATCATCGGACGCACCGGCTCGCCGACAGCGCCATCGACCAGCTGCTGGCCGCGCCGCAGAAGATCCTCATCCCGGAGCGGTACATCCCCGAGAAGGTGAGTGTTGTGACATCATCGGACGCACCGGCTCGCCGACAGCGCCATCGACCAGCTGTTGGCCGCGCTGCAGAAGATCCTCATCCCGGAGCGGTACATCCCCGAGAAGGTGAGTGTTGTGACATCATCGGACGCACCGGCTCGCCGACAGCGCCATCGACCAGCTGCTGGCGCGCCGCAGAAGATCCTCATCCCGGAGCGGTACATCCCCGAGAAGGTGAGTGTTGTGACATCATCGGACGCACCGGCTCGCCGACAGCGCCATCGACCAGCTGCTGGCCCGCCGCAGAAGATCCTCATCCCGGAGCGGTACATCCCCGAGAAGGTGAGTGTTGTGACATCTTCGGACGCACCGGCTCGCCGACAGCGCCATCGACCAGCTGCTGGCCGCGCCGCAGAAGATCCTCATCCCGGAGCGGTACATCCCCGAGAAGGTGAGTGTTGTGACATCATCGGACGCACCGGCTCGCCGACAGCGCCATCGACCAGCTGCTGGCCGCGCCGCAGAAGATCCTCATCCCGGAGCGGTACATCCCCGAGAAGGTGAGTGTTGTGACATCATCGGACGCACCGGCTCGCCGACAGCGCCATCGACCAGCTGCTGGCCGCGCCGCAGAAGATCCTCATCCCGGAGCGGTACATCCCCGAGAAGGTGAGTGTTGTGACATCATCGGACGCACCGGCTCGCCGACAGCGCCATCGACCAGCTGCTGGCCGCGCCGCAGAAGATCCTCATCCCGGAGCGGTACATCCCCGAGAAGGTGAGTGTTGTGACATCATCGGACGCACCGGCTCGCCGACAGCGCCATCGACCAGCTGCTGGCCGCGCCGCAGAAGAGCCTCATCCCGGAGCGGTACATCCTCGAGAAGGTGAGTGTTGTGACAGACTTTGGAATTCGCTTCCACCGTATATTCGAGATTGTTAAAGTATTAGCTCTTTTAAGTATCGCGTAAGAGAATACTATCTAAGTCCCATTCTTGAGAATGTATACTATAAATATTTTAGATGTATTTGTGTATGAAGCCTTACTATAAGAGAAAATAATGTCGACTAATCAATCAATCATGCAGGCAGACTTTAGATAACGAAGAGACTAAGCACATTACATAAAAATGCATATAATTAAATTATATACTAATGAAACTTAAATAAAATTAAAAACTAAACTATAAATAAAATATTTGAAATAAATCGCTGTCGTCAGGCAACGTCCCCATGAGGCTAGCAGCATTGCCACGTTGTATGGCGATGCTGATTCGCTGCGCTAGATAAGATCCAGCTTTCTGGTCACATGTAGCCTCGGTCAATCTACAGCTACACTCTTTGAAAACTCTGTGGGCACTTTCCCCCCAGGGCCCCAGAGTCTCCACCCCAAAAGGTTCAAATATGCAACCACTATTTATGTTTGCATACTTGCGCCGTTTGAGGAGTTCAGCCGAGTTAGCAGCAGACCCAGCCCTAACTGCGGTGCCATGAAGATGGGACTGCGCTAGAGTATCAGCACATGTCGCGTCCCAAACTAGTGGTCGTCCCATCTTCCATAGCACGAGAGTCATGCCGTTGGGTCTCTTACCGTCGTCACGGCTAAAGCCGGCCGGTTCTAAAACAGCCGGTGCTCCCGCACTGGCTAATGCTCTACGGATGACGTCGTTAAGACTGACATGGCGAGAGGCACGCCACGCCACGCAAGTAATGACCTAGTTGGTCAACATGATCACCACAACGACAGCGATGTGGCACAACGCAGGTCGCTCCCAGGCGAAGAGCAACTGATAAACGGAATGTCGTGTTATCTAAAAAGGTTCCTAAATTGTAAGAAGCATGTATGTATGTATATTGAAATAAATATTTATCATTTTTATTTCTATTATAGTAATTTGTATTTTTTTCTGTCTATCATATACGGGTACAAATATTATATAAAACTTCTCCTCTCGCAGGTCTGCTGGAAGAAATTTCAGTTGTGAAATAAACAGTACCTTTGTACACTTTTTTATTATGTTCGTTGTTGTTTATTATGTACATGTGCAAAAAATTATTAAATAAATAAATAATTTTCATATATTCTAATGAACTCCTAGCATAGCCCTCTCCATTGCCCTCTGGGTGAAGGCCCATTGTGAGTGACCAGGTTTCTGTTCTGTATGTCATCACTGGCAACACGCACTAATCAAAGACTTTCGCCTTGAGGCACTGCGGTAGATGGGCCGACAATATGCTGCGTAGCTTCCCTAACGCTGCCAGGCGAGTTGGATCCGCCGATTTACCTCTTTCTGGAAATTGGACCTACCTAGTTGGATTATTTGTCCCAGGTAAACGTACTCGTCAACAATTTTCAGTGTAGAGCCTCCAACCTCACAGGAGTGGGTGCTACATGGTGATTCGACATGATTTTCCTCTTGTCCATGTTCATTTTAAAACCCACTTGTTGTGAAACTCTACTGAGGTCTTCGAGCATTATGCCCAAGTCTTCCATGGTGTCGGCCATGACTACGATATCATCAGCAAAACGAAGGTGCGTCATGTTCTCGCCGTTGATGTTAATGCCCAGTCCTCTCCAGTCCAAAAGCTTAAAAACACATCCTCCAGCGTAGCTGTGAACAGTTTCGGCGATATCACATCGCTCTGTCTGACACCTCGCTGGAGGCGTATTGGTTTCGAATTCTGGTCCGAAAGACGGACTGACATTGTGGCGTTTTTGTACAGTGACTGCAACACATGGATGTATCGATAGTCTATATATGGCACCTTTGGAGAGACTGATGCACGGCCCATGTCTCGACGGAATCGAAGGCTTTCTCATAGTCCAGAAACGCCAAGCATAGTGGCAGGTTAAACTCTTCGGTCTTCTGTATAACCTGCCGCAGCGTATGTATGTGGTCTATGGTACTATAGCCTTTTCGGAATCCGGCTTGTTCGGGAGGCTGGAAGTCGTCAACCTGCGCGCGAGACGATTCGTGATGACTCTCGAGAACAGCTTATAAACATGACTCAGGAGCGTGATGGGCCTATAGTTCTTTAATCGAGTTCTATCCCCCTTTTTAAAGAACAGTGCCACCACGCCCCTGTGCCATGCTTTAGGCGTTTTGCCATCGAGTATGACGGAGTTGAAGAGTCTCTGAAGGGCCTTTTGAACTGGTAGTCCGCCTGCCTTCAGTAGCTCGGCTGTAACTCCATCATCACCCGGCGCCTTGTTGTTCTTAAGCTGCTTGAGAGCCACACTAATCTCATACAGGCTGAAGTCCGGGATGTCTTCGCTGATGTGCCGGGTTAATTTGGCTCTAGGGTCTGAGGCCTGAATAACAGGTGGTTGCGTCGTCGCGTAAAGCTGAGTGGCAGGCATATGCTGGACACCGCAACGTTGGTAGGCCTCCCACAAGGTGGACCGACTATTTGGTGAAGATCGCGGGAAGGCGCTGGACGCTTGCAGCGCAGGACCGATCTGCGTGGAGATCCTTGGGGGAGGCCTATGTCCAACAGTGGGCGTCTATTGGCTGAAATGATGATGATGATTCTAACGAAATTTCTTTTCATGAATCTTACTTTAGCTACGGGCTTAGTACTAATATCAGTTATAGCAATTTTACAATTCTTGTTTTTATATTAACATTATCTATGTGCATCTTTGATAAATAAAAAACATCATACTTATTCTCGTGCAATGGAGCGTTATAAACATAACAATCAACTCATAAAAATATTTTTCTGTATTTGATCAACTGTATTTGTTCTGCAGCCTCCAGAATTGTCACCTGAAGAACAACAGAAACGCCAAGAAAAAGTAGAGTCAATTAAGAAAATGCTAACAAGCACTTCAGCTGATCCCAATAAGGTAGGTTGAATGCAAGCGGCAAATAATCATCGTTTTCTTTATTGCCCGTAATTTTAGGAAACGCCAAATTCTACATGAGTGCGCATGTATGTATGTAAATGTATGTAAAAAAGGTATCCAGTATTTTTATATTTATAGCTGGCTTTTGATAGACCAGGAACTCTAGCAACTCTTCGGAGATGGAAGAAGTATTCTCCAATTATTTAATTGGAAATTTAACTAGACTCCAAATAGTTGGTAATTAAATTAAAATCATCTTTAGTGTACTTTGAAAAATTAACATGTTGATTAACATCTTTCTTAATTAATATTGTAGAAGAATGAATGAGTGTTTCCCTATTTCATTTTCTTTTCTTATCACTCATAACCTAATTGGCTTATTTAAACATAATATTGTATTTATTACAGGATAACTAGCTACTATTGTAAATGTTATCATTTGTATCATTATTATTAAAGAATGCATCAGAAATCGAATCTTTTCTATTTTTATCAATCACAATCTCATTTTAAATATCGATTTCTGTTAAAAATTATAGAAATATACAAACATCTAAACCATTAATAAAAAAAACGTTTACCAAAAAATAATACTATTAGCGTCAAGAGTCCCTTCGCTTTCATTGTCGTGCTGATTTTCTTCTCCATTTTTCTAAGCATGTCCATTTTTATTATCATACACATACTATGACAGATTTTATGTTTGTAGACAAGAAATACAGCGCTATAAACATTTGCAATTGAAAATCTTAATTAAAGTTCTATTGTTTTTGTGATACCTAATAAATATACTAAATTAAATACTTAACTTATATGTAAATAATAACACTCAGGAAATCAAAGTGACAAGAGAATAATATGTAATAACAATTAGTTTACAAGTATATGAACTTGTCTACAAATATTTAGTCTGCAATAGCCGCTTGAATGTTGGCTGTACAAAAGTAAATGGCATAAATGGCATACTTTGTCTGTGCTTCAACAAATTAGAGTCCGGACGGCCAAGAGAAGAGGCAGCGGGAACACTTGCTCCAAATGAACCAAATCCTCGCCAAGCAAGTCACGGAGATGAGCAAGATTATCGCTGGTAAGAAAAAATTATAGATTGTCCAGTGTGAAGTTTTTGTTGAGTTTGATTTTAAGCTTGATATGTTAAACTGTGTACCCAGTTTGAATGAATATATTAAAAGAATCAAATCTTTCAAATATGATGTCAAGTAACTAGTAGAGGCATTTAGCTTGCGAAATGAAAATTTGAACGTTAAGCACTACAAATTGTTGGAGATATCTATATAGAAAGATTCGGCTGCAAACAGATAAAGTTTATACTTACATACAATTTGATTTTTACAATATAATTTATTTTATTTGTTTCACATATAAAAATTAATAAAATGTAATTTACTTTAAAGGAATGTGATAACATAAGTAGAGCAGCATAAAATATATATTCATTTATTTTTCAAAATTATTAAATAATTATTTTTAAATTTGGTATAGATCGGTAAGTATTGTTCTAGGTTAATCCCTAGAGGATCATTACTTTATAATTGTATAATAGAGATCATTTTTAGTTTCAGAACTGTCAAATCATAAACTAGAGACTTAACAAGTTTTTATTGATGCGATTTCAATATCAGTCTCATTTTGAAAGATGATTGATTGCCTCATTTGGGGATACAATTAAGCGACCCTTCCCGTCATTCGGATATGTTGGATGAGTTTAACGCGTGTCTCACATTCAGACAGAACACAGTCTAATTTATCAACGAATTGATTAAATGTTGCTAATTGACCTATAACTTCACTTCTTATCCCGCATCGAAAATGAATTATTACCCACATGTAGTATTAGATGTGTTGATCGCACTATAATTTGCAATTGTAATTTTCGAACGATATTAGAATTGTTTGATATTTTGATAAGATCATTTTACAAGGTAAATCCACATGCAATGGAGTACAATGGTATGCAAAAATGTTGGATGGCTCTGTTTTAAGGAGGCCAGTAGTCTTGTCTGTTGATTGACTGGCCCGTATAATTTTTCTGTTTGAATCAATGAATGCATCAACAATTTTATGTTGTAGCATTTACATACTATTATTAGTCATTAGCACGAAATCTACGATTCGAAAACAATTCTAATATTAGTTTGGTGTGACTAATGCCCACTTGAAGCTTGTGTTTTATTGGAGCATGTAACAATCGCTTGATATTGTTTGTCCCATCTTCGACAGGAACCAACACTGACCAAGGACCGTCCACCGCGAACGACTGACTTGCAACACTCACTTCTAACTCACAACCTAAACTCTAGTTATACACATCCTAATTACCAATAACATAAGCTACTACCATATCATAAAGAATAGCGTCAGCAAATTCTGGGCGGTCCTTAGAAGATCCTGCTATCCTGCGTTGCAGCATGATAACGTTTTTTGCATACAGTTGTGAGTAGTTCTTTTATGTTTACTATTTCGCATTCCTACTACGAGTATCCACTAAACTTGAATTTGTTTTGCGTTTTTTTTTGTATTTTTTGTGAGTTGTTAGTTTTCTTTGTCGCAATTTGAAAGTGTAATTAATACCAATAAACGTTTGATATATTTAAATTTGGTTTATGAATATTCAATTATTTTGTTTAGATTACATTTTAGTTATGGAAAGTTGAAGATTTTGAATTAAATTGTAATCTTTTTCAACAGTGAAAGCGTTAGAAGAGTTGCCACAAAACGGTAGGGATAACGAAATGGACGACCGTTCTCCAGAAGTTGAGCTTCCTATATATCAACAACGGGACAATTTTTTCACCTAGTTGAATAATTCGTCAATTTGATTAAGATTTCTGAGAAATAAATCTACGTGATATCAAAATTATGGAAGACATCTAAACATATCATTTTCAATACATGTTTTGATAAAAAATATACTTTTCTATTCATTAATATCCAATTATTCCTAATGTTCACTTGATAATAGTAATGGTCCACATTTTGCTCTGGTTTTGGAGTCAGTAGATTTATTGTTCCGAAAATCTGCAGTAGCTTTATTGTTAAGAGCTTAATGTTCATGGTAATTGCGAAGTTTGAATCTATTTATTTGGTTATAACTAGATAACTACGCGAATGAAATGACGTGCCATTTTATGAATTTTGCTCTTGTATCAACATTTACTATACCAAACCAGAAATTCATGTTCTTTGGGTTTTAATATATTGTAAGCTGTTGTAGTAGGTATGTTGAATGTTCAATTATTAGAGTAAATATTTCATGAAAATATTAGTAGAAATTGCTGTTTGTTAGGGGGCACGCTTGAAAAACACCATTTATTTTTATTAAAACTTTCATAAAACGGTCTATGGGAGAGAGTACGTTAGTGATATAATATTATCTTTCAACAAGTGATATATATAAATAAATATATATATTTGTATAATTGTTAAAATCACCACGTACAAAATAATTATGCACAACCCAGCTTTGACATATAAATTTTGTTGTTATTGCTAGCAGCATAAGAGCGGTCAAAAGGACAAATACTATATAGCTTGATGTGACGCTTATTGTACGATAATTTTATATATACAGTTATCAACGCGGCGTCATCGAATCACAAATAATAAAATCTGCAATAGACCAGGGGTTACCAATATGACCCAAATAATTGTGATGTTTAAATGGCATTATGCAGGGCATATTTTATGCAAAAAGGCCTTCGAGTCGCAGGCATATGTCGGAAAACTTTTGCAGTAGGCGATTTGGTGAAGATCATAGGAAGGCGCTGCATCTAGCACGGCAGGACCGATCGGTGTGATGATCCTTGGGGGGTGTCTATGTCTAGTAGTGGACGTTTTTCGTTTGTAATGATGATGATGGAAATAACGCGGTTTTTACCTAGTAACATGATATATTCCGAATAGTTACGAGGATCAATAAACATTAGATGAATAATAAGTAAACATCCACTTCAACATAAAAACGAAAAAAATCGGTGTTCATTTATACGTTACTGTCTACTATAAGGATAAATATATATGTTTGCAATTAAAGCAATTTCACTTAAGCAAGTTAACGCTGATGTATACCTCTTTTTGCATATCGTATCTCTTACTATTTGAATATACCATAAACTTATTAGTTCGCTTCCGCAATTTTGTCATGCGAACTGCCAAGTTGGAATGATTTTCTTGCGTCTGTGTTGCGAATAGAATACAATTTGTTTTTTGAGGTTGCGTGGGGATTAAGGCTACACTATTTCAGTTTGCGTGCTACACTATTTTAGTTCGATAACTGAAGCGAGATTCTGTACCAGGCAGGGTCGTCCGCTTTGATATTTTCCGCCTTACCCCTATCTACTGCAAAACAATAGAGACTTCATTGCAATATTCAGCTTTGAAGGGTAAGATAGGCAGTGAAATCACGGGTATGTCTTACCATCCAAGTAATTCCAAGGTACATGTAAAATATGAATACAATTTTGATAGCAAATTACCTTCTAATATAAGTCAATAAAGAGTTTTAGAGGAAATTGTATTTAAATTGTCATTCAACGCTCTCAAATATTTCTGTAAGCCTTACCTAATGAGTTTTGTGAAACCGTTGAAATATTATTACGTGCACAAAGGGCAGATGCTTCGGCAGATATTTGGACTTCAAAAAGCCTACGTTATGCTTTTGACAGTATCAATAGTCGTTTACGTACGTGTAAATGACTATTGATCGATCGCGTGGTAAGTAATCGGGTAAGACACTTTTTGGAAGCACAAGCAATCCAATACCAGAAATTATCGTGTTGACAAACAAACTCTTGAACATATAAATGTACTATAAACGTACCATATAGTATATCAATTCATATTCTATAAATAAATGAAACCTACACCTAGTACCAATGTATGACGATTTCACAGTTAGATTTCATATCTCATTTCATGTCATTAGATCCTGATTTTGGATACCGAATTTCACTGTAGCTACAAGCAAGATATCAGGTGAAACGAAATTGATATCTAAAACGAGTTGTGATGAGTTCGTTCTTACAATAGCTATACTGCGTTCGCTTACGTTTTGCTCGTCAATTCTTTCTTTGATTCGTGTGTCTATCGGTAGAGTTTATATAAATACTCTTCTGCTTGTTATACTTAGTATTCACGAAGTTAATTGTTTGATGTTAACTATGTATTGAACTTTACTGGTTTTTTTTATTCATACCTTCTTCATTTTAATATATTATCTTACAAGCGGATGTGGGTATTTATCGTACACAAGACACGAATGATAGATATTACCAAAGTTATTTAAACTCATACCAGGGATGTTATGTAATCAGTATATAGAGTACTATATCAAAACCAGCTTTTAAATAAGCGTCGCATATCTATTTAAATATCATGGTAACTGCGCTTCACATGGCGCAGCTTAAGAAACGGTAGACTATGGACAAAATTCGAGAAGTTTTTTTGACAAATGTATGTAATCAGAATTTTATGAATAGTAAACAAAGCACTGTTGTATCTTGTTTAATTATTGCCAGTAAACTCTTTGCTTAAGTTGTAAAATACTAAAAGTCTTCTATGCAAAGGCCTTCAATTGTTAGAAGATAAGCCTATTTATAGCAAAATGTATTAGATGATAAATAAGATGCCATGTTAATCAATTACTTAATTTAAAGTTTACAATATCGTAGTTAAAGCACTTAAGAAATATGTACAATTTATTACAAATTTATATAATTTAATCGTGTACTTAAGTTAACCAGACGAATAAAAATGCGTTTTAGTATTATTTTCGTTGAATAATGGTTTCTTGTATTTTATTGTAAATAAATAACTGTATATTTATTTTATTTACACTCTTTATTCGTATGCACTACGTAGTTGTCAATTGTAGATAGTGTAAGGGTTTAACTGATATAATACTTATGTAATATGGACTATATTCTCACTACTTCAAGATATGTTTTTGAATATAACACAGCTGAAATAAATAATGACAACTGTCACCAATTCGAATAAAATGAATTATGCATAATTGATGTTAGTTCTAGAACTTGTATTAATAATTTTATTGTTAAAAAGAACAGATTTAAGATTCACCAAAAGAGCATGGAATAAAAATATTGTGTAGATTATATTTTTTTGTGATATGTACTTTATTATGCAAATGTTATATAATAGTTAATATCTTCAATGTATCATGTAATTTGTTTTACTATCTTTATTTATTTATAACATTATTTAAAATCTTAACGTTTTTAAGTAGTCAGTTAAAAGTAGTAATTGGCAATAACTTTTTATACGCTACTAGAAAACATCCAGGAATAAAGACTTCTCTTAATATTTTAGTCACTAGTAACTTTTAGATATTGAAATATAAAATACCAAAATAAATTATACAATGTAGAAAACGCATTAAGTGCCTAATGTTTGCGGTAGTCTGTGTATAACATAGTGACTTCATATACTTACGCTAATTTGGCTTTGACAAAATATCTTGTAGTAGGACCGCCTAAAATGTGGAAAAAATGTTTATGAAATATTTAAGTAAAGTACTATGAACGTTTTTCAACGACTCATAATCTTGTAGTATGTACCTATAAAATCAATTAACATAGATATATATTCAAATATATTAATTATCTAATGGGAACCTGGAAGTGCAATCCTAGAAGGGGGTGAAAGTAAACTATACAATATTTATCACTTCATTATTTATATTTTATTGAGCACAAAACATATCCATTCGTTAATAAAGCGTCGACTCCATTGCTTTCAAATAAAAGTAATAATTACTTTGTAACAACATTAAAATGCCTCACAAGACAGTTCATAAAATTTAACTTTTATAGGGAGAAAGCATTTTTTTTATAAATTTGATAATTGTTTAAATTATGCACTTACAGCATTAAATTCTTATAATACGATTATTATTATTGTATTACCCTCTATTTTTGTAAGTTTTTCAACTCCTTCCTGGATTGGCTGTACTAGCGTGTTATCAAATATTTAATACATGTACTTAATTAATATATTCTCTTAGGCCCTCTCAAATACCCCAATTTTATTAGTATTATTCATTACCTACCTTGACTGAGTTGTTGTGTATATACCTACAGGGAAATTAAATACTATGAAATTTGTTTTTATATGTATATTGTATCCTTTACATCGGACCGTATTTACCTTTATAGTGTGTAGGTGGTTCACATCTGAAAATATATGCTGAATACATTATTTGGTTGTTTCATTTATGATTGATTATTTATGTCGAAAATGTATAAACTTCGACCTGTATGGGTCCTACCTTTTTTGCGGAAAAAGACAAAGAGCTAACGAGATCTCAACATTTTCGTAATGAAAATGGATTACAAACAATCGTTTTTTTATATAATATCAATAATATATGAATGAACGTACAAAACTGTTGGTTTATTTATTTTTATTGTTCAATAACAATTTTCATTTTCATTGAACCTACGCCTTTATTTATAAGTGCTATCATGACATCAATCACAATCTCACCCTTGTTATAAAATATCATAATTCTTGGAATCCCATGACGTGGTTTGTGGATGACTCTTAACAATGCCTTAACACCAAGAATTACGAATTAGCTTAGAAATTTAATTCGTACTTTGATGCCAGCTATCACTTTTATAAGTGTATGTATACTTATTAGGTATTCAATGAAGCCTGTACCAAGTTCTGCGATCAGGGGGATTTTGAAATACTTTTTCTTTAATTTTCAACTGTTTTTATCTTTTAAGCTATTTTAGGTTTTCATTCTTCCCTGCGATGTTTTCGGGGTGTAATGTTTATCTATATTTCAACCTTGCAGTTGATATTAAACTTTTTCTTGGGCTGTTTTTCACATTAAATACACCCTGCAGATGTAGCATTTCCAAAATTTTATGGGAAGTACACATTGTCAATCACCAAATGATGACACAGTAATCAGTATGCTTAAATGCCAAGTAGAATATTGTCGTAAAAAAAAATTCGAACAACACAATGTCATTGTGGAGCAGATGAAGCCATTTACATAAATAACTGGTTTCACCACGTATATGCAAGTAACTCACACTACTTAACACATGCTTAAAGCCTTTGTCACTTTGATTAGCGGTGTTTTCGATTCTTGGCGCGTGCGCAGTTGGTAGACTGCCATTTGAAATTGAACTTAACGCCGTGATATTTTAAGGTGAACATTTAAATGTGGTTGCATGAAAACAAATCGCTCTTCCTTCCGTTAGATGCTTGCACCCAATGATCATAAAGGTCAATAGATCGAGATCAGTGGAATACCAGATGAAGGGACTTGTAACAAAGAGTTCTATTGTTCAATCTATTGTCAATTTGAATATATTTAAAATAACACGGTTTGAGTAATTTCTTGAGTCTCTATTATGAGATTTTTTCAAATGGCGGAAGGAATAGATATAGTTCTTTCTTCGGCGGATAACGGAGATTTTACCACGAGTACAAAAAAGTTACAACTCCATTCTTTTGAATTTGCATTTTAATTCGACATGATAAAGGTAACAATAAATTAACCTTTGAAAACTGAACCAGGCTAAGCAAAGATATTTGTGTCAATATTGTTGTCCTAATTGACTTTTAATTACTTCGAGTAAATGTTACAATAAAATAAACTATTATCTTCCTATCTAAATGATCACACTAGGTATATGGAATAAGAGTACATAATTATTAAACTATGGTCTAGTAACAACATAATACATTATAATATTGTATACCTTAAGATATTTAATGTACATTCAATCATGTAATATGTTTGAATTATATTATTTATAATTAATGATGAATAACGTCATACATTATTTAGGCCATGCGACTATTAAAGAAATAGAAAAATATAGGCTTTTTTGCCCCTTTTTTTCTCAATATGGTATTGTTTTATCCCTTGTACGTATGTATTTAAATGGTTGATTTGAATAAACATTAATAAGTGAATAAACACTGTTTAATTTTGATTTTTACATGAATTATAAGTAGGTTCTGACAGTTATATACGCTCTATTATAATATTTTTCTATTATAACTTAGTCTTTTTTCTTAGTTTTATATAACTTTTAATTTCTGTGATTATTATTGACTTGTGTCTTGAATAGTAATTATTATTAGTGGACATTTGGTTAGGAGGTCGTACTAGTATTTGCTACAAATTACGCAGTCGTTTATTGATAGCAAACGAATGCAAACTCATGGTAGCCGCTGGAGTGTCCGTGAAATTATGCGTAAAATATTGTTTTGCGCTGATAATTCTGTGTATTCTCCGTGATTAAGGAATCGAGATACAGTTTTCTTCCACTTCCATTGTTATTTTTACTATCATCAAATCTAACAAATTTATTATATACTGTAATTAATATAAAATATTAAATAAGTTTTTAGTAAAAACTATTTTTTGGTTTGTGTTCAAAAATATGTAGTAGGTAATATTATTGGCTCGTCAGGCCCAACAGTGGGTTCGCATTATTATAAGTCATAACACGTAGGTATACGTATATTCGTACAACTACTAACCGATTGATATTCTGCGTAGGCAGTATGTATTCTCATTATGAAACTTCCCGATCGAACGCCATTCAGATAGATAAAATTATTAGGGAAGATAAATGTGGCGAATTTTGCCTCCTATTTTGCCATTATACTAATTTGGTCTGGTCAGCTTTCATTAGCCAGCGGTAATTTTGCCATGATTTCTAGTTATACTGTTATTTTGCGAAATAGGTCGATTGCTTTGTAACTAGAGCGGAATATAGGTAGTTTATTTGCTGACCCTCAATCTTTGATTTGGTAGCAGGAAAACAAATAGGTAATAGTTTTTCAGATAAGGCCTCGGAATCAATTAATTGATTGACTTGAAATTAGAAAGAAGTAGAGATATATTTCACATTCTCCATCATCATTATTTTTAATGAAGCTTAATTTAAAGTCTTAGACAGAAGTAATAACTATAATAGATTATAACTTCTTAATTGTATAGTTGAACAGGTAGGCTGCAGTGTTTATCATTGTAACACAGTTCTCTTGGAGAAATACCTCGGTACATATAAAAATAAGAGAAAGATATTCAAGTAATGTGATAATTTTTGTAATGTAAGCAAATTTGTCAGAGCTTACTCATGACTACAGAATTCTTTGTCTCTGTGTTCTGAGCTGTATGTAGATTTGTGTATTTTGTATTTGTATGTATTTTGTTTTCTTGACAATGCGCACTTTCAATGTCCGTAATGCACAGGTATGGGACAGTTATTAATATGAATATTCATTGATCATCAACGGAACTTCGCTTCCGTCTGTGCAATGGAAGCAGTTGTCGTGCGTAACGCAAGTTCACCCCTTGCCCTCTGCGTAATCTTACTCTAATCTGGACTCTAATTGGACAGGGGCCAATTTCTTATTCCATCCTTTACTTATCTCATACTGGAGAAAGACAGACAATCCACTCAAGGAGTCGCAATTCCTATGGGTTCTGCTATTGGATACACTATACTGCTGGTTGTGTAAGGTTATGACAGAATCTGACCAGCTAAACACTGTCCACACTAGTGGCATTATCGGCTTTCGTAAGATAGCAACTGTCTCCTTAGGTTATTAAGCGATTCTTGTTCTCCAAGGGTCAATATACAGTAGTACTCCGTTCGGGCTCATGATTCACGTTATGTGGTAATACGTGCAATTCAATTAATGGAATCTGGCTGAACTTCAAGGCATAGTATCAAGCCTATATAACTGAACTTCAGCCAGTTTCCATTAATTTAACAACAAATTTACTTCAGATATAGCTTACGTTATTGTTTTTATCACTTGTAATAGCGCAAAAGACATTAATCTGAATACAAGTTGAAATGCTGTACTAGCAAATCCCACTCCTCATTTGATCTTAGCGCTAATAACATTTAGATGGCGAAAAAAAAGGTGAATAATGTATAAAGCTTACATAATATATCATTCTTATCATTTGTGTATTATGGAAATCAGGGAACAGACTTTACTATAATATTACATAGTCATTGGGTACCTATTTCATATTCAGTTACAACAGTTGGTGCGTATCGCTAAATCATGTACTCGTAATTATGATTTAACATTAATAGCTAATGTTACATTATATAGGTAGGATTAATAGGAATAGTTGAATATATTGGAATATTTTACAGAAATCAGTAATAACATTGATAGCAGTTTGTAGAAATCTCGCCAAGCAGACGTCTGCGATAAGCTGAAAAGTATAAAGTAAACTTTATACTTATATTATTACTGTCAACTGTTGAAAATTATCTGGTAGATTGGTAAATTGAATGCAGTAAGTTTTAATTTGAACATCACAACAACGCAGTTAGACGTGTTGCATTAAATTAAATACGATTCTTCATGATGAAGTACACAGGCCCTCTTTGTCATAATGTCAAGGGTTAGAGTGAACGTTTCAAATTCCGAACGCTTACTTTTAGAATGTTCTACTCTATATAGCGTGATAGGTGAGACGCCTATCGGCGTTTTCGGGTAATATGAGAAAATGTCACGAATCAGGCTTCGATAAACCGAGAGGATGTACTGAGTTTAAATTAGTTTAAGGGAATTTATTTGAAGATCGCTCTGAGAATGTTGTTCTAGTATTACTTGCATGAAGATTTTTTATTTTTATCTGTAATATCTTTATCTAGAATATGCACTAACATAACTTTATTACATTTCAGTTATATTCTAGTTTATGACTTATTTGTATAAGTAATCGTCCTCCATACTCATTTTTGATTACAACGGCCAATTTGAGCGAAGAATCAGTGATTCAATAGTTTCTTCCCAGTCACATCAATAATAAAAATCCGTATAAGACAAAGTCAGACTCACGCACTGAGAGTTCCGTAGAAACTTATAGTTATGTTACCTAATGCAAAAAAGTTTATAATCATTTTTTTTTGTAATAAAACTACAAACACACTTGATGGTTGTCCTTTAGTTATCTAACTTCATGATAAATTTTTGATTCTATGTCAACGGCAAGGACTCTATAACTTTTTCTTCCCTTGCTAGTTTCTAAATATTCGGCATAAATGGATTACAAATGCGCGTATCTTTTGATTGCGTCTACTTAAAAGTTTCAATTATTGACTGCTGTTAAGGGATTGTAGACTTGTATTTGATATTAAAGTATTATTCTTCGCGTTTTAGAGATATACGGCCTTTTCAGACAACGATCCTATAAGGGTTCCATTTTCTTTGGCACTAAAAACGAAATGACAGCTAAATAACCGACCGTCGTCCATATTTGTTAATGTGACTTGCTGATTGTACATATACATATTAAATATATATTATATGATTATTAAAATAAGTCTGCTTGAGGTCTGCTTGGAGTGGAATCTTGTGGTAACAAACACAATGTTTGACCACATAAAGATCCACATGTACACAAGAAAAGAAGGAAATCAGGAAAGTATGATTGATTTTGTAATGGTTGATAAAAGATTGAGAAAGAAAGTGCTAGATACTAGGGTATACCGCGGCACTGCCATCAGTACTGATCACTTCCTGGTGATGTGCCGAATAAGGGGGATTTTTAGGCGATGGCGGCATTGTATTCGGGAACCCATTAGTGTACTAGAAAGAGTGAAAGTCGAGGTTTTACAAGATAATGAAGTGAGAGAGAAGTATAAGAGTAAATTGATTGATAAGTTTGACAGACTAGAAGGAATGTGTGAGGTTAAAGAGGTATGAAAGTCGTTCAACGATGGGGTCATGGAAGCAGCTAGTGATGTATGTGGCGTAAGTAAGAGTAGAAACGGAAGTATGTTGAAGACTATAAGTGCAGAAGTACGAAAAGTGGTGTCTGAAAAGAAGAAAGCGTGGCAGGATTGGTTGACAGCAAAAGCCAATCAAAAAATGGACAAGGCAACGATAGAAGATGTACAAAATGCGAAGGATGAGTATAAAAGATGTAAGAACGCAACAAAGGATGTAGTGAAAAGAAAGAAAATGAATGATAGATATGAATTTGAAAGAAAGTTATCTGATGACTTCCGAACGAATATTAAGTTCTTCTGGAAGTCCATAAGAACAGCCAGAACTAATAATACAAACTCACTTGGCAAAATTAGAAACCAGGATGGAATTATTGTGGCAGGTGAAGAATGTATTCAAAAGAGGTGGAAGGAATATTTTGAAAGTTTATTCGAGAAAGAGGATATGCAAGGGATCAAACAACAAGTGGGGATAATATCTGTATGAAAGATTGTAGATTGTAGATGCAATGAATAGTATGAAGTTGGGTAAGGCTGCTGGGTATGATAGGATTACGGTCGAGATGCTGAGAACTGGACAGGGCGTGGTAACTAGTCAGCTGTACTGCCTTTTCAACCTTTGTTGGAGGAGCGGAAAAGTGCCAGATACTGGTGCAAAGCCGTAATCGTTCCGTTATATAAAGGAAAAGGGTCACAGCAAGACTATAAAAACTACCGTGGCATTAGCTTACTGAGCGTCGTCGGCAAACTGTATGCAAAGATACTGACTAAAAAAAAGTGTGATGAATAAAACTGAAGAGAAGATTTGGGATGTACAAGCAGGATATAGGAGAGGAATGGGGTGCATGGACCAGGTCTTTTCCTTACGTAGCATAACTGAAAAATATTTGGCACATAGCCAAAAGGTCTATTGCGTTTTCGTGGACTTAGAAAAGGCCTATGACAGAGTGGTGAGGAATGAATTGTGGTCCATATTGTCTCTTTATGGAGTGAACAGCACGCTGTACGAGTACTGAAATCACTTTATGAGGGTTCCAGTGCTTGTGTCAGGATAAACGGAGCTTACTCAGACTGGTTTAGCATCCGTCAGGATGTTCGACAGGGATGTGTGGCTTCGCCGTGGCTGTTTAACCTATTTATAGACGATTGCTTGAAAGATTTGAAAGATAGTGAGTATGGACTAAGAATGAATGAGTTGATCATCAAATGCCTCCTATACGCCGATGATCAAGTTTTATTATTATCGTCGGAGAAGGAGTTGCAAACGATGGTAGACATAATGCATGGTGCTTTAACAATCAAAGGAATGAAAGTGAATGTAAGCAAGACGAAAGTAATGGTTTTTGAAAGAGAAGAATGTATGACAAACTGTGATATTATGATTGAGGGACAAAAAGTAGAACAAGTGAAAGAATTTGTATATTTCGGTTCACAGTTTACGAGAGATGGCAAGTGTGATGGTGATATTGAAAGAAGAGTTTTGAAAGGGAATCTAGTAAATGGGGCACTTCATAACTTCATGAATAGCCAGAACGTATCACAAAGAGCACGACTGGCTGTGCATGGAGGCACACTGAAGGACAAAGTCAGGAACAGTGTGATAAGGGAACGATGCGGCGTAGTTGAAGATGTAGTGACAAAGATAGAGAAAGGGATGCTTAGATGGTTCGGCCATGTTGAAATAATGAATGAAGGAAGATTAACGAAAGAGATACACAAGGTAAGAATGATAGGACGAATCAGGTCGACCTAGGCGGACATATCTTGATCAAATCGAAGATGTCCTAAAGAAAGGCCGGGTCAAGAGTACTCGCAACCGACGAGCATGCATGAAGACGCTCATGAAAGTGGAGGAAGCAAGAGAAGTGTGCCAGGATCGTAGCAAGTGGAGAGAGGTGGTCTCTGCCTGACCCATTGGGAACAAGGCGTGACATATATGTATGTTAAAATACAACAAATTAACTTTTGTAAACAGTTCATTTTTTTGTAAACTCAATTTAAAAATCTGATAAGCACTTAGCTAAATATATTAAGATATAAAGCTAAAAATTAAATCAAATATAATAAACCTAATAATATTTAGTTAATTTATCAATGCAACGTTTGTTTTATGACAGTAACTGCATTGAAAGCTTTGTTTGTGTAGTTTTCAGTAATAAAATTATAATCCTATTATAATGCTTCCGCATCAAATATGATATTTACATGGAATATCGCAGTGTTATCAATCTTCTGATAAATCAAATGTGTGAAAAACCATTCTAAGGTAGGTTGAGAATATAATTGACTAGCCTTTCGCTCGTGGCTTTGTATTCTTCTTATTTATTTATATTTAATATTATTACCACCAGCTTAAATAAGCTGGCGTGATTTTTCGAATATCAGAATATCCCGTTACAAATAGATTTTACTTTTTCATCTTTCCGTTTCTTAAGTTGTTCCTCCTACCAAATTTAAATATTTTTATAATATAATAACCTAATAGACCGACAGATATACTTTTACATTTATATTATTAGTTGGGATGAAAATATTATATCATAAATTAAGAATGTAATCACTATAATCAAAAGCTGCATAAACTGTATGCGTTTTAATAATCATATTACAACTAACTACATACTAATTAAATGTAATATGATGAAAAGAAGATAGAATTTGATCATATTAGTATTTACATAAAAGAAGTATTATGTAAATACATTTTCTATATTTCAGTAATAAAATAGTTAATTGTATTCTTAAAATTTCTTTACTTAATATTATATATTTGAACTTTTCACAAGACCTAGATATGAACTTTTTGGTCTCGTTTATTTATTGTCTGTGTTTATTTTGTACATCCTACACTTATGTCTATCATCGTCCATTACGAAATATTACATATGATCTGATATTATACAACAAAATACACAGTTTATCTGTCGACGGTGAAGATCTGAAACGGTTTAGATGATAAGATAAATTTCAGTGACCCACAACTGACTATAGAAGAAAACAGCGATCGTAGAAAAACGGCGATGGTGGCTAGATAATTTGGTGAAGATTTAATTAACTTTTGTCAATTCAGCCTACCGAATATGTAGTACAAGTGTGGACAGATTTATAGATTTTCACCTTTTTTTAAATACACACTATGCAATGATATTTCTTTTCAATTAATTAAATGCAGTATTAATGAATTAAATGAAATGTTAAATTTCATTTAATTCATTAATACTGCATTCAATTAACTGGCAGTTTATTAACTTCAATTAAATGTAATTTAATTCATTTCCATTACCTCAATTTTATTCTTTTATGTAACGTTGTATAATATCGATCTTGTGAAACATGTTTATAATATCTCATTATTGTAATTATATAAAGAAAATAAAATGATAGTAGTAGATCCCATCCTATTAAATTGTCATTTTGTATATAAGTTTTTAACAGTTTTCTTTACTAATTTTATTCATTACGAAACCTTTACTCAGATATGTATAAACATCAAACTAACTAATAGTATAATTATTGAGGCAAGAATGAAGTAATAAATAGAAGACTTCATCTATCAATTTAAATAAATAAATCGAGTGGTTCAATAATAATCAGAAATTACATGGTGCAACAATATGTGATGTTAATTTAAATAATACTTATTTTCTAAATATAATATATAATATTAGAAAAAGATCCGAATATTATCAAATGTTTGCAGCGCAATTACCTTAACAAGGCACAATATGAAAATCCGACTCATGATACTTCCAACATGATTATTAAATAAATTATTATATGTATAATATTTGCGACATTAGCCATTGTTTCGATAAACGGAATGTATTCCAACGTAAGTAATGTATTGAATACTTTGTTCCCGGGCCATACTTTTAGCATCTAAAATCCAACTGAAAGTCAAATTTCAGCTTGACTACAGTTAAAAATGAATAGTGCTATTGAGCTCATATAGTGTTGTCTCTCTTCAATTGTACACAAGTAGAGATTTAAGTTTGTGTCTCGTTCTATAATACGGGCTTTAAAATGGAAGTAATTATGTATCGTCCGCGACATCACTACAAATCTCGCCTTAACTTTATTATAACGTGATGCAATATTGAGAACGATATATTAAATTCTTGCATTGAAAGTACAGGCTCTAGGAAGTTTTTCACGCTACAAAGTATTGCTTAATTTTTCGATTATATACCTTCGATAAACAGAACTGCGCTACGAGCTCTTGTATTAATTACGTGCTGAGACTTTCTTGTTTTCTCTCGGTGTCATTTGGGAGTAGGTGAACAAGGTAAGAGGATATGGATATCATAAGTTAGTGTGTAATGTGTCGATATCGACGAAGATATATCGTAACTTTGAATTTAAGAAAACGCGCTGCTGGTTACTTTTTTCGTAGGTATAACTAAAAGTTGTTCGGCTGCGTTATTTTGTGATGGCTGCTTATAAAGAAAAATTGATGTGTCCTACCTGTTTTTCTCTAGTGGTAATCTATATCACATCTCGCGTATTTCAAGAATTACAACAAAATGAACTCTATAGTCCTTAATTGTTTATGCGCTTGTGGACCTTCGTTATTTGTATTACATACAATATGTAATACACAATATTACGGTAGCTCATAAAGGTACTACTATTCTACTTGTATTGTTTTAAATAAATAGAGCTCTATCAATATATAATTGTCTGTGGAATATTTAAGAAGTCAATTAATTATTTGAATATACGTGTGATGCTTATCTTTAATATCTAAACTGCATTTAGACGGGCAGCTCGTGGAATAATGAGTTAAATATTCATCTGAAATGAGGCCGCGATCTCACTGGGTCAAACTGATAAACAATGGTCCATCGCTCTACTTGAGGCGGACAGATTTAAGAATTAAGTCGCGGTAACTTTCTATGTCGACTTCCTTTGTCATTAAATGTCATTCCATAAACTTATGACATTATTTTTGTGATATATTAATTTAAGACACCTCTCTCTGGACAAGAACTGTGTTGTTCTATGTTATATTAAATTTTGGAATGCAATGCAACTTAGAACACTTGGAGTTTTGGCTTTTCATAATTGTGCGTATCCCAATAAATATTTAAAACCGGCCAAGTGCGTGTCGGACTCACGCACAAAGGGTTCCGTACCATTGATTTATAAAATTAAAGGAAGCGGTTTACGATTTACGAGGTATTAAAAAAAAACTACTTACTAAATCTCGCTCAAAACAATTTTCGTTGGTAGTTTTTATAGTAATGTACATCATATTTTTTTTTAGATTTTTCATTTCCTTATTTTAGAAGTTAGAGAGGGGGGCGGACCGACTTTTTTTCAATTTGGAAGCGTCTGTCACGCAAACTATTCGGTTGAGAAAAAAAATATTTTAGAAACCTCGATATCATGTTTGAAGACCTATCCATAGATATGTGTTTGATGAAAAAAAAATTTTTGAGTTTCAGTTCTAAGTATCTTGGGGACTCACCCCAATATTTATTATATTTTTATTTATTTTTGCATCAATATTTTAATGCGGTTCACAGAATACACCTACCTACCAAGTTTCAACAGCTCTTATAGTTACGGAAAAAAATGGTTGTGACATACGGACGGACAGACGGACAGACAGACATGACGAATCTATAAGGGTACCGTTTTTTGCCATTTGGCTACGGAACCCTAAAAACGAGTGTCTGCCAGTTGTTAGATTAGTAACGTACATGTGACCTCTGCGTTTGGGAGTATTTATGAGCGACAGTAATCACTGACGACGAAATGAACTGTTTGCCCCCATATTATATAAAAAAACAAATTTGATTTTACCGAACCCTTTCAACAATCGCTGCTGGAAAAAGATCAGTATATTTTCTACGCTGGTAATACTGGTTAGCAGGATATTGACTCGTTTTTCTTCTCTTCTCTCTCCCGCTGCAGTCATGTAGACCATTGTCTAAGCTGTTCAAGCGTGAAAAAATAAATTTAAATCAATAAATTATCTTTATTATCTTTGTTTTTGAAAATTTCTTTTGTCGACGACATATTTCAGTAATATATGTAGTCTAAAGCAATCACCGCACGATTTATTGTTGTTATCCTTTTTTTTTTGTTCCCCTGAGGAAAATGCTTTAAATTGCATACCCCGGCTGTGGCGAGCCGGCGGTTATGTGGGGCTCTCCTCCCCAGAAGGGGGAGGCCTACCCACTAAAAACCTCAGGGATGGCCTTCCTCAGGCATGTAGGGAGCACCCGGGAACACCAAGCTACTTCCGGGAACCCCCAGCCTCCGCTCCCCCGTAAATACAGGGGAGCCCTCCTCGGGGAAGGCTACACTACCTCCTCCGGTCTCCTCCACCGACGACGCCCCCCGGCCACGGAAGGGGCGTGGTCCATCCCAGGTCGCCGTCTCCGCGGCGCCGGAGACCCGCGGCAGCGCCGCAACTGTGCTACCGAGCCCGGCGCCGCCTCCTTCGAGCGGGATCGGCCATCTCCCGACCCCGCTCGGCGGCCTCCTTCTGGAGCATCACTGCTTCACAGAAGGAGGCTACAGCCCTCCAACCTCCCTCGTCCGCCAGCATTGCCGCAATCAATGCCGGCGGAGACAGATCCCGCCCGATCTCTGCGACCAAGATTAGTCGCAGCTACAAACTTCAAGTTTTGATGTAAATCCCATACTAGATAAAAGAGATGAGTGGAACTGAGTAACTATCTGCTCGGATAAGGAATAAAATATAACAGATATAGAACTATTTTTTCTATTTGTCAGATTTGGTATATTTGACATGAAGTGGTTGATATGTTATCACTGGTTATAAAAATAAGTTTCATTCAAGTAGCATCAAAAACTCCAAAAACGATTGAATGCTGCCAATTGAAATGTCAACTTGGTGCTGATAAAGTGAATACATTCGTTGAGAAACTTATGTTTGACTATGATTTCCAAAGTGTTTTAGATATATCTATATTATACACACACTAGTTTAGGTCAACGTTCGGATTAAGAGATTTCAACTGATATTCTAGTATTGAGTCCTAATTCGATCGATAACCACCTCCCGGGTCAAGTAGTTGATATTTATACCGGTTTCGGTCTCGGGGACTCTATTCTTTCGAAAATAGATTTTTCGAAAGAATAGAGTCCCCGAGACATTTATGGAATACCACGCTTTCGATAATTTATCTGTAGACAATGTGACCACTTCTGGTACTTGATTAGAACTGAGATATGCGTGCTCATGAATGTGATTGCTGAATGTGTTTTTATGATCGATTTGGTTGGTGCAAGAGCGCCTGGTTACCCACCACCGTCTTATCTAAGTTTGTCGCCATTAAATAATTGTTAATAGCACTATTTTGTTTCGACAATTGGGTCGATGTTTTTTTTATTCTATGTGTATGAAGAGTACAGTATTAAGCTGAGAAATATTATAGACGCGACAGTGTACCTGCTAACTAACTTTTGAAAATTAGGCGACATGCGTGCGTGTTGTTGAAGATTGTTCTTATAAATACACTGATGATTGTTCTATTAAATACAAGAATAATGTGCTAATAAATACACTGCAATTGTGATGTCGTAATTTAGTAAAGTCGCTTAATTTATATGAATGTATAAACGAAATTGCCTATAACTTTGCACTCATATATTTAATGCAAGCCATAATGTATAGTAGATTTTTACAAAATAATATTGGATCATTATGAACCCGGTTGGCACGTAATCGTTTAACAGGAGAAACGATGCATTTGATTAAAAAAATATAAACTACCTCAAATTTAATATTATAATCTAAAATTATTATACTGAAACCGTGGAACATGTAAAGAGGCGATTATTGCGGAATCATGCTGGATATGGCTCTCATCAGGCGTGTGCTGACGAATTGTAAGGGGCCTCTAAACCTACTACGTCAGTAGTACCAGGCGTTTCTTACCTTCTCTCTACAACACTGCGTACCTAGCACCCGTACGATGAATCCTTGGAATACCAAGAGTTATTGTGCCTATTTAAACATCAATACCATAAATAACATAAGAAAGCTATATGCATCAAAAAATAACTTAGGATCATGTTATCTTTCGAGATTGATTCTTACAATTTTACGAGTAATAACAACCGTTCACCGTTTATCAGAATTATTGGCAACATAATACGAAATGGTTACTGAAAATTTTATTCGAACACTTCGAAATTTAAAAACGTCCATTGCCGCAGTAATCAGGCAATGAGGGAGGGATAGGGATACAGTGATTGTAACAAGATCATTAATTGAATTTGTATGTAAAGTAAAAGGAATTTGGGACAGTTACATGTATAATACTGGTTTTTGAACCGTTGCTCGACCCACAGCCAATCTCATTGTTTGATACTGCACTTTTCGTTTATCGATTGTGCAGCATCATTGATCAATGATCTACAGGCTGTTACAATATAACTTCCTTTGTTGACGAGTAGATTTTTTAAGCGATTTAAAAGCCCTAGTACAATATGTAATTATAAAAACATCTGAGATATTTTAAAAGAAAAGTAAACGATACAATTTCGCTTTAATTCAATATTAGTGTATAATAAATTTTTTCTAAAGTTTGAAAGTTACACAAATCCTACATTTACAAAATACAATTGTATTTTACCAATATACTATTTAAGTTATAATATTTTTAAAAATATGTCATTGAAACTTGTGAAGTTATAACTTATTTAATAAACCACATAGGTACACAATACTGGTCTCAAGGGAAAAATCCATGGATACGATTTTGTATTTACAAACAATGGCCTTAGTCAGCCCATATTATATGGAATCGAACCACAAGGCAAGAAGTACATACATGTAAAGAAAAACATAAATTGTAACGTTTAAGGTTCCGTACTCCGTACCAAAATAAGAACTCTAAGAGGATTACTTTTTTAAATAGTGTTTAGTATTATATCTGCACACAAAAAATCCTCGATCGATCGAAGTGCTAAGCCCTACGATTTTTGTATAATTTTTGTAACAGTATGTGACTCAAAATAACCGAGTTGCACACATTACAGTTCAATTGTCTAAGTTGTTGCGTTCTTTACGTATTCATAATGAATCAACATGGTGGATGTTCAAACATCGTACATCGAAAGCTTCATATGTTGTTGACTGTATTTACAAGTTATTTGTCACTGCATGAGACGAGAGGTGTATTTTATGAAGAATATATTGTAATTTAAAATTTCTTTTTATTATTAGGTTGGTCGTATTTTTGATATTACTCCTTTATATCACATAAATTGATTTCTTTCTATAAAATTTATATTTGATTTTCTTCTATAAAAATATAGTTACTTATAGTATCAATAAAGAAATAAAGTATTACATAAGAATTAGTGATAAATTCATATACTGCTAGAAATTCATGAAATATTATTAAAATTTGATAAAACTCGAAAGTCATTAATTGAGTATGACTGTATTACACAATTTGTATTCAAGCCCACAACTCTTGACTTGTAGCAAGGAAGAGCAATCAATCTCGAGTTAGCCTATGAGGAAAAATTTGTGGTTTTTCAATACACCCTGTATGGCCGGTGAGTGCGCATGCGCATAAAACCGCGCTGCAGCGGTCTTGCGGCGCAAACGAACGCACGCCGCACGCCGCACCGATGTGAGTACGCATTCGACACATAAACACGACATTTGTGCACGCGCAATTTGTGAAGTGTCAGTTGATCAGTGACAAAATAAAATTATTTATGAAATTATTCTAAAAATATATTCCCGTTGATTGTACTACTTAATGCAAGGTATGTTTGTGCTTAATTATAGGTGTCCAAAAAATCATCTTATACGAAATATCTCAATTTCGATTTGCCAATAATATCAACTATTTGAAATAATGTAAACATGACAAAATAATTTTAATTTTAATAAAGACTAACATTTTATTTGACAATACATACATATTAATAAGGCTGCACGATGTTCAAACTAAATATATATCAAAACAATATTTTAATTTCTTTTCCTAAGAGGTTTGTTTACAAACATTCAAATAGTATCTGGTCCCTAAGTCAAATAAAATTGTAAAAATAGAATGTAACACTTATTAAGAGATTGGTCGTGTTTGAATAGCATTAATCTTACAATGCATCGGTAAGTAATAACAACATTCTGCATCATTTTTTTCATTTTCTAAGTTTAAGTTATTTGTACAACAATGTTATCTTTTTATTACTATATTTAATTGTATTATGATATTACTATACTGTGCTCGCGATTAAATTGTATGTATGAGATGAAATATTTCTTATACTTTTCGTTGCGGAGTTTTTAATAGGTCATATTAATAAATATCCAACTAAAGAAACCTTATATGATTAATATTTTTAGTCAAAATAAAATGTTTTTGGAATACAATTAACTTAATATTAATTTTGCAATAAAATAATATAATATTTAGACATATCGAAGTAAATACAAATTAATTTAATGCCTGGGATGTTCTCTTAATATTATTTCATAATAGTTTTTATAATGCTTTTTAGTTTAACGACAATTGCAATGGACTTTGTTTGCTTAAAAGCTAAATTAAGTGAGCAAATTGGCCTAACGTTTAAGCTCGCTGCTTATGAAACTTGGCAAAGAAAAGCATCAGCATCGGAAATTAAACAGTAGAGTTAAAAAGTCGAATCTTATATTTTCTATTACATTAATATTATTTTAAATTAAAAATTTATTTAATCCTACATTTAAAGTGTATCGATAGATTTTTATAAAAATATTAATTAAACAACAGCATTATATCATAATCATTTAAATTCAAAGGAAATTTCGTAAAAAATAAAAGTTAAAGCGAATATGCGATGTAAACGGCAGCCTCGATATTTTTGTGGAGAAAGCTATGTTATATTTTACTAGCTTTCGAGTCTTAAACTAGTTCGCCAAAATGTACAAAGCACGTGCACACAGCAACGCGGCAGATTACGTGTTCACCTTAATACATCTCTTATGTCGCTTGCAATAGCGTCGGTTTTCTTTATGTAAATATAAAGTTTCACATATGGCTGACTGTATTCATGTATTTTAAAATAAGAATCTTTTGTCTGTTTTTTTTTAATTTGTTTATTCAATATGACCTCGTCGTATACCTTGATTAGTACAATAATATCGAAATAATAGGTAAATAAAAATAACATAGAAATAGGTAAATGAAATTGAAAGTATTGGGACGTTTACTACGACTTAACGTATTTGTACATAACAATATTGAAGGAAATATACAACGAAAAAGAGAGAGAGAAAGAAAGACTGAAATTAAGTTAAGTATAAAGTATAATAATAAAATATGGTATAGGTCGTTTCGTTTTTATACAATACCTTTCCTTTTTATATTTACTACTCTAAAATTAAGGTTAATAGAAAAAATTATTGTCATCTAGTAGATGTCACTATGTTTTAAAAGTAGACATGCTAAAGATATAAATCGTCCTTTGCGAGGATATGAATTTGGCACATATATCTATGATGATTTTTTTCATCGATGGACATAGCCGTGATTAATTTTTTTTTAATTTACATTTGTCAGGCTTTTATTTGACATCGATCAATTTAAATTTCCTTCTTATTGACATACAATAAAAATGTTTTATCTGTAGCAAAGAAAATAATTGGTATTGAACTATTTTCCTATTGTCTTATTTATTTGTAGCTTCATAAATATGTAAGCTGGTAAAAATTTAATATTTGATAATGGTGGTGCTATACACCCACAAGTGGTGAAGCTGCTTCAGGTGTTAACAAAAGGGCTTTAACAATTTGTTCAGAATCCCGAATAACCCGTGGAAATTAAAAACAAGTTGAAGTTGCAAACACTTAATATAGATCACACTAGTTAAACATAATATACACAAAATAGTTTTTATAACTTTAGCTATTGTACTATAGAAACTATACGCAAGTTTGAATTGAAACAGAAGTGATTTTACATACATACATATATGTCACGCCTTGTTCCCAATGGGGTAGGCAGAGGCCACCTCTCTCCACTTGCTACGATCCTGGCACACTTCTCTTGCTTCCTACACTTTCATGAGCGTCTTCATGCATGCTCGTCGGTAAAGTGATTCTAACTTTACTCAATCTGCTTGTCAGATGACTGATCGTATCATTGTGATGCGTTAACCTTAGAATCAAATAACATATCGATTGCGTGTGCGGTTACCGAATAAATCGCAATCGTTGGACGGAACATACGTCGAGTTCCGATGCATGCATAGGCTTATGTTAGAGAACGCGCTCATGCATAGCTGTTGTATATGGTAACTGATTGTAGGATATGCGACTACAGAAAGTATATAAGTAGTTATACACGGTTGCATTTGCATCGTTCTCATGCTATGGATAGTGATATAATAGCTGAAATAATATTTTTAAAGCATTTTAGTAATACTGTTAAAAGCTACTATATAGTAAAAATTATTTAAATATTAATATTAATTAATTAAGTAATAAGTAAGTTTGGACTTATTTTAATTACTTAATAGCTGTGTGTAATGTCAACAGATGGTAGAATCGTTATTGTCGCGATAATGTATAAGATGATCTGACGTATGTCTAATATATATCGTATTTGTTTGTTTGTTTTTTGTTGTTCTTCGTGAAATTATTTTAATATATTGATGGCGGCTATTTTGTGATTTAATATTTTGATTTTGTAATGGACTTATTAATATTAACAGTTTATATATGAGACTGTACATATTTTTTCTGGCAACGCAAGTCAACGAAATTTGTGTCTTTATTACTACCACTTACCAATACTGTAGCACGTCTTTTGTTATGAAAATAAATAACAAATCATTTCTGTGCAAACGCATGTTTAGTATTCATATGACGTTCTAATAGCACGCAACTTGCATCAACAGGCAGCGCATGCGCAGACGCATAACCATACGGGTTGACATTTACGATTGAGCTACCATTTTTGCAATGCCAATGTCAGTGAACGCACAATAAGTCGATTGCGACGTCTGTCAAGATTTTAAAGATAACTTTGCATTCGTCTATTTGAAAAAAATCACCAGGAATATGATAATTATTGTATGTTATTGAGTATACGATACAATAATTATGACTCCATGATCAAATCTGCAGCTAATAAATGCGAGTGAATGGAATCAATCCGTTCTTTTATATGTGGGCGTAGGTCATTATCATCAATATAAAGTTCATTTACACTCAGGGCCTGCACTCTGACTGTCACGTCCCACTTTAACTTCCAATCAGTAAAGTTAATGCTAAATGTGTCGACCTCAGTATATCGTAAGTTCAATTTTAAGAGGGGTTTAGATGGTGTGTGGTATTTGTGTTCACAAATATCCCCAGTTTATGGTTGGCAGTGAAATATCATCGCTTTACCGCGACGCTGCAACTATGGCTTGTCCTCCTCTCGTAGGTTTCTTGTCTCTTCTCTTTGCCGCTTTTGAGGTGTCGCTATCATCGGTTCCCGGGTGTCCCGGATGGGTTTCCTTGTTAGTCATTGCATGTTTTTCGTCTTGTTTTTGATTTGTATTGATGTCAATAATTGCTTGTAAAAGTTTTTCGTAGTCTTTTTTTCGACCATGTTTGTTGCCGCTTCTTGTCAAAGGATACCACTGCATTATAAAGAATGCTGCGTGCATATGGTAGATTCAATACAAGCTTTCATAATTTCTAAGGAAGATACTTATTAGACGTTTTTTGTAAAACAAAACATTTAGATAAACACTATGTATTTCACTGAGGTTTCAATAACAGCGAGACGTCAAGAGTAACGTAAATAAAAAATACAAGTATAAAACACATTTTAATAAAGTTCAAAATTATGTTATATATATATAACATAGGGTAGATAGAGGAAAAACCAACACTAATTATTTTATAAAAATTTTCTTATGGTTATATATTGACAAACAATATATTAATTAATAACAATATTATTTATTTGCCCACGTGGTAATAGTGTCGCAATGTAATATATGTGATTCCTGTGAATGTCGCAGTAAATCTGAAACCACTATAAGATTCAAAAGGTACATTGTCAACTTACGAAATAAAATGGATAGTGATGATTCCCAGTAATTTTACTGACATATCTTACGTGTGAAACGAAACCGGAACACAGTTTCCGCTAGGGGCGCTGTACAAATTTTTCATACAAAAATTTACGGTGTCGCTATCGACTGCAAACGAATGTGAGCTCGTGGAAACTACACTGCTGCTTCGAGATTGAAAGAGGTCCAACTCACCTGGGTCTTTGGCTTGTTACTCCTAACAAGAGGCTTTATCGAAATGATCTCAAGATCAATCCGCTAGATACTTTAAATAAGATTATATTGATTATTCTTACTATTGTTACTTAACTAAGGCAATTAAGATCTTATTTAATATTAATATGGAAAAAGCCCGATTTAACAAATTCATTTAACTAATTGTTTCAACAAGGAATTTATTCAATGTTCAACTAAGAGCTTGGTCAATATTAACACGAAAGATTACTATTACTCGATTTAACACATAACATAGTTAAAACAAACTTGTCGAAGTTGTCTATTTCACAATGGACGGTTGTTGAAAATATTATTAACCGTTGATTCAACATGTTTATCTGCTCGTGATAACTTAGATTATGGATTATTAGAAATGTTCGAATCGAACATAAAACTATAACAGTTAAAATCACGATTGTGCTTATTAGAATTAATAAATAATCTTCATGTTCAGTTCAATCACAGGCCCACGTTTTGATTTAACTAATCGTGATTGTTTAATTTTATTATTATTATAGTTGATTCATTTAATTTTAGGTCAACTAAGAGAAAATCGATTTTAATTAGCTTTCGAGTTGTTAAAAAGGATTATTCAGACGGGTATTAAATTTCTTAAAAATGTAAGTACAGTTTATGTAATTTATTAAATAGGTATAAAAAGTAAACCTTTAAAAGCGTCACACGTAGAAACCAGATATGAAATTGATCATTCTTGAAGCGAGCATTCACAAATTGTGAAATAAAAACGTTTAGGTTTCGCTCAAAATTCACTACACAAGATACTTGAACAAGCGCACAGACGAAATATTTGTGGTGGTACAACTTCTCTCATTACCATAGTAGACGGGGAGAGGAAACAAAAGACAGATAAAAGTTATTTGTCTGTTAAAATAAATTATTAGAGACGCCTTAAAATTTGCACATTTTTAAAACGAGGGTTGTAGTAATTGTTTTCGAGACCAAGCTTTTTGCTATGATTAATATTTAAATTTAACACTGTAATATATATTTTTATATACATTTGAACAGTCGTAATATATTATGTTAGTTCTCTTAATCTGATATTCGAGTGGATATGGAATAGTTAATAATATTATAAAGTCTTTATTACTGATAGATTAATTTTGTTTTCTTTCTGTTGTATTCTTACTAACACTGCCATGTGCGTTAATTTAGTCCAAATATAACTGAAGACAGACAAATAAATCTCAATATATTTAGGAGCGACGAAGCTTATACACCTTGCAAGAGCTTGCAAGGCGAAAGACCAGCCAAGTGTGAATGGCACTAACATACAAAGGGTTTTTTTTAATACTTAGATAAATAATCAATTACAAATAAGTTTATAATAGAAAAAAATGTATTGTGGTCACTAATTGTCGATTTTTTGAAGATATTTTTTAATTCTTCCACATGATATTACTTTATGACAAATATGCGGCATAAAAGTAGAAAAAGGTACTATATTTTGTTTAAGGCGACATAGAAAAATATTTTTTTAACCGCTACAAGATATTGTAGACCTAAATATTTAATATTAATTCCAATTTTATACATTTACGTATACTGAGAAAATGTTCTTGATAATCGGATAGACAGACAGATAACGAATTGATCCTATAAGTGTACTCTAAAAATTTATGTCATTTTATATATCCTAGAGATAAACTGCAGAAAATTAGTTATATAGCAGTTTAATTTAGATAGATTACATCCACTCTGTATTCAGTAAGGTGTTTGGTGATTTTCATAACAGTTTATCCACCGTCGTTACCATTGACGTGTAAAAGTGACGAGATTAAAGCTTCACGATAAAAGCGACACGACCCATTGGACTTACTTAGATAACCGGGGCCTAGCGCGCAAGTAATTTGTGAAAACCATTTCAGCACAGCAATAACTCAATTCCGCGGCGACTCGTAAACTGCCGTTGCGGTGACAATCAGTATAAGTATAAATCTTGAACTTTTAATCATAAGCAGATTTATTTAAAGCTGAAAGATACATAGCAGTAAATTATTTTCATGGATCGTAAAAGATATTCATAAAGGAACTAACAGTCTAACTGATGTATAATATTTCCTTTTCTTTATTCTTTACGAGTATAGTCTTGTGTAGCAATATTCGAATGATTTGATTAATATTTTACTGATTTAATATGTAGAGGCAATAATAGGTAGATGTTTTATTGTACTCACATCACATATTAAAAAAGCTTAAGAACACTGCTTTAAAATAATATACGAGTGTGGAACAATCTCCTCCAGACATCGTTTGATTTAACACTTTTTAATTTAATACATGTATAATTGATTAAATAAATAATGTTGGTTAAATATTTGACAATCTAATAATGTCGTAGACTATATGCCGCAATAAACAAAAACCATAAAATAGAACATTTTAAAGAAAAAAATAATAGTGCTCGTGTTGCAAAAAAGAATGCTAAATGTTTGGAATTTCTTAATGTTAACTTGCGAATCATCCTAAAGCTGTATAGAGCTGCTTGTATGTGAATGTAGGTTTGAGTAAATAACCCGATTAACCTATTTACTATGTAATCAAAAAAAAAACATTTTGTATCTTTCGTGTACTCGTTACGAGTCATCTATTATTGACCATATTATACACCCTAGACACCAACTTCAACTGAAGGAGGGTTATATATTTTGGAAGTATGTATGTATAATTGTTTGGCACGCTCTCCAGCCTAAGCGAGTCGATCGATTTCAGCTTGAGAGGTGTTATTAGATTCGTATTTACTATGAGACTGATACTGGGTATACTCGACTGCGTTTCTGTGTAACTTGGAAATGAAAAAACCCTAAAACAAGAAAGTCGTAGCAGTCGGGTTGTGTAGTTTTTTAAATTACCCTTTTTAAGTAAGTACTTTGTTAAGTAAATGTACATTTTATTTCAAAAGATAATGTAATCGGCTATAACTTAAGAAATATGTTACTTTCTGTTTATAATACAGAAATATGTGAATACACTGAATATTTTCAAAACATCTACATTTTCCCAGTGAAATGTTAAAATTTAAACATATCGCTTAAGTTTACAGATGGTAAGAATTTATGAGTTTGTTGACACTGCCGGCGAAATGTTTTACATACATAATTTTAGAATGTGATGTTAATTTTCTTTATGGTTTCGAGATAAATTATTTAATTCTTTATGTAACTAAGCTTTTAATGTAAAAGTATTGTTAAATAAAATCCAAAACACACAGACTAGCTTTATTTTTAATTAAATTTTCAAGACAGAGTTTCTAATGTACCTACGTCGTTATTAACAATGAATAAAGTGTACTTTGTCTTATCAAAGTAAAAAGGAACGAAAAAATCAATGTAAAATGTACGGAGTAAGTCCAATACTGCCTTTTTTATTATTAGTAGACACACGTAGTAATCCATGGATTATGTAATCATTTATTTTGTACTTCCTTGTTGCTTGTTACAAAAAGTTATGTTTAAAAATTGACAATCCTAATATACGAGTTTAAATGTTTCTCCCCAAAAACATTTAACATTAAATAGTCCGGTTCTTTTTAATTTTATAGCTAATACAGCTGAAATCACAAAGCGAATGCGAAGAAGCTAAGAAATAAATTGCCTCTAAAATAAGCGGATTCCTTTGGACGTCTGCTCGTCCGTGTTGAATGAAAAAGAAAAGAATATTCGGAAACGTTAAAATGTTTTGATCCTCTTAAATATTTATTTAGCGGTTTTGCAATGTTCTTTTTATTGTATTTAATGAGCCAGTTTTGAGTTGTTACAATAGGAATTTTTGATACGTTTGCGTTTTCGCAGATTGGGCTATATTTATTAATAGAATGAAAAGAAAAGCGTGAGGAGCACTCTTGTCTTGTCTACTATTTTTAATAGATTTTCGGCGTTCATATGTTAAAGAAACTCATTGTGACGCAACTTACATATATATCCGTACCCAGTATCCTAAGCCTAATAAGACTGATTAGGCTTTATTCAACTACAGGGATTGATCGGTTTCAGATACACCGTCGAATTTTTCGCAGATGTATATATGTTGTCATAGGATGTTTTCCTTCGCGGTAGCCTACTATAAGTAGCATGTAAGATCTAAAATCATCAATCACTTACAAGCTACTTCCAGGCTTCTCCCAGATGGCTTGTTACCGAACAAGCCATCCGGAACTGGGCTCTGCCGATCCCGAGTGAATACTCCATTAGGGTGGAGAGGTTCCGGCGGGAGGTTTAGCCAAGTTAGGAGACCTTGGGAAAAATACTGGTGTAATGGAGTCCAATATCACGCTTAAAGTGGCTGTTAGTCAAGGATTACTAGAACTTTAAGTATCGTAAACATGACCATAACGAATTTAATAAAAATAGGCTCACTGTTTAGAAATCTAACAAATGTACAACTCGTATTTAAAATCCTTTAGGTAGTCCAATCCTGTACTAAAGTAAATCGATGGTTTAGTTTCTAATAGATGATGCGTGCCTTTTTATCAGTGTTACTTAAATTTAAGCGTTATAGACTCCTTAAGTATTTAAGTATGTAAGTTAAGTACTTAAGTCACTCCACAGATATTAATGTCTATCCTAATATGAACTTTCACTTATATAGAATATATAAAGGCCTTCAATGACAGTTGAAAACGTCAGTTAATAATAAACGTATACATTTTCACAACAGGACGAATAGGGATGAATTTAATAAACTGAGAGCTCTTTTGGAATATTGCGAGTAGCCAGTAGCGCTTTCGACGAAGACCGACAAAGGATTATCAATTTACCATGCCTTATCGAATTTATTAGTTTGAAAAGCTTTAAATAGGTCAAAACAATTATACAAATATATTATTCTATCAAATTGAAGGCATTGATAGCGACTATTCTCAAGTTGTGTTGTTTCGATACATATTTGAAAAAAAAGTTGCTATCATTATATTGTTATTGTTAGCACAGTGAACAAATTTTTCATGCTAATGCTCAAATTTTCTAACTTTTGTTACGTTGACTCGTAAAGTCATGGAATTGGTACCGATACCGCACATAAAGGCGACAGGCTTCTGAAGTAATAATAAACTTTGTAATGTATGTATATAATAATTTGATGCGGTTGCATTTACAAAATCAGAACATATGTCCATTATTAATATAATTTTGTAGTAAGTTGCTGAGTTTGTAAAAATAATTCGTTTGAAACTTTCTTTACTAAGTTCTGTCAAAATTGTCTCATATTATTCCATTTATATGCGTGCAGTTGTTATCAATATAGAAAAATAATATATTTGTTTTTTTGATGCTTGACACGAGTATAAATGGAATGCTATTACTCGTAATTGCGTACAACTCACGTAAAATGTTAATCTCAAGTAATGAAAACAAACAAAACAAATGACGTCCTTGAAACTGTTTAATTTCAAAACAAGAATGTTGGAAATGTAGTTAGGGTAAAATTGTTGCAAGTACTCGGATTGCGTCCACAGAAATTGAAATGTACAGAATTATATTGGCAATAGAACGTGATGGTAAACTGACGGCATTTTGTAGAATAGATAAATTCTTTTACACAAGAATCGGCAACATTAATTTATCTAATTCTACATTTATAATTCAATGATATTGTTATTAATGTATTCTTTAAATAAATAAAAATTATTTGTAGTTGCTGTTTGGAAGTCCATAGTACCTACAGTCAGCAATACGTAAGGTTCAACATGTACAACCACGAAAACAACTTTTATTACATAGGGACTTGCAGCCATTTTGTATATTTGTGTAGTAATATAGTCAAATATTCTAGCTATTTCATAAAAATATTACAATAACAAGATATATTTTTGTAATATTTTATTCACAAAATACATAGTATTTACGCAAACTACATAAACCACTTATGTAATTTTTAAATATACATAACTAAATAGCTTTACTTTTAGCATGTATTCTGCACATCTACACTTGGTTGCAATAAATCGCACCAAGTTATACCGTGTGAAGTAGGAAGAATGCAAAGGTGCTTGACACTACAAGCAGAATAAATGATATCTTATAGATAGATTTAAGCATTACCTAGACCCAGTTTCGTCGCTTCATTGCACTGAGCAATAAGACAGTGACAAAACCAGGTAACCCACAGGTCGGCGGGAGGCGGGATAAGTAGAGCGCATTTACCGTTAATACTTGCTTTTGATGACATTTATACCGTCGGAAGGCTAGCGTTGACTATTGCTTGTTGATCGTTACTTCCGACTACTGCCAAATTTCAAACACTTTCTTCTGGTGGACTATTTTGTTAAATCTACACTTGGCAATAATTGTGATGAGCTATATTAGCTAATAACATATAATTTTTAACAATATTGCTTTTTCCATAATAATGTTTCCCTTATAAATTTAATAACGAAAGTCAGAAAACTTTTTGCGACTTTTAAACACATGATTGACACATTAAACCAATTAATAATACAATTAGAAGGTATATAAACTGTTTAGAAAGTATCAATAAAATATAAAAATCTGCTGAAGAAAATAAGAGTTATTTTCGACAGTGTTTTTGAATCAACTTAATTTTCATAACTATAAGATTCAAGTGTAACAAATAATCACACAGTAGGGTTAAACTGAAATACAAAAATAAATAGTTATATTGTTAGATGTACGAAAGAAGAATAGCATTAATCTTGTAGGTAGCTTATTATTACAACATTTCATAGTTATTAGAATTTATTTATTTACATTTAAAAAATATGCATATATATTCAAAATATTATTTTGTTACTATGAATTCTCCATATAGTTCAAATGTCTCTATCAGTAATCAATACACGTCTTAAGGATGTTCAGTTTTCCAGCAGTTCCTTGTTACGTGATTGGCGTCGCCAATGTATCACAGGGAAATAGGAAAAGTTTCATTATAATTTTAATCCTTTATAAGCTATGTATTTAGCAGCACTATAATTTTAATCTATAAACTTAATTATAACTTAAATCTATCAAAATATGTGCGAACTATTTTTTATATGCGAACTTTGTAAGGCCTAGATTACTATAAAATAGTTAATATTCTCATGTAATTTGAATGTATCCTGGTGGTCCTTACAAAACGAAAACTATCCATCTTAATCTACTTATTATATATTAATGAATTGAATGAATATAATGAACACTTTTATTATTTTATGTTGTTGTTTTACTAAACTCTACTACATAAGAGGAACATTGTTCTTCTAGGTTTCGCAATAGTCTATCGGATGATTTTGTTATCTGTCAGTTCTCAAAGTGTTATCTGTCAAAAGACTCACATCTCTACGATACATAATATCCCAAATAACTTATATATACGGACACTAAATATGTTATATTTACTGTCACTTTGTTTTAGTTTATTATAGTAATTTTCAGTAAATTTAATATAGTTATTGGTTCGTATTTGATTTAATTATATTTCAAGAGTAAATTATCACACGTTAAGTCGTGTATATTGTATAATTCAGCAAGCTAGACTAGTTTTTAAAAAGGAGTAACTTTTTCAATATTTTTATTTAACTTTATTAAAAACTTTAATGACAATAAAGATTTTTGTATTATATTGTTAATTCCTATTCAAGTATGAAATGGAATACATGTGAAAATAAATATCATCTATTTAAATCGCTTAATTTTAAACTAGTTCGTTAAAATAAAACGGCTGGAAATATATATCTTTGTGTATTTGATTGAGTTGTATTCTCAATATATTTAAAAAATATAAGATGTAGTACTGGCCCTCTAGTTAGGCTTTAAATTATGTTGTAAGTACTAAAATAAGCATTATCAATTGTATTGTTTCAGGTTCATAATGCGACTACTACTTGCGACGTTGGCTGTCCTAGTGGCCGGGGCTTCCGCCGAATGTAAGTATTAATTTTTTTTTAAGTTAAGACACTAGTGTCTTTGAAGGTGTGTCACCAACCCATTCACCACAGCATAGTTAGGATACTGGGTATGATGCCTTGATGTGATAGTTTTATTTTCCGATTTATTTTATTTTTGTTATTATGTGCACTTGGCATCTTCATATTCAATTTTACCACATATCAAAATGTAAATTTGCGTTAAACTCCAAAAAAGCGTTGTATAGCAATTACGCGCTGCTATATGTTTGCTGCTATAGTAATGCAAGTATGTTCATGTATTAGTATGTCTAAATGTCATCTTAATATATTTATTAGGAGGATATGTTATACTAAATAAAAAATAAATACATATTTACCATTGTATTAAAATATTTCTCTTAATCAAAATCAAAAATCCAAATCAAAAAATCATTTATTCAGTCTAGGCTGTTACAAGCACTTGTGAAAGTCGAAAAGCTACGCCATCTATAATTTACGTGTACTATAGCTTATATATTCAGTAATGAATTGCTTATTTTATGTCTGAATATTACTAAATTATCTTACGGTTTTGTTAATTAGTTGCTACCCCATATTTATAAAAAAAAACATCAGCATATTTGTAACTATTCTATGCTTTTTTCGATCTTGCTTAGCAATTTTAGTTTACTTTTAGGTTAGATTGATTAAAACATTTTATTAGCTTTGTTTTAAATTCATTAAATGAGAACATATATTTAGTAATCGAATATAATTAGGAGCATTTTGCGATTAATGCCAAAATTTATAAGTACGTCCGCCATATATGGTTCCAATTTCCTGTGAAGTGGTGTTTAAGTTCCATTGCTGAACTTGTAAACAAAATAAACTATATCTTTCCAGCTGACAGCAAAGCGCGCATAGTATGCTACTACAGCAACTGGGCGGTTTACCGGCCGGGCGTGGGCCGCTACGGCATCGAGGATATACCCGTGGACATGTGCACCCATATCATCTACTCCTTCATAGGTGTCACAGAGAAATCTTATGAAGTTCTTGTTATCGATCCGGAGGTATGTTCACAGTAAACGCTGCTTCTCTACACGGCAAATTAGTTAAGAGTATCTGAGCCGTTATTGGTTTGCTTTGCGTCGCCTATATATTGCTTGAACAGCCTGTAAATTCGGCTCAATTCGCTAGGAATGCACTAGGTATGTTCACTTGCATGACTGGAGGAGCCACCACAGTTCTTGCCTACCCCAAACTAAATCAAGGCGAGAGTGCAAAACTCATCTGCGGTAAACAGCATATGTCTATAAAAAATATACATAGGAGAGATACTTTATGATATGTTATTTATAACTTTCTTATATCACTCATGAATGCTAATGATTAATAAGTTATTTACAACTATAAATGAAATATTGTTTTTTTTTAGCTGGACATAGACCAGAATGGCTTCAAGAATTTCACGTCACTCCGCTCTTCACACCCTGGCGTCAAGCTCATGGTGGCGGTGGGCGGATGGGCAGAGGGCGGCACTAAGTACTCGCAAATGGTTGCACAGAAGACGACCAGAATGGCTTTCATTAGAAGTGTTGTTGGTGAGACACCTTTTTATATAAGTTAGCAAGCCAGATTACAAGCTTATAGTCCCTTTAGGAAAAAAGGGGTCAACCTCGGAATTTGAGATAATAAGCTGGAAACTCGTATACAGCTCTATTTTGGCGTTCTAAAAGTTGTCTCAAAAGTCTCATATTATCTCGTATCTGCGTCGTAAGTTATTCGAGGTCAAAGGTCACGTTTTTTTGCAATTATCTCCGTTTCTATAGTTCTAATCACTTCAACATGTATTATAAAAATTGAAGATAAAAAAATTGCCATAACTTTTGTCTCAACTTTTTTTCTATACGCTCAACCCTTTTCGAGATAGAGGGCGGAGAATACCCAACGCTCAGGCATACATACTGTAATACAAGGTCAACCGTATTAGTAACTGTAGTAAACAGTTACTCGGTTAAACAGTCATGATTAAATACAAGACTTAATTTTTTAAAATAGTATTTTAATACCTGTGTAAAGCCTTCTGGTTTCTCAGGAATCAGGGCAAATAAGAAAGTTTGTGAATTTTCTTTATTAATTTTTACACCGAGGCACTGATTCTCAGAATCTCAATCATGGACACTACATAATTAGATTTATGATAAATAATTTAATGGTATAGGTCTGGATTCTTTACAGAAGTGTTACAAGATCAGCAGATCTATTGTAATGTAGGTAATTAAACCACGGGAAACTAGGAATTTGTTGAAACAATGTAGTCTTTTCTTAAGGGTAAATATTATCTATGATGATGTATGGTTGGCTAGCACGATTTGGAAAAAGTTTATACTAAAATAAAAGGAAAGAAGCCTTTCATTACAGAATTGTTGTTCGTTCTGTTGTTAAAATATTCGAACTGTATTTTGTGATAGTTTAACTTTATGTGTGTAACAGTAGATCTGTATGTAAATGTTACCTACAAGTTATACGTTATAAAGATCGCTTTTGTCAATCGTTTCTTCTAATTATTATTAAATGCGAATAATACCCAACTTTTGAACTTGAATAACCGTTCGAATAAATAAGAAAATGATTCAGACGATATTATATTACGCAGATAAGCCGGCAAAGGGGTTTTGTAAGGATTCCGGTAATACGTTGTCATTTACAATAAAATTATGGCGGTAATTAAAACGCACATTACGTCGCAGATACCACGAGGTCCCCCGAGGTATTCTTGTCTTGTGTAAGCATTAGAAATAGCCGAGATAAGGCTGTTATGTGACAATTATTGCAACACTACGTTACATATGTTTGTATTGTCTGCGACTATGCACTCATGTTAGATTGATATCATAAAGATCAAGGAAGTTAAACGTTCTTATACAATTGTTATAAATAATGTTAAAATGACATCCTAAGAATCAGCTTTGATGAAATGTTAAATAGATTGTTACTTTCTAATATTTGAGTATCGATGAATACCATCGTAGTATAATCTAATCTATCTATAGAATAATAATTTTATTTTTATCTAAACAAACTTGTAATGAAAACCACCGTTCTTTGTTACAAATATATGTAATACTACAAACTTGTACACTGACTGTTCACTTTAAAACTAACTCGTCGACTGTTGCTTAAGAACTAAACTGTGCTTAGTTTTTTTTTTTTTTTTTTTTTCCTCGCGGGAGGAGGCAGTGAATCCTCATAGGGGGCACGCCACCACAGTGGTCGTTTTGACAACCCCCTGGTGCTCGGACGACCTCGCACCGGATACCACCCGCGCCGGTCTACGGCGGGTGGTTATGTTGGACTCTGACGGAAGGTCAGCCTACCAACTAAACACTGCCTAATGCCTTTGGCCGGGCAGAAAGCCTGGGGCCTATCGGCTTTATCGGAACGCTCGCCCTCTCAGGGGAGGGGGCGAGGTAGCGCAGCCCTTAACGGTGCATACGCTTCAGGGGATAGGCCGGTTCCCAGAGTGGGTCGGTCAGCTTGTTTGTGTACAGAAGGTACTTAGTGACCCGTGCTGTTCGGCGGCGCAGATGCCGCGTCCAGCAGGGTTTGCAATTTGCAAGTAATGAGATCGGGAGGGTCGGTGAGCGCGTTTCTAGGGCGACGATATGAGGGGGAGGAGGAGGGTGCATAGTTTGCAGCCTCTCGGACTAACGGGTTGGGGTGTACGGATGCCGCTTTGAAGAAGCGTTCCGAGAATTGTTTAAGGGTTTGTTGGATGGTGGGGAGGTCCACGTCCCTATGGAGATCGTGGCGTCTAACATAATATGGAGCGTTGGTAGCTCGGGTTAAGAATTTATTCTGCACTACCTGGAGTTTGTGCAGGATATTGGGGTTTGCGTGGGCAAAGACGGGCGAGGTAAACTGTGCTTAGAGACTAGGTCACCTTATATACCTTCATTTTGCCGCCATTTCATTTCAGTCCGCATCAGTGGCGCCAAAACCACAGTTTCCTTTTAGTCAAATCAAATACCATTTAACATTACAAGTGCTTGACTTATTATACAATTTAATACCTTTTTATATAATAAAATCATAACATTCGGCCATCCTACAAAGTGTTGCCTCCTGGCAAACACCTAATAGTAAACTAAATAGACACATAACAAATCGAAACATTGCTTAATACATTTTTTTTTTAGCTTAATATGATTTACATGTAAATAATGTAATGATAGTATTTATTACATTTTCATTTTAATATATAATATGAATGGATGGAAGTTATGTATTTATACAATGCAATTAACCACACTTTGTTACTTATCATAATTAAACATAATATTAAAAACAATCAATTTTCAAAAATATCCAAACATGAAAACACAATCATAACATTGTCGATAATTTTCCTTTTCTGGTTTAATTTGATACATATGTTTTCATTCATTTATATAAAACTATGTAATATTGTCAATAATAAATATGTTAATATATGACAGAAATTATTATATAATGTGCCTTAATAATAATAATAATTTATTTGCTAAAACATGGTTACATAAGATGTTACAGTTTATTTGATTTCCAGCATATTTTATTGAATTTCAATGTGCAAATATTATACATTTTAAAATATTAATCAGGATTCAGTACTATCAAAATCGTCATATTAATTTAATTAAAAATTATTACAAATAATAATTAATAAAATAAACATGTCATAAGAAAATTTAAAAAAAATACATTATGGTCAAAATAATATTATTAATATTCTAGTAAAAATGTCAAAAAAAAAAAACATTCATTCACATTAATATCTCTTTATAAATTAGATGCATATAGACGTCAAACATAAAAATATTAGGGCACTTTATCATTTAGAAAATCATTTATTGAATAATACATTTTGTTCATTAAATATTTAAATAATTCTGTTCTAAATTTAGTTAAGGTCAATTTTTTTATGTCAGAAGGTAACTTATTATACAAACGAATAGACATACAATATGCATTTTTTGAAAACACCTTAAGTTTTTGGACTGGAACATATAAATCGTCTCCTTTTCTACCTCTATAGACAAAATCTTTTTTTGTTCATATAAGTGGAAATATTTTTTTACAAACACTCCCATTTCAAAAATATATAAAAATGGAATTGGTAATATTCCAAGTGATTAAACAAAGGCTTGCAAGAATCCAAGTAACCTGCACCACAGAGTGACCGTATAAATTTTTTTTTTTGATTTTAAATACTTGAATTGCATTTACTGAATTACCCCACAGTATGATATCATAACGCAATACAGACGAAACATAACCATTACTTGAAATTGAATTACTTTTTCTTTTTATTTTTATTCTTAATTTTATGGAATAAGATCGATTCTCGCACGTCACGCAACGAAATTACCTGAATATTTATAACTATATTAATTGGCCATTATATTAACCGTTACTACTATTTTTATCGACGTTACTACAACTACTGTCATCTGAATTGTGTAATTCTAAAGCTTTAATACGGATCCATGGCCGCATCCTATCTGCGGCTATTACAGGTTCATATGTTTTGCCTTTCTTTGTAAATCGTGAAATCTGTGTCTCCTTCGTCACTGGAACTACATGATGAAGTTGAATCCTTCGCCTCTTTGGTCTCTCCACCCGCCTTCGACGCATAGGCGGACTATCTGAAGGAGTACCGGCTTCATCTTGTGACATCATTGTTACAACCCACTGGGAAGGATACACAATTTTCGACATAATTCATTCAATAACAAATCCAAAATCAAAGAGTGGCTTTAAGAGACTACTTTTAAATTAAGTACTAAACATTAAATAAAAGGTACTGTGCAACACCCACAGCACATTTTCTATAGATTGTAAGTGTCCTTTCAAACTAAGCTTAATACTTTTCTGTTAAACTTCTATCGCATCATTAGAATTGGAACCTAGCACAAGTAGCCTTTTCTTTTAGCCTTTTATCATATTATACAACTAAGTAAGTTACTTAGTTCACTTATACATTCACATCCATTACACTTTATCCATTTACTCATACACTAAAACATACAACGTACCTTATATATTATAATACACTGATACGAACACCCATACACATCTATCAGCATTACGTAATAAACACCAGCTTTTATGACATGGTACCGGTTATTGTGATAATGATTATAGATATTTTAATTAAACATTATTTAAAAAAATATTTATTAATACTAAAACTCACTAACATATTCACACACATACCTTATACTCATACATTAGCACATAGAATATCTCTAATCTAATATATATAAATCTCATGTCACAATGTTTGTGCTCAATGAACTCCTAAACTACTTAACCGATTATAATAAAATTCGCACACCATGTGCAGTTCGATCCAACATGAGAGATAGGATAGTTTAAATCTCACATTATCATCAACATCATCATCATCATCATCAATTTTAAAAATTCTTTCACCAATAGAAAGCCACATTATTGCGGAGTGTCATCATCATCATCATCAGCGGACGGCGCGCGATGGCTTCGGGTTTAATTCAGTTCGCTTTCGTGCTCGCTTCGGGGATTATTAATATTATGCCCAACGAAGTGGGTGCGGGTCAGCTAGTATATATAATACACTAATACGGACAGATATATACACCTATCAGCGTTACGTAATAAATACCAGCTATTTTTTTAATACGAATATGATAGACACCACAAACATATTAAATGAATTCGATCGTGCAGAATTTGCCCGCTCGATTGGTTGTAATATTTAATCTTTACCGAACTTCCTTACGAAGCGGGACACATATAGCTTAAACATTATTACACAAAATATTACATATGTATCACTAATTTAGACGACTTATTACTTTCGTTAGCACAGTTGACATTCGAGGTAGACATTTTAATACTCACAGAATGCAGACTCAATTTACTAAAACCGATCCCAGTCATACCTAACTACACCTCTTATCGCACAGTTAATAACCTAAATCAAAATGACGGCGTTGTCATTTACATAAAAAATTGTCATCTAGTAACGGTCAGTGAACTTGGTCTAGTGGAAGGAACCGGTTTACAACTTAAAATATGCAATTATATAAGTCTAGGTGTGTACCGGTCACCGTCAATACATAATGCAACAAATTTTATTGACTCACTCGATAATCATTTGGCTTATATCGCATCATATAAAAATATTTTGATAGCGGGTGATATTAACATAGATCTTATAGTCGCACAAAATGAGATAACAATGGAGCGTAACAATAGATTAAACTACCTAAACACCTTGTCCTCGCACGGATTATTGCCAGGTCCATACTATATCGACCAGGGGGGGATAGTTGCCTAGACCACGTCATGCTGAAACTCGAGAACAATAGCAATAACTCGGTTATTGTAGCGGTTCTAAACCATCGGCTAGTCGCCATAATTATGACGAGGAAAAAAATATTAACTATAAGACCATAACTGATTACGCTGCTGCTTGTTAAGATTTATCGGTAACAGATTTATCTGATTTAAACAGCTACCAGGACCCGGATATTTATGCACAATCATTTATTGACAGGATAAGAAATATATTGGCTAGTAATTCCAAAATGACACTAAATAACACCGAATATAAAATAATTAAACCATGGATAACGCAAGGAGCTCTGAAATGCATTAGGTTAAGAAATAGTATGCAACTAAAATTAAAAATCTCATTCTCACAACGATATGATTAAGAATAGCATATAAACGCTTTAGGAACTACTGCAGTAATTTAATTAAAAGGCTTAATGCTTTTAACAAACCACATTTTCTTTTTCTTATTTACTTATCTTGTACTTGTTGCGTATCCCACTTCTGAGATGTAATGAAAACCACCGTTCTTTGTTACAAATATATGTAATACTACAAACTTGTACACTGACTGTTCACTTTAAAACTAACTCGTCGACTGTTGCTTAAGAACTAAACTGTGCTTAGAGACTAGGTCACCTTATATACCTTCATTTTGCCGCCATTTCATTTCAGTCCGCATCAGTGGCGCCAAAACCACAGTTTCCTTTTAGTCAAATCAATACCATTTAACATTACAAGTGCTTGACTTATTATACAATTTATACCTTTATTATATAATAAAATCAAACAAACTGGATAAAATACTAAAGCTTAAATGATGTTTTGTCAGTATTTTAGATGTCTAGGCTTGCTATATCTTTGATATACCAATGTTGGTACATATATTATGGTAATTGCATTATTTAATTAATACAATAATAAATACAAATACAAATAGCTATCAAACTATTGTATAATACAAGTAAGAAGAAAGATTGCCGTTACTAGACTGTAAAAATCCTATACGCTCTTTTATGGGGAATGCATAACATGTAACAATAAGGCGCAGTAGGTGTTCGCGATTTGGTTTTCATTAGAATCGAAGCCATGTGAAAAAATAAACTTATGAAAAAAGGTCATTAAAATGTTAACGTTACATAAATGTAATTTAATTTTGTTTTGCGTAAAGTAATTAATACAACATAAACTATTGTTTTATTTCATTAGTGAAAGTGATAAAATGTGAGAACTTGTGTAATCTTGTAAAGGAAGCGGTTTGCAATTATTGCCAGCTTCCCATTAACGACGCCATAAAAATACAGCGAGAAAAAAAAATATTCTTGACGTTTTTTTCCAGTACATCGTTGATTAGTGAACTAAACTTCAATAACTAACTTCAATAACGTGCAAAAGTAAATATAAAAACGAAATATAAAATTGGTTTTCTGAATTTATATTTGTCTATGTATGTTGTTTGTGTATGTGTCTGTACTTGTATATATTTGAAGAAATTTTAATACATTGATCCATTCTATTCTTTTCCAATGAACTTACCTTGTATTATTCGTATATAATTTTATTTTAATAAGTTTTTGCCTTACCCAGTATTGTTTGTTTTACAAACTTAGAAGTCACTAAATATTGATATATTTTTTACTATAATAATATCATTATTTGATATATATAAATATTATAGAATTTTTATTTTAAACATAGTTGAGATTAGAGAGAAACGTGAAAACTACCTATAAATATAATTACTTATAAAATGATCATAGAAAATTTGGTATTAAATTAGATGTTAAATTCTGTATTATAATTATAAAATACAGAATTATCTAGTTCAATATTTCTCATGAATTGTGCAAAGCGTATCTCTGTCTCATTGTCAAGAAATTCTTCATTCTATCCCAGTAAAATTAAAATTTGTAACACGCACAATATTATTGAATTTACGGCGAAGCCCATTGACACGTGAAAAAATTCCGCATTCATTTGCATAGCTATGGGATCGTTTGTTGACGGCTGTGTTATATTTTTCGCATCCTAACGCATTTATTGCGAGTGTCGTAAGGTCCGTATTAAGATTCGGGACTTCCTCAATAATTGTCGGTAAATACAAGGGACTTTTTAATTCTGCTCGATAGTCTGCCGTTTGTTTCCCGAGCAAATGTTTGTCTCGTTTTGACATCGACATTGAATGCGTGCCCCTGACCTGCCCTCGTGTCTATTAAATATATAGCGGGAATTCTGCTGAAACATTTTTACATCTAACGGGATCATTCAGTTGTAAAATTATAAATCAATTCGTTACGTTTGAGTATTTGCGATCTCGTACTATGAAGTCTTTGTTCTGTTGTTTTTTTAATACTAATGGAATAGATAATTTTTTTAATTATATGATTTAAAATTAATTTAATTTCATTAATATTAATTGAAAATACAACGCAAGTAAGTTCGTTATAATATAATATATAAAGTGAGAATAGAGAAAAATATGAAAATTCATTCATAATACTATTAGTACTTTTAGGACTTGCTTTATTTAAATATTTTGTTAACATGATTTATTAAAAACAATAAAGACGATACATGAGCATGGGGGATGTGTCGCAGAAGTAAATTATAATATAAATCATTATGTAAATGAGATATCAATATTATTTATTATAAATGATTAACACATTTCGTGCTCCCCACTCGGGTCTGAGTGGGGCGGTGCTTCCCACTCGGATACGGGCGAGCGTCCCGTTTATTTTGTAGTAGTCAGTAAACTGATCCGAGTGTTCGGCACCCAACATGCCGTGTGCCGACCACTCGGATCCCAAAAATGTGTTTTTTTATTGAAATAATAATAATAACAATATACATTTATCCAATATTATCAAACATTCACATGTACTTAATCAAAATTCGTCTTAAAAATTTTTGATTCCCAGCTATTATTTTTTATTTATTTTGAAAGTAGTGAATGTGCTAATAAATACCTGAAGGGTCAGTAATAAATAAATTAAGTATGCTTTGCTCCCTTTCTTTTCGTTTATGCCCCCAGATAGTGGCAACAGGTTCACCCCCTATTATGCTGGGACTTTAATCTTAAACACCCCATCATAATTGTTCGGGAAAGAAGCGTGTTTATTTATACCAGGTGTTACAAGCGTGAAATAATTAATGGAATTAATGGTGTGTTTAAATTGGTAGTGAAGTTTGTGTAGAAAAAAGTTTGGAGAACGCAAAATTTATCTATATACTCTAATTTTCTCATTTATATTACGGCCAGTAAATTCCTGAATACCAAAGAGTTTATTTCCCTGATGCCAGCCTCTGTCTTCCATCATAAAGCTATTCAGTACGAACGAAAAAATGGGGAGTAATAATAATAAATAAATAAAAAATAACAATAATAAAGAAATCACAGTTATGGGGGGTACATATGTGTTGGTAAAAAATTCTTGATAGAATGATAGGTGTAGAAATGTTAGTTCAAAGTTTTGGTTCAAGCTGAATTGTTTTATGTTGAATGAGATCTTACGAGTATAATGCTTTCTCTTTCTTCTTCATTCTTTAAATGAAGCGTCAAGCACCTTGCAAATTGAAAAAGAGAGCGATTCTCTTATAATTGCTATTTTTGTATTTGGACTTCATCAAGGCGTTGGAGACATTTGCTGCGATTTTTCATCAACATTTTTATTTTTTCAACCAATAGACGCTCATTGAATGGATCCAAGGATCATCACTTCGGTCGGAGTTGTGCTCCTAGCGTTCAGCGTCTTCTTGCGATCTTTACCAAATCGTTTATACATCTTGTGGGAGGCCTGCCAACCTGTAATATTATTAAAAAAATATCTTCACTTTTGTATTAAGATTTTCTGTAATACTCGGTTCTTAACGATATATAAATATATATGTATGCATATTTTTAATAGATTTCTTGAGCAAATACGGCTTCGACGGTTTGGATCTGGATTGGGAGTACCCTGGCGCGGCTGACAGAGGCGGTTCATTCTCAGACAAGGACAAATTCCTCTACTTTGTGCAAGAGCTGAGGAGGGCTTTCATCAGAGCCGGTAAAGGCTGGGAACTTACTGCAGCAGTACCGCTGGCTAACTTTCGACTAATGGAAGGGTACCACGTACCTGAGTTGTGCCAGTAAGTTATAAAAAATACTACAAACAATTTCATATACAAATAAAATCAAGATATTTTACTACTCAACGCGATTTATTATCGATTCTCTGCAGTCATACGATTTTTTGCATCTTTGATCGAAATATTACTGCGTTAAGTTTATGCTATTCTTAATTAACAGGGAGCTTGATGCTATCCACGTGATGTCGTACGATCTTCGCGGCAATTGGGCCGGGTTTGCGGATGTGCATTCGCCTCTGTACAAACGGCCGCACGACCAATGGGCCTACGAGAAACTCAATGTTGTAAGTGTTTATAAAATCTTCAAACATTATATTGTCATTTCCTTATTACAATCGATTGCAAAACATGGAAAATATGCAACGTCTCCATACATACATGGTACATACAAGACTGAGTAGGGGCATGCAATTCGTCGCTATCTTGAGAATTAGCATGACATGCCATGTCATTTTTGGACCATGAAATGTATGGTTATACCTGACACAAATTTGCGTCTAAATTATGCAATGTATTTCTAAGGATGAGTGGGCTGTTCAGATGCGATGTTGTTTTGGCTTGGAGACATCACTGCGGAGGACATTTATAGTAGTAACAGTGGGCGCAGACGTTCGGTTATGAAGCAGGCGTAGGATAATCATCGCTGTTCGTTCTGTGTTTGAGACATAAGGTGGACACTGACATGGTATCACATTTACGATGGTGCAAATTTTGATCAAACGTATTGCTGAGGCCACTGCCTTTCATGGCATTTACATAAAACAGGAGAAACAGACAGTATTAACAATGTGATGCGAATCCCAAGTGCAGTAGAACACCATAGACTTGCGATTGGCCCGGCGACCCCGTGGCATACTGTAGTGCCACTAGTATCATCGAAGTTCAATAGCATATCCCAGCAGGCAACTTGCGAACTCATCCTTTTAGGATTTAGAGCTTACAGTAGGACATACAGTTTTCATGACATGTTGTTATATTAGTAGATAATGATCCAGCTCTTTAAAGAACCATTGCTTCTGACCATTTTTCAGAACGATGGACTCAATCTCTGGGAGGAGAAAGGTTGTCCGACTAATAAACTGGTGGTCGGTATACCGTTTTACGGGCGCTCTTTCACATTATCCGCTGGCAACAACAATTACGAGCTAGGGACTTACATCAACAAGGAGGCTGGAGGTGGGGATCCTGCTCCCTATACCAACGCAACCGGCTTCTGGGCGTATTACGAGGTAATTACATTATTGAAAAAGGGTTGAATGAACCATTTTAACCAAAACCAATTCAGGTTTCGATAAAACTTTTAAAAAGTGGTAAGACTTTAGACGTTTATCAGACATTTATGTTAAATTGACGTGGGGGTGTTTGAATTGGGTTTAGATTTATACATATAACATATGCAAAAACCGAGCCAGACTAATTCCAACATGAAGTTTTGACAGGGATCATCTACACATTTTGTTTGTCAAAACTATGCTCTAACTATGTATCAGACATTTATGTTAAATTGTCGTGGGGGTGTTTGAAGTGGGTTTAGATTTATACATATAACATATGCAAAAACCGAACCAGACTGATTTTAACATGAGTTTTGATAGGGATCATCTACACATTTTGTTTGTCAAAACCATGCTATTTTGATGGATAAACTATGGGTATTATTATTATAATACCCATAGTTATATTGTAATGATTAACCATGTGCACAAGAGAGATGTTTTGTACTTAGATTTTTTTTGTAATAGAGCTTTAGAATCACCGTGATCTTTCCTGGATTTGACGCCATAACGTCTAAGTAGTATTCTTGTATCCTGACAAAGAGGGATTTTCCAAGTATCAAATTCACAAAAATCATCAAGTATCAAGTATCAATCATGCTTTCTAACCACGTATATAATTGGCGTTACTTTACAATTGAATTCAAATCACTTTTCATATATTGTTAACAATGTAAATAAGTTTCCACAGGTTATTTACGATACACATATTTCTGTATTATATAAAAAAATATGAATAAAATAAGAGTAGGTATGGCTTAAAAACATTAAATAGTATTATAAAATGATATGAATATATTATGAAATGATAGTTTTGTAATAAATCAACATATTTTTGACTTACTTAAGACAAAAACGCCGATTATATTATGGGGACGATATTTTTTAATTCGCTGTTGAAAATTCACTTTTTAGTTTCTTAGTTATTGAAATGTTCAGTTTTTTAGTTGTTAAATAGTGAAGTTGAAACACACATTCACTTTCTTCTTCATAAATTTTATATCATATATAAAAAGGAACTTATTATACTGCACTTATAATAGCGTATCGTATAATCGTGTAAAAAAATATAGTGATATAACAATAATGTCATTTTATACATTCAAAATATGCAAGAAATTAGAATTTGTTTGATAATGTTTAAATGAAGCATAACAAGAATAATGTTATCGTGGAACAAGAACGTTAAAGTTAGAATTCGTACGATAATATTATACAATGAATTATATCTCCCGGTATGTTTTAGTAAGTTGAACACAAACAATAACTCGGTAATAAGTATTCTGAGCTCGAACATTCCAGTTCGTTGCATTAGAACAAAATATATGAGATTGATTCCATAATAATCATTTCTATACATTTTCGTGATTTCTATTTAATCGATTTCTATGTAATCGAACGCGAAGGATACTTTGTCTAAGTCTCAGATCTATTTCAGGCGGCAACCGTTTCGGTAGCTCAAAACAATTTCCAATCAATACTCTCTATATCTGTTTTTGTTGTATTGATTTTACATACATACAAAGTTTTGACAATTCGGTTCACATGAATAAGGAATAACTTTGAACACTGAAACTTACTTATATAGATTGAAGGCGTGTTAATATAAACAGGCGTTTTTATTCTAATATTATATTCGAGATTTCTATTCTAATATTATGCAATTAAAATAAATTATGCTTAGGTATCAGGTTTCCTCGACACCCATAAAGAATACTTTTGTTCTGCTTATTGGTAGGCCAGAACCAAACCCTTCAGTCAAACGTTGTTGTGGCAAATACAACGAAATAATAAGGATGGCACGGTCACTGACGTGTTCCATAATTAAAAACCAAATTTATGATGATCGTTGTTTTTGACTGGAAACTCACGAGGATAAGCTATGTTTATCTTTCTTAAGGTACCATTATGTTATCAATGCTTTATTAATACTTATGTTAGGTTTGGTTATTTATAAAATATATACAGAATATATGTATGTCAAACCATTGCAAATAATAATAATTTTATTAAATATATTAATAATTAACTTTTAAATTTTCTCATAATAGATATGCACAGAAGTCGAGAATAAAGATGCCGGCTGGACCAAGAGATGGGACGAGCATGGCAAATGCCCTTACGCATACAAAGGCACACAATGGGTCGGTTACGAAGACCCTAAGAGTGTGGAGATCAAGATGAACTGGATCAAGGAAAAGGGGTACTTGGGTGCCATGACCTGGGCGATCGACATGGACGATTTCAAGGGCCTCTGTGGAGAAAAAGATGTGCTCATTAAATTGCTTCACAAGCATATGAGCACTTACACAGTTCCACCGGCGAGGACTGGACACACAACCCCTACCGTAAGTTAATATTAAAGCTTATAAATAAATATAAAATAAATAAATAAATAAATAAATAAATAAAAATAAATATTTGTTACACTTACACCAATTAGCCTAGCCCAAAGTAAGCTCTGTAAGGCTTGTGCTAATTTTCGAAGATTGAACTTGTTGAGTTGAGTCCACAGTTAGAATTACTATTTTAGGTCGCAAAATTGTATTGTTGTACGATCTATTAGTATACTCTGCTATATTTTGTAGTCTTTATCCATTAATTATTTTGTATTTTAATTTTATCATAAAAGAGACGTATATTTTTACCTATTGTAAATTAATATATAATTTAATGTATTATAACCTACAAATTAAAAAAAAAACGGATAAATAAACTTAATAAAACTAAATAAATCTGGCCCAAATTGCCATTAATTGGCAACATACCCAGAAGGCTGGCAGCATTGGCAACGTTGTATGACTTATGACTTTGCCTCAGGGTCACAGAGTCTCGACCCCAAAAGGCTCAAATATGCAAATTTTATAAACCAATTATAAAAATCTTATTAGGCAATGTCAATGCTTAATGGCAAATAATTGCAAAGTATTAAAATCGTACTTTGACCATAATTATATACACATAATAATTATATACATACTCATAGTTTCAAATTAATGCCGTAATAGATACAAAAGTTATTTTTTTTTTACGTAAAAATGTGTTGTAAGCTAAGAAATCTTACAATGTTGTGACAAAAGAAAACCTATTGTATAGCTGAGAAAGTTAGAAGCAAATATATCAAGATCTATGTAACAATATACGAGAAGTTCGGTGACTTTTGTGATGTACGACCACAATGTGTCATGGAAATGAGTACACGTCTGGGTGTAGTTGGTTAGTAGGTATTTTTGAAAGATTTCCTGTAACGCTTGTATTCGGGTCAATTAGAATAGCACACGTAAAAATTATAAACATTACATTATCTGGCATCAAATCATTATAACCAGTTAAAAAAAAAGATTTATTGTTTGTATTAATTGTGTATTAATTGCCACGGCTATTAGGGAGTTTTTGCCCTTTCTTGACTCACTCAGTTTACTCTTAAGAAAATAGGTTTTTCAATATCATCTTATACATTAGCCGTACTTATCATCCTTGACATAATTATCCCTATTATTACAAACCTCTTAAATCGATCCATATCGTACTCCACTTAGCCAAACTGAAAAGAGGAAAATATTACACCACTTCTCAAAAAACACTCGACTTTCACCGATTATCGTTCCACGTCCATATTGCCTTCTCAACGGTCTTTTAAAAATAATACAACGTTAATCTCTGGTGATATTTGCTTCGGAGTGAATAACCGTACGTAAAATATGTTATGATTCTGATTGGAATTTCGGAAGTCGAAGATTGACTGGATAGAAACTTAACAACTGTTTGAGTATGTTCCATGTTCAATAAAGTATTACTTGTTTTTTTAAATTTAATAAATAATGATTTATTATATGCCTATCTACTTTATTAACTAAATATCTTTCAATATATATACCAAAATAATTTATGAAGAGTATTACAGTTATGGTTTTTTTAATTTATATTCATAACCATCATCTTTGTTATTCTCATCTATACTTTCCAATATTTTGTAAAGCTTTTATAAAGTCTTACGACGCTATATACTAGACGATGATTTGGCAATTTAATCAACTCTTAAAGTGTATACGATGTTGATTATAGTCAGCACTAATTGAATCGACACCTAGTCTGTTATATTAGTTATATACTTTCTCTTTATTGAGTTTAATAGGTTTAGCGTAGCCTCATCACGTACATGTAGTCTTAATGTTCCTATAACAATAATCGAACACACATTCGACGACATAACTTTATCTCATCGGTTTATGCAAAGATAACTTTCTTATAGTCACATCCATATATAGTAAAAAAAACTAGTAGTAACTGTGTTGGGAAGTCTGAATAATACTAACAAACTTACATTATAAGGTTATAAAAGTCACATTAGGTTGTTTTTATATATAGCAATAAAAATAAACCAAACGCTTCTAAGGGCTTCAACTCCGTCTAAAGGCGACCGCCTTCTTAGGTGACGGACGTTGTACTCTTAGTTTGGACCATACTAAGACGCTTAAATGCGATTTAAAACCCAATGTGATTGTCGATGATCTAAAGCGGAACTATTCGTAATTGAACTGTTCCACAGAAAGTAATGGGTTCCATATGGGTCTGCATATTTGTCTATTTATAAAAGTCACTTCCACTAAAAAATTCTACTACGCAACTAAAAACACATTAACGCGGTCGACTCACCCAATTATTATATTCGCAACTGAAACATCAGCAACTGGAGGAGCTATAAATCGCCTGAACAAATTGCCGGCCATTATTCATTGCGATTTTATCTTCAGCCGGAATGGGCGAGGCCGCCGTCGACGCCGTCAGACCCTTCGGAGGGCGACCCTGTCCCTACCACTACGACCACTAGTACGACTACCACAGCAAAACCGGCCACTGAGGCCACGACAACTCAAGGCTCTGGATCGTCGGTTGATAAGCCCGCTGAGACTCCAGCGCAGATACCCGTTAAGATTCCTGAGACACCCGCCGAAAATCCTGATGTGGAGCCACCGCCAGCAGTAAGCTTTGTGTTTCATATTTTGTTATTTAATTGTGAATACTTATATTCTGATAAATGTGTAATAATTTATAGCTTTCTTTCGTTTTCAATGAAATATTACAAGTGCTCTGTACCAAGTGTATCTCTGTATCAAGTAGCACTGTCAATGAAATGCAATTGAACGAATAAAAGGTATTTTGAAGGGTATTTTGAAGGGCAAGGGCAGGGATGGACATTTTGACGGTCAAACATATTTCATTGCATACTTATTATTATTTCTAACCTTATACAATAATAAACCTTTAATTGTGGAATGTGTGATTGCAATGCAGTGCAAAAAGAATTTTCGAGTTTCAAATTAGCCAAACATTAATAGGGGCGTGGGACTCAGCAGAATAATTTGAGTTCTACGTTGAAGGAAACATCATGAGGCAACATGAACACAGCATGTAAAAATTTAAGTGTATATGATGCCGGTAAATCTATACTGGGACAGCGTGGCTAACTAAGGCTTAATGACTCTAGACTCTAAAGTATAAGAGGGACTCCCTCTGTCAATAGGGACTTACTTAGATATATAGATAGATGTGCTGTAATTTGGTAATGATAATGATATCGTGCATCAAATTTAACAAAATACAGTAAAAACATTAATAAGTTTATCTAAACTTATAACTATTTTATGTTTTAGGAGAACGAGATTGACAATCCAGACGTTTGCAAGTCAGATGCTGACTACATTCCTGACAAAAAAGCCTGCGATACGGTAATATTTAAATAAATTTACTAATAATCAAAGTAAAGCCATTGCTTATTTTTATAATAATGTCTAAAGCATATAATTTTTATAAATCGTTTCGATTTAATTTTATATTTGTTTAAATTATTGATTTAGTTTAATTTTGTAATAATCATATTGTTCTAGTATTGGCGGTGTGTTAATGGCGAGGGTATGCAGTTCAAATGTCAGCCAGGTACTGTATTCAACACGAAACTTAACGTGTGCGATTGGCCCGACAACGCGGACCGAAACGACTGCCAGCTATAGACAAAGCGGTTTCGTGAATGGGGCGCTTTAGGTTACTGACGTATTTTGTCAAATTTGTTTACGCGGTTGGTTTTTTAACATATTAGATCAACGGCTTATACCAGTTTGACGATGTTGTTATTTATTAGACGATTGTAACATTTTGATGTGTCTACAATTCTATTTTAAAGCAAGTAATGTGATGTTATTTAAGGCTCTAGGATTAAATCATTATGTTAAGGATATAATAATGACGACAAAAAAAGTTACAAAATTTATACAAAATGATAACATTGTTAATATAAAAACATGTGTAAGTTTATAATTTTGTACATAGGTAGTTATATTTGGACCTGTACATTAATACTCAAATGAATGCAGTATTGGCCAGAAATTCGTAAATATTTATTAGATTTAATCAAATAAGCATTGCTCACAATACCATATCAATTTAATTAATTCAAATTTCATTACAAAATAAGTAAGTTATGTATAACGATTTAATTAAATAATAGTTCTTGTTTTGATAGCAGAGCACCAAGAAAATGTAATAATTAATAATAATATAATAATTTTATACATAGCAATCAAAGAAAGTAGCTCCACAAAGTCGCATTGTTAATTTCATAGTTATAACTTTAATGTGTTCAAAATCTAGTTCGGGTAATAAAAGACATTGCGAAGGCATTAGTGACTGAAGAGAGTCGGCCATTAATAAAATAAAGTGGACTGATGCCAACTCATTCAAGGGCGTCACTTAACTGGGACTGTCTTTTTCACTTTCTTTTCACTGCAATAAATCATCTTTATCGTGAATAGATATACCTATATCACATTTCTCTCTAGTTTTAAGCTTATAGCATTTATTGAACTATTTATATACTTATTGTTAAATCTATGACCAAGACTAGGATGATAGGATTTGAATTACTTATGTTCGATATGTTTAATGATAATAGATACAACAAATGTATACAAAATATGCAAAAATATTAAATGTAGTTTGTATGTATATTTATTGTGAATATTTCCGGTCAAAAGTAAAGAATCATTTCTGTAATGTCTTTTGTTTTCCTAAACTCCGGTCCGTATTATTCATAGGAGATATCGCATAGTTTTTCTAAATTGAATGTATCCATTTCTTAGAGAGTTTTCAACTACATAATCATAATCATCATCAAACCCGTTCCTACAAAAGGGCACAAGCCAACGCTAACCTTGTTATAAGTTAAGGCCCAGTGATAAGTTACAGGCTCACTCTTTGGATTTCTTCAAATATATATCTAAATTACCTTACGATATTTTCTTTTATCGTAAGAGAGTCAGACAAATGTGCACATGAAATTTGAAAATTAAAAGCACATTGATACAAGGTAGGATCGAATTGGTGTCTACCGAATCGCAAGATTCCAAGACGGATGCCGAGACCACAGCGCCACAGAAACTCAGCTCTGGTTCAACACTAAAGCACTTTTTCCAACTTATCTGATGATTATGTTAATAAAGTAGGTGGTATACCACGGAGCAAATGGAAATAACAGTATATGTTGAATGATGACTACGGTGGTTGGGTAGTGTTGTGGAAGTGTTCGCAAGACTTCTCCGTCTTCGATGTATCCTTTTCCGACGAGGGGGATACAACAGCAAAGGATGTGATTGTACGCACTGCCCCTCACAATGCGCATGTGAGGGGCAGTGTTGGGTTTTAGTCGCGCATCTTTCTTGAGGTGCACGGTACGGCGCAAAACATTAAAAAAAAATGGATGTTCGCGTACTAGTTGGCGTTAGGAAAATACAAAAACGATTTTCCGATATTATATCTCTAAAATTCAGGATTCGGGGAACAGAGGAAGTTGTCGTCGCAATGTACATCATATCGTCGGTTCATCTTTTCGGGACATTTCATATTTCCGCTGGACATTTCCGCTCCAACGGCCGTTTATCCTGCGGGCAATGTGTCCAGTTCACTTGGTTTCGCAATTACATTAATAAACTGTACATAACAATAAAATGAAAGAGATTAAGAGCATATCACATTATCCTTAGAGGATAATGAAAGCACCTACATCTAGATATATAGATACGTATACTTGTGTATAAATTTTAGTATATTGATTATTTCCTTCCACCACCAGACCACCACTAGAGAACAATTTTATTTTAATATATTTTATATTACTGATTTGTAACTTCCAAAAAGTTCTCGTTATCACCACAAAGACGAAAGGTCGGACAGCAGTTTCAATATAAGAGGGCATTATAAAAAAGGTTTCGAACGGTGTCTGCAGCTGTTTAAGCATTAGCATAAATTATCTTAGCCAGTCGGCTAACTCCTCGGAGTTTCGAAAGGGAAATAATATTTATTTCCCGTATAATTCGTTCGGAGCAGCCCAATTATACGGGTTCCGCGTCTCTGGATGAATATTCAGGGGCTAGGTGAGTGGTTCTAGGTTTTTGCGACTATAATTTTTAATATAAATTAGAGGACGTGTAAATGCAGAAGTAATATTGAAGTTTTACTTCCTTATTTCTGCAATAACAAACGAGACAGATATATCTGATAGCAAGTTTTATTAGATTTTTATTTATGAATTATATTTCTAACTGGCTGGTTGACTGGGTCAAACTTTGTGCCGCTTAACAGAAACTGAATAGACGCTACTTGTAATTTGCGGAAGGTTGCGGCATTCCAGAACTGAATTTATAAATAAATTTCATTAAAATGTACTAGATAAACCTTATATTAATTAATCTAATTAAAAAAAACAGCAAAGACTGAAATTTCGTCAGTTAAACGTATTGATATTCCATAATTTCTTTTCCTGCTTCCTAAAATTGATCCATTAAATATGTGACCATTTAAATCGCTCCAGCTATCGTTATATCATGTTTTGAGAACAACGCGCGTCTTCGATGGATTTAGAAAGTCTAACCTCTTATCTAGAGTTAAAGTATCATTCGCATTCAATTCGTTATCGAAATCTTTATCTAATTGCAATATATGGAAATGATTCCAAATTGCGGAATGATTTCGATATATTTCGTTTTAATGAAACGAATAGAAATCTCATAAATAAGTCTTTGCTTATGGATTAAGTCCACAACCAAAGTAACATTTGAATTCCTAAAACTATTAATAATATAATACGTTAAAACTTGGCGTCACACGCAAGCATACCCAAAACTAGCTTTACTATCACGCTTAAAAGTTAGTATTGCCATTATAATAAATTTATAGAAATTTGTAAAATAATGTTAAATTTAATGTTTGCACATTACCCATACATTACAATACAGATTGTAAAACTAATTGAATAGCAGCACTTAACATCTAATGATGAATGAATACTTTAGGACAATGTGTTACAATGTTTATATATATAATATATATTGTACATATATAAGATCAGTGTACATTATTATAACTTATATTATAGCTATCACATGATAGAAGCAACGCAAGAAAATATCAGATAAATGATTTCCTATTGAAGTAAAGGACTGTATCAGAAACACGTCGTTATATTATTGTGTCCATTATTACACCTGATGAGATCTGTTCAAAGCAATTCTTAAGCACTTTATATAATAGTAGTCATGTGGATTTATATTTCCATTCGTTTTGACGATTATGAGGCATTCTGTCCGCATATGGCAAACCCATCTAAAAGGTGATATGAAAACAAATCATCATACTAGAACGAAAAATTTAAGAATTAAGACTTTCTTGAAAATATGAAAGATAATTTTATTGTGTACTAGTTGTGCCTGCGACTTCGTTCGCGTGGAATTTAGTTTATTTAGTTTCAGTTATTTTTTGGTGTTTGCATTTTTATTATAACTGGCATGCGCGTGAGATGTGCGTGGTACTTGACAGTACTTGGACAACATTGCGTCATTTTTTTAAAATAAAAGATTTTTTCATAAACAAAAGTACTAAAGACTAAGTTACTTTTTATTACTCGTACATCGACTACCTGCCAATCAAAGTCCCATGACAATTGGTCCAGCCATATCAGAGATTAGCCGGGACAGACAGACACTGCAATTTTATTTATATGTCGGTGGTCCCTACGTATAAGAGGATAAGTCTAAAACTAAGGTTTACAGGAGAGTGAAATGAAAGTTCAAATCGCTCTAGAAATAAAAATACTTTCAGCTTTGAATATATTGTTTGCGTAATGTGTTATTATAGTTAGTAATTATTTAAATGTGTTTAAAGATATTTAATTTATGTACATTTTCTATAAAAAACAGACAGGTGACCGATTTTACACTGTTATTGAAATAAAGCCACAGCAGACAAATCTTAGATAACCGTTTGTACGTAGGAAGAAATAATGCAATTTTTATGATAAAATGCTAGTATTACTTTTATAAAAAGAAAAGTATAATTATTTGTTTACAATGGTACCTTAAACATCTCTAGGTCTTTAAGCAATAATATAAAAAATAAATTAATGAAGGCCGTGAATGACGTTAAGTTTGATAAGACCGCGTTTGCACCGAGGGGCGCGCATTTTAAAACGTAGTACAAAATTACAAGCATACATATCCGCGTCTACGGCAAAAATTCCGTAAAATTATAATACTTGTTCTTATATATGTATTGATATGAGCGTATGGACAATCTAAAGTCATATGTGTAATAAAAAAAATTGACCATTTTCGACATGACCTTTTATACGTAGGGGCCGTCGATGTATAGATAAAATTAAATATTTAGTGTGTATGTGTTATATTTATAATATGCCGTGTCTGTAATAGATGGCATTATTGTCGAAACAGCAATTTTTGTTTGACAATCTGTGAGTAGCGGATAGCTAACATTGAAATATAATTACTTAAAAATTCATTAACATTATACGATATATATATAAATAAAACAAAGTACAAAACGACTAAAATACTTTTATAAAATGTGATAGACTGTAATTATCATCATTTCTAGTCTGCGAGCGTAGTACTCATCCAGGGTTTCGGCCATTTGTACGATATCGTCAACAAAACGAAAGCCTGTTATCTTCACGACTTTGATGCCCAGTTAAATCATCTCGTCGTTTCTGTCCAGTTCTCTCTACTCCAAAAACTTAAACAAATCATTCAGCGCAATTGTGGATAATTTCAGCTATATCCTGTCTCACATCGCGCTGGCTGCCTCATATTAACTTTACCAAACCTAAATTAATTACATAATTAGTAAATTCTATACATCAAATTAGTATTTTAACACATTGTTATCACAAATGTACTTTATATATTCAAATATTTAACGCATATACGCTAGCTGAAATTACATTGTTAATATGTGTTATTCTATATAAAATACAGAAATTTGAGCGAGATTTTTAAGCAATTCCGTTTTCCTGCCATTGCGGTTAACATCCCTCGCCCGGCTGCGGTCTCAACATTGGCTAAGCTTTTGTGTTTGCAAACAGGAGAGCAGAAATTTTGAATAGAATTAAAAATATATATTCCACTTTTATTAATGTTTGTTTAAATATTTATTTAATCTCAGTGCCCTAGAATTTGAACGCTATCGGTTTTTTTTTTTTTGTAAAAATAACCATTAAACCGCGTCAGTAGAGTGGTTTCTAATTAACATTTATTTTATAGTTGCGTAAAACATCAAATGTGTGTCAGTCCGAAAATCGATGACTATCCGTTTACATAAGTAAAACAAAAAATAATCAATTTAATGCTAGTAGGTTTCTTTAATTTAATAATTTAGTTACACTAAATGCAGCCCATTTATCTAACTACTTGTAAGGTATTATTCAACAATAGCCTAGTGCGTGTGGCAGATTTCTTTACAGTTATATGCAATCTGCTTCACAACGTTTTCCTTCACAATCCCAACTAATATTATAAATGCGAAAGTGTGTTTGTTTGTTTGTTTGTTTGTTTATTTGTTTGTTTGTTTGTTTGTTTGTTACCTCTTCACGCTTAAACTACTGCACCGATCATCACGAAAATTTGCATACACATAGTCTGTGGTACGGGGAGTAACATAGGCTATGCGCGGGATGCGCAATAAAGGCTTCGCTCAAAAACTACTGCACAGATCTTCATGCGGTTTTCATCAATAGACATAGTGATTCTTGAGCAAGGTTTTGCAGTATTTTTTATCTCGGAAAAACGGAGAGTCCCACGGGAAGCGCGATAAAACCTTCGCACCATAAACCGACTTCCGCGCATATGTAGCCGTGAGCAGAAGCTATGACCCTTAACCCTCTATAGACCCAATCCCGAATTCCACGCAGGCGAAGCCGCGGGCAGAAAGCTAGTTAAATATAAAAGTTAAATATATAAAATCAACAATAAAAAAAAATGTATGGTGGTTTCGAATTTCAGATCTTCCGATGCCGAAACCTCTACGCCATTGCTAGTTTCAAATTACACATTGATATATCTAAAATTTTAAGCAATTATAGACTTCAAATATAAACTATTATAGTCAAAGCATTATGACTGTTACATCCTAGAATAACATGTTACAATACACTGATTGTTACATTTGACAACTTCGTAGCCTTTGATGGACGCATGATTTCCCAAACCCCAAGATAAACTTAGTAGGGAGCGAGAAATTAATTATCTCAGTTCTATGAATATTAATTAATCAGATATCTCTAGAGCAAATAGGTGGGAACTAAATGTGTTATAGGATGGAGTTGACTAACTGGTGTATAAAGAATTTATTGTGCTGTTAGGTGTTTCAGCGTATTAATATCGTAAATCATGCGAGTTTATGAAATTATTATTTACCAAAGCTCATGTTTTATGTAGCAAATATGTAGCAAATCACAACTGGAAGTTATTTGTTTTTATTATCTGTATTAATGGTCGAAAGTGGAATGGTCGACATCACATGCATATTTAAAATTCTTCATAGATGTATGCAAATTGCTCCACGATGTCAACCTTTACCGTACGAGCGTTAAATCAATGTACTTATAAAATATAAAAAATAAAGTGGTACGTGGTAAGATCAATAGGTACTTGATCTTTATATTTGAAGACCAGTGCTAAGATCAAAGTGCTACTCACGCTCGATAAAATATTATTATAAAAATATATATAATATTTTTATAAATATATTATATATATATTATATATATATATAATGTGTGTGTGTATATGTTATAATTGACTCTCTCTCATCTTATTGTATGTGTTGTAATTAAGTCATATATTTCGTTTTCGTAGAAAAAAAACATGGTGTGATATAGGGGTTATTTGAGTCGCTTAATAAACGATACTATTTATAAGCAATGTATGTAAGAAAGCAAGCAATCGAAATTAAATTACCGTTGTTTCGACAATAAACTGATTTGGATCGTATATCTAAGATATAGAAACTATTTCATTATTGTATTTCTTTTTAATTCTGTTTTTAAATAAAAATAGTTTATAAAATAGCTGCATCTAGGATTTAGTTCACAGCAGTTAAATTCACCATTGTGACTCGTTTTTTCTATTAACCAAAAGTAATACAATTTCGTGATATTAATTTTATTTTGTATTACAATATAAGTTCAAACTGAGATCTTAGAACTTCTTTTCTTCTTTTTCTTGACCTGTTTTCAAGTTTATTTGATGTCGGCGTAATATGTGTTCTCTCCTATCTTCAACATATCAATGTTTACGCAGTCCTTCCGTCTTTTTTTCGGTCTTCCTCTTACTACACGCCCATCCATTTTCATGTCCACAACTTTCCTAGTAATGCACTAACCGAGATCGTTTAACTATTAAACGATATTTTCTGACAAAAATAAAAAAAAAAACTAATTTTACGTAGCTACTACATTCCAATACCTAAGCAACCTTGTACAAAACCATAGAGTTTTTTATACAACAAAGTGTATGAGATTTTGTGAAAATTATAAAAAGTGCAGTTTGCGCATCGCACAGCGCACAAGAGGCGACCGAAGCGGCGACGGCGACTTGCCCGCTAGTACGTCTGAGGTAGCGCGGCAGTCACGTCAGTACGCGACATTGCCGCCAGTTCCCGCGAAAAACTTACGACACACGATTCGAAAACTTTGTTTATATTTAAACGATTTGGTTTTCGTGTTTGTGTTGCGTTTTTAGAGTGATTATTTAGTGGTTTAAAGGTAATTGATTATTAAAAAGTTTGGTATGCTCGAGAAGGTGATTTAAACTTTAAAAGCGAAAAGTTATGAAAGAAGATAAATTTCATGCGAGTGAAAGTAAATGCACTTTACTTTGAAGTTATTGTGAAAAATTTCGATTTTTGTCTGGCATAAAATCAACTTTTTTAAAGGCGTGCAAGTTGTTATGAGGTAAGTTATAGGCTTAATTTTGTTGTCGGGTACTTAAGTACCTACTTGCTAATTGTAGAATAGTCAATGTTACTAAATTACTTATACATGCGGCTAAATAAGTATTTAGATGTATTGATATACTATATATATCTATATAGATACTTGTATTTTGTGTGCAATTTCATATTGAGCATACAACATTGGTATAGGTACTTTACGAATAAGTTTATTAAATATATTTTTTTTTTAGTTTTTTCCGTCGACAGTGATTTAAGTATAAGTAAACATACAATATGTGTAACAATATACCTATATATTTGTATATTGTGTGTAATAATATACCTACATATTTGTATTTTGTGTGTAACAATAACAAAAAAAAAAAACAATCACACAGCATCGGAATAGGTATTTATAAATAAGTTTAAATAAGTAACAAAAATATTTTATACAAAACATTTGAGCAATTTTCTTTCGAGATCAATTTCAATATCATCATCATTCATCATCATTTCAGCCAATAGACGCCCACTGTTGGACATAGGCCTCCCCAAGGATCTCCACGCAGATCGGTCCTGCGCTGCAACCATCCAGCGCCTTCCCGCGATCTTCTTCAAATCGTCGGTCCACCTTGTGGGAGGCCTACCAACGTTGCGGTGTCCAGCATATGCCTGCCACTCCAGGACCTTTCCGCCCCAACGGCCGTCAGTCCTGCGAGCAATGTGCCCCGCCCATTGCCACTTAAGGTTCGCAATTCTTCGGGCTATGTCGGTGACCCTGGTTCTTCTGCGGATTTCATCATTTCTGATTCGATCACGCAGAGAAACTCCGAGCATAGCCCTCTCCATTGCCCTCTGAGTGACTTTGAGCCGCCTTATAAGGCCCATTGTGAGTGGCCAGGTTTCTGCTCCATATGTCATCACTGGCAACACGCACGAATCGAAGACTTTCGTCTTGAGGCACTGCGGTAGATGGGCCGAGAATATGCCGCGTAGCTTCCCAAACGCTGCCCAGCCGAGTCGGATCCGCCGATTTACCTCTTTCTGGAAATTGGACCTACCTAGTTGGACTATTTGTCCCAGGTAAACGTACTCGTCAACAATTTCCAGTGTAGAGCCTCCAACCTTCACAGGAGTGGGTGCTACATGGTGATTCGACATGATTTTCGTCTTGTCCATGTTCATTTTAAGACCCACTTGTTGTGAAACTCTACTGAGGTCTTCGAGCATTATGCCCAAGTCTTCCATGGTGTCGGCCATGACTACGATATCATCAGCAAAGCGAAGGTGCGTCATGTTCTCGCCGTTGATGTTAATGCCCAGTCCTCTCCAGTCCAAAAGCTTAAACACATCCTCCAGCGTAGCTGTGAACAGTTTCGGCGAAATCACATCGCCCTGTCTGACACCTCGCTGGAGGTGTATTGGTTTCGACTTCTGGTCCGGAAGACGGACTGACATTGTGGCGTTTTTGTACAGTGACTGCAACACTTGGATGTATCGATAGTCTATACGGCACCTTTGGAGAGACTGAAGCACGGCCCATGTCTCGACGGAATCGAAGGCTTTCTCATAATCCACAAACGCCAAGCATAGTGGCAGGTTAAACTCTTCGGTCTTCTGTATAACCTGCCGCAGCGTATGTATGTGGTCTATGGTACTATAGCCTTTTCGGAATCCGGCTTGTTCGGGAGGCTGGAAGTCGTCAAGCCTGCGCGCGAGACGATTCGTAATGACTCTCGAGAACAGCTTATAAACATGACTCAGGAGCGTGATGGGCCTATAGTTCTTCAATCGAGTTCTATCCCCCTTTTTAAAGAACAGTGCCACCACGCCCCTGTGCCATGCTTTAGGCGTTTTGCCATCGAGTATGACGGAGTTGAAGAGTCTCTGAAGGGCCTTTCGTACTGGTAGTCCGCCTGCCTTCAGTAGCTCGGCTGTAACTCCATCATCACCCGGCGCCTTGTTGTTCTTGAGCTGCTTGAGAGCCACACTAATCTCATACAGGCTGACGTCCGGGATGTCTTCGCTGATGTGCCGGGTTAATTTGGCTCTAGGGTCTGAGGCCTGAATAACAGGTGGTTGCGTCGTCGCGTAAAGTTGTCCATAGAAGCGTTCGATCTCGGCCATAAGCTCAGGTCGGGATGTGACGACTCTGCCGTCCTCTGTCTTCAGCTTCGTCAGCAGACTCTGTCCCAGTGACAGATCTCTTGCGAGCACCTTGGAGCCTTTGTTTCGCTCTATTGCCTCTTTAATACGTTCAGTATTAAATTGGCGTATGTCGCGAGTAAGAGACTTCGAGATCTGTTTGTTGAGTCGCCGACGAGCATCCTCAGAGGTCTGCTGGTCCATCGTACGCCGTTTCTCCATTAGGTTGAGAGTTGGTTCCGAGATCTTGCTTCCCTTCGTAGTACGGCGGGGTTTGAAAAACTGTGAACCCACCGTAAGGACAGCTTCCACAACCCTGTCATTATAAGTGTCCACATCCGTGCAGTCCTCTAGGCAATCGAAGCGATTTTGCAACTGAAGTTGAAAGAGTTCGGGGTTTTGGATCTGGTTGGCGTCTGGACGGAGCGTAGACTTCATCAGACGATACCGTTCGGCTTTAACATTAAGATTCAATGTGCCTCTTACCAAGCGGTGATCACTGCCTGTGTTCAGTGAATTGATCACTGAGACATCATTGAATAACCGAGGCTTAGTCGACATGATGAAGTCAATCTCGTTTTTTGTCACGCCATCCGGACTTTTCCAGGTCCATTTACGATGTGGTCGTTTTTTGAAGAAAGAGTTCATCATATAGAGTCCCTCTCTCTCCATGTAATCGGCCAGCATTTGACCACGGAAGTTCCGGTGTCCAGCTCCAAATTGCCCCACTTTCAGCTCATTATCACTCCGCTTGCCCAGCCTTGCATTGAAGTCTCCCATGACAACGGTGTAATGAGAAGCATGTATTGCTCGAGAAATATCCTCATACATTGCTTCCACTTCCTCGTCGGGCCGCGTCGAAGTTGGGGCGTAGACCTGAATGACCTTCAACGAATACCGTTTGGTGATTCTGAGTATTAGGTACACTACCCTATTCGACACGCTTGCGATTTGTTCAACATTGTTTACGAGAGACTTGTGGACAATGAACCCGACACCACTTTGGGACAGATTTTGGCCCTCCCGGAAATACAGCAGGTTGCTGGATTTCAGGACCATCGTACCCTCACCCTCTCTTCGGATTTCGGATACTCCAACGAATTTCGCTCAATTCCTTCTCCAGTTCCAGCAGCTTCTCCTCAGTCCGCAGTGTGCGTACGTTATATGTTGCCAGGGCCAAGGTCGTTCGACGGTTAGTGTCTGCCGCCCGGGGATTCTTAGCACCCCTGGCACCGGCACCGTACCAACGTCCGTCGCCGTCGGCACGGCCTCCGGTACGCCGGGCACTAGGGCCTTTTCTGTTGGGAAACAATCATTTGGGGGGATTTGGGCCGTCTCCCACCACGCTGGCCCAGTGCGGGTTGGTGGGGAATTTCAATATAAACCTAAATAACATATTTCATATGCTACTTTCTTCTATATTTTAAAATGTATTCTATATTATTCTTCTGGATTTTAAAATACGCTTCTAGCCAGTCGGTAGCGTTATAAATTAACAGATAAAGTTATTCGCATCCAAACAAGACAAATACTGAATAATGAACGTCTGTTTAACATTTTTCTTCGTAATAATCTGCTGCTTGCTAAATATGTATACATACCAATTTCAAATTATCTGGAATAATCAACTGACTAAGATTCATTGTATAGTTATCAATGATAAACTTGTCTGTGACTTGTCTCTGTCCATCTACGAAACCGTAGCTACTCATTACAGGATTTAAAAATAACAAATGAATAAAACTTATTAGTTGAATTTACCATTTTTATTCTTAGTGTACTTTAGATTACTTGTTTGTAGTTCTTGTATTCTATATACGCAGAATATTACTTTAATACTAATTATTTATTTCTTTCTGTTCATGTCAAAATATAAATAACTAGTAATGTGTACTGGTAATATAATAACATGTACAGATAAATGCAATAAATGGATGAATTATATATTCAGCTACTACAAGAAGCTTTTATTATGTTCAGGTTTCGGCGAATTAAAGAAACAGTAAAAAAAAGAAATGAAATAGCTTATGTATAATGCTATTTAACATTTATTATAACACATTAACTATCTTAATCAAATTTTATTTTAACAAATCTATGTTAGTTATAAACACAATATTTAAAAATGATGGTGATGATATTTTGTTAAGCACGAACATTTATTTCGCTTTATATTATTAAAAAGATTATATTGTCTGACTAGTCTAGATATCGCTTTCCGTAAGCTATGTACATTAATATCTTGTAATTGTCGTATTCCAACAGTTAGATACTGCAGATATTCTTATTACATACATGCTGCAGAATATCTGCGAGCTACGCTGCTTCTACGTGCTACGAGTAATTCGTAGTATGAGCTACGGTGTGTGTAAATTTTAAATGCAATTTTTAATATGTTCTTAGTTTTCATTGCTCAAAAACGAGTTCTTATCTATCGCATATTAAAGAAAAGATCATATTATATATTTTTTTGCCACTTGGTGCTTCGATTAAAAGAAAAGAGAAAGATTAGAAAGTACATAATCATTATCATTTCAATTAAGAATCGCTCAAAAAAACAATTGCTCAATTCTGCACATAGGTCTCCCGCTTGCTTTTCTACACCTATTGGTCTTGAGCCACTAACATTCAGCACTTTTGTGCGATCTTCACCAAATAATTGGTATATCTTGTGGGTGGGCTATCTGCATTTCTTAGGATTTGCTTGCCTTTTATTTATTCCCGAATGGCTAGCAGTCCTGCGAGAAATATGCTCTATACACTGCCGCTTAGGGTTCACAATACTTTAGGCTACGTGGGTAGTTTTCTTTTTTCCCTATCTTTCTGCAGATTCGATCACGCATTGAAACTTAAAATATAGCCATCTCTATTGTTCTTTGTAATCTAGTAAATAAAATCATCATACTTGTACACTAAAATATAATATAAGGTTTATAATAACAAGAACACAATGGAGATTGACAGTGATTGGTCTGGTTTTGACTTATAGTATTTATTGTGGTACTTATTATTTTTTACTTTCTGAAAATATGTCTAAAGTCCAATAATACATATAATGTGCTGCTACATTCTTTAAACAAATTAGAAATTTGTTGATTTGTCTTTATAATATTGAAGTTATACAGATTCCATAGATATTAAACAATTTTGTTTCCTAGAAAAATAATAACAATTCTACATGAAAATAATAGTAATATGATTAATATTATTCTGTGTCATGAATGATATATAGAATTAGTCTAAGTATTTTCATGATGATGTTATTGATAATCAAATTACGGTACCGTTAGGTAGTAAATTATACCTAAAGTCATTTAATATTTTTTATATCGAATGTTAATGTCAATGTTATTGGATGGATATTTTATACTTCAAAGCTATGTAAACTATTGGGCGGCAACAACTATTGTATAGGAAATTTTTAATACCATTGGAATCACGCCTGCATATTACGAACCTTACATCCAATGTATCCAGCGTCATTAATATAGCAACCATGATGTCTCTTGAATATTGGGAAATTTATTCTCTAATAGGATCACTATTCAAAAATGGCTTGGCTGTGTCTACACGAGGTGCTAAATATTCCCAAAGGGCAGCTCGAGTAGAGCTTGTTGGCGAGCTCCATTGTTTCCGACCACTCTTCTTCTTAATTTCGTACTTTTATGTCTACCATAAACTTTATATAATTGAATGAAAAACTGGAAGAAAATTAACTCATCAAACACAAGTAAAATTTAAGTACTATTTCATTCATAAGTGAATCCTTCTAACATGAGTACAGTAATATTAAAAAGCGTACATAAAATATTCTATAAGTTAAATATTAAAGTTAATTGTTATAATTCATATAGTATTTTATCATGTTGTTTTAATATTAACAGATCATCATCACAGATCTGCTAGATCAAAGTGCTACGACGTGTTACTTGTTACAAGCGTAGCTCATAGTAAAACTCGACGCAAATCTTTCCTATGCAGTATATTTATGGGCCTATTTACTTCAACTTTCTAAACTTAGAGGAAACATCAAGGTCGCGATAATAAAAACATACGTATTTATAAATTCTATTGTTGTCGCGCAATACATAAGCGCGAAAATACATAAGAATAGAATAGAATAGAATCCTATTTACCTAAAACTGAACTGAAAATGTGTACTGCGACAAATGACTACTTAACGCTGTCGCTTTTTGTGAATTCTTGCAAAACTTCATAAAATCAATGGTTTATTTGCAACTTTATAAAATTATCATACATCAGGAAGGAGAATAATTCACATAATTTGAATGACTTGTCCACAGTGGAATGCAAAATACAATTAGCAATAATCGAGCTATTGAGTGACAAATGCGCGGCTGCTACATTTAGCAGCTCGGAAGTACCGGTCGATTATCTATTTCGGAAGCAATAATTCAGCTAAGGCTCTCGCTCTTGACAACTCGCTAACAAATATGGGCAATTAAGCTTTGGTGGTAGCTCGGAATCCGGACCTTCTGGAAGAGGTACCTACAGCAGATGTTGCTTTGGCAAATAGTCGTATTATTTGCTATATAAATATTAGGTAATTCAAACTAAGTGTTCGAGATTGTGGTCATTAGTTGAGAAAGAAACATTATGTTGTGTGTTTGTTTGACGTGAATTTTACCCATCTCTCGGTAGAGACAGACTAATTACAGTTAGATAAGTGAGAATTTAATAAAAATAATATTCGATTATAACAGAATAAGTGATTAAATTTTTAGTATTGTACATTCATTTGTATATTTGTATATTATAGACATAAAAATAAACAAAATCGTGCTAGTTAAATTCTAATATATTAAGTGTAGCTGAACCGAGTAAATGGCCACGTAACTGTTGTATTAGACTTCCACAAAAAATGAAGAAAAAATAAATTATTAAGAAATCTTTTTGATTACCAAAACTGTTGAGATAATCAACAGTTTTGGTAATTCGCCATTTTCTTCGATTGATCTCTCACCTCACATCATACCAAACACACACAAATTATGAGTGAAAGAGTGTGAGTGTATAAGTGAAAATTATAAAAAGCGTAGTGAGTTTTTTGTAATTTTACAAAATCGTGTTTTAAATGACAGTTTTATTACGATTATTGAGAAAAAACTGCTCCAATTACATTTGGTCCAACGCGACGTATTTTTATATAACAACAATAAAGCGTATTAGTTTTGAATTTGTCATGATTTTTTGAGAAATTTGGTAATGATTTATATATTTTTTTTCAATATTTATTTTTATTTACTAATATAATAATAGGTATTCTGTGATTTTATTTAATATATTGTGATATGTTGTTTTATATAAATATTTCAAGTAACATTAAAAGCTCCTTTAAAATATAGGATATGTTGAGATCCGTCATCTTTATAAGGAAATTCTGAACGTCTCCAGTGATCGGGAGTAGTCGATATATCATTTTGATGTTGAAGTATTCTTTTTATTACTTTGTAACTTGGTTGAACATTTTTACTCAGGTTTCTTTCTCTAAATAAACCTTATAGATATCATTTAATCTCATAAAAAATTTGATTAAATATGTATTTTTAGTTATGTTATAAACACACGCCACAGCTTCGTCCCGACCGAAGGAAACAAGCGTATACCAACTATGCTAGGACGATTAGCTCTTCGTAGGACAATTAGGTAAAGTGCGGATTGGTGAACTTCGCAGCTTGCTTAATTGTTGGGCAGGTTATTTCACGATGTTTTTCTTCACCAAAGTAACATTACATAAATGAATATATGAGTTTTTTTAACGAAAAATACACTGGTACTTGGCAGGATTGACTTTAAGTGTTACAGATAGTGAGAATAGTAATAAAATATCATCATTTTTGTTAATACCACATTCAGACTACAAGAAATGGGTCACTCGATGCTCTTTTTAAAAATAGCGAGGCTCGACTTGTCCCAATTCTGATTGACTGTGCTTTGGACTACTAGATTATTAATCATACTATTCTAGTTTGAAGAAGCAATAAAAAATACATGATTTAGTGAATTTCCAAATTACGACAGTAACAAAGTGTAATTTAAAAACAATCTAGTAATTTATTTAAAAGTCGAAAGATATATTTATTACTTGCTGTTGTTACGCTAAATATTCTTGTAAACTATGGCAGTGTTGAATAATATGGAAAAATTATGAACATTTTGCTGAATCAATTTTAATTGAATATTTATGAACATTATTCTTTTTTTTATTACGTAATAATGTTGAGAGAAGTCTTTACGATACTTTTTTAATAGAAGAAAGAGAAAATATACCCAACATTTACTATTATATATGCCGTATACGTGTACGTATTGCACCCCTGTAACTGCAACAAATCCAAACAGCCAAGACATCAATAATCGAGTTAAATAACTTTACTGAATTCGAAATTACTCAGCACTGTATTCGACATCGCAATAAATGCAAGTTCTGCATCGAACTTGACGTCGAGTACGATAGTGATTGATTCTGTTAGTATCGCGCAGTTGCTTAAGAATAAATAAATACCTAAATATAAATAAATATTTGTTACACTTACACCAATTAGCCTAGCCCAAACTAAGCTCTGTAAGGCTTGTGCTATGGGATCTAGGGCAACGGATAGACATACATATATTATACATATATAAATTATTTTTATTGAAATATATATCAACAACCATGACTAAGGTACAAATGCTCGTATTCATCACACAAACATCTGCCCCCACCGGGATTCGAACCCGGGACCTCAGAGATGGCGACACCTTGAAACCGGTGTACTATCCACTCGACTATGGAGGTCGTCGAGGATCGATGGAGGAGAATGAAATCGAAATCATACTCTTTAGCCACTAAGCCACTAAGTTCTACTTCAGATATTTGGAATGCTTTCTTAAGCATAAATAGTACGTAATGATATAGCAATTTATCACGACCAATTGTTAAAATATAATGGATAAATTCCAAGATGGCGTATAACTTTGACGATAAACGCTTTATCGTGTTGTAGGTTATGCTACGGAGACTGTCACAAGACTTATGAAATAAAGAAGAAAAATGAATTTAATTCATCGATGAATTTATGAGGACACTCCGCTGTTGACAAACCAATATGTTGCGTTCAATTTGTATTAGCTCATTAAGTATATTGATAAAGTGGTCACAAAGGTTTGCTATTGATCGACGAGGTGCTTACCATTATTCAGTGATTCACTGTTTTAGTCGGCGATTGAATAAGTAATATAACATTTCCTACAACAGTGCCGCTACGAAAATTCAAATCGAAATAGGGTGTATTGAGAGCTTAGATTATATTAACATTTGTTTTACATTTACTAAAGTAACGACCTATTAATAAGCTACGTTTTTTGGATTATATTTTGTCAATATATATAGCGACACCAGCAAGGAGTTAGAGATTGGTATGGCGTTCGGAATCTTGGACTTCGAGGATATAGAAATGCTTTGAAAAACTGGATGCTAAGTGACAGACTCAAAAATTTCTTCCCTCGGATATCGTAAGATTTTATCGTATTTAAGAAGATTGGAATTACATATTTCTGAAGTGTCTGGATACTGATAATAAGCTTGCCCTCTACTTACTTAAGAAAATTTCTTTATTTTTATGTTTTTTTGTGGGTGGTGTTTATTACTATCTTCTATTTGGTGGGTGTGGGTGATAGACACTGTTATATGTATGTATATTCATGAAGTTATATTAGAAATCGCTTGGATCAAGCAGATTTAAACACGTTACTTATAACACTAAAAGTGACAGAAATTAGATAAGGCTGGAAAATGAAAAAATATAACCAGAACAATACAAAAGCTCTTCACAGATCGTTTATAAAGAATACGAAAGATCAGACACACAGCAATCTTACACATTTGATGTTTAACAAACTGCTCATTAGTAAAATTTTCCCGCGGTATCAAGCAACGCCACACACGTCCATCTATCATATGTAGGCAAACAAAGCTGGTTGTATGAGTTGTGCTAACTAGGGCAAAGTTTAGGGGCTCCGTACATTGAGCGTTCACGAGAACGATTTATGGTAAGACAAATCGGTAGGCTAAGTACTACTCGTAACTATCAAATCGGGAGATTTAACATTTGAAACTCGCATAACTGATATACCGATTTTATTGAATATTTTAATGTATATCTAATTACGGAGATTGAAGGTGAAATGGCATGTAGTGGTGTGCAAGATTGACAATGTTATTTGTGGTGGTGAGCTAGGTGAAGTTAGCTACTTACTTTAAAAGGCACATGTCCACGGAGAAGGTATACCTTTCATAATCCCTTCTGGAGTTCCACGAGGATCTCATTTCAGCCCATTATCATTTATAATTTTTATTACCGACTTCGTTAACCAACTTTCTGGTGTACGCAGTAGTTTTAAATTTGTTTTGAAATGAACGAGAATCTTTAAATACTAATTTTGAATAAAGATTATTTTGATTTCGAGTCATATTTTCCCAAGATATTTCTGTCAATTAGATCTTAATACCACCGTGTTCATAGATCTAAATTATTTTAATTTCAGGTTTACTTTAACAATACATCATGTTAACAATACACAATCATTAGTTAAGAACTATTGATAGTATGATGAAGATGAGGCCTTCATACGTTATGCAGACGCAGATGTTGATGTTGATATTTTTCATAGTTTTAAGGAATTATTGATCAATAATTAAAATTATATCAATCAAATAATTTATTCAGTAAATAAATCTTATACTCTGTTTAATATAAACTTGAAACTATGATTTAAATATTGGCACCAAGTACTGTCATTTGAATCTACCTTGGTATGTACTGGCTGCATTACGAGTTACGCTGACGATGGCCGGTGGCGCAGCGCGGCAATTTTTACTATTAAGGAGTTATTTTTATTTCTTTGGCTAACTACATCATGTACACACGACCAAAATTTTATTTTTTCAGTGTAATCGCATGTAATTTATTGTCTATTATATCGTCTTATTTCATATAACGATAAAAGAAGTATGGGTCTAAATTCAAGTTTATAAATTTATACAAAAGTAAAGTACTCCCGTTGAAGGTAAAAACGTAAAATATTTTTTTAAAATAAATTTGGCCAGCTCGTATATTTGTTTTTGTAAAAACTCGCATTATCGTTCGGAAAGAGGCATTGCACAGGCAGTCACAGTTAATTTTCCAAGTGAACGGGCGGCGAGTGAACTTTCTGCCTACCGTTCAGGTGGACAAATAAATCCTCAGAAGTCTTTTATTCTTTTAAAGTGACCCAGTTTTCGCCGCCGGCTCCAAGTCCTACATAATATGAAAGGATTACTGTGTAAGCAACTCGACAAAAGCCACTTGCGTTTATCAAAATTAAGGCGAGGCCGGTTCATGGATTTGATGAAAAGATTGAGTTTTAAGATTCGAGTGTGAAGATATAATAATAGATAGAATGATATAGACAGATAGAATTTTACAATATCCAAATAATTGTAGACTTAAAAATAAATACAAACCCAAGCACTTAATAAAATTATGAAGCCATAAAAATATTATTAATATCTCATTAAAAAAGTAAACATACAAGGCTTAAATTAATTGAAAAATATAGTTGAATTGTTTTTTAGGGTTCTGTAACTCAAAAGAAATAACATTAAGGTAAAACATTATCTTTATAATTCATTTTTCAGAAAACAAAAATATTTTGTTTTATTTTTAAAAACGGATACTACCCAAACGGATAAACCCAATACTGGATTTTTATACTGTCCCGTGGGTGCAGTCAAAAACATAGAAATAAAAAACATCCAGACAGGAACAGTCAAAACATGTTGAATAAAACTCTTGTACTGTTCCACTAATTTTAATTATTATTGACCTGACCGGTTTCGAAACCGGTCAGGTCAATAATAATTAAAATTAGTGGAACAGTACAAGAGTACCGGTTTCGAAACCGGTCAGGTCAATTAAATTAAAATTAGTGGAACAGTACAAGAGTTTTATTCAACATGTATAATAAGTTCCACCAAGAGCCAACAATCAACTCAATACAGAATATAACAGTCAAAACAGTTGTAGGTCATGCAAAATATCTGTCTGTGCGGCAATTGCACCTGTAACCCGTTACGTAGAAGCCGATTACTGCTGTGCCGAATGTATCGTCATTACATTGGTATTACATTGATACGTTACATTGTATTTTTTTTTCTACAAAGTAGGTACGTTACCTTATCATCACAGCTCATATACGTCCCCACCGAGGGGCTCGAGCCTACCCTAACTAGGTTAGGGCGATTAGGCCTTAGTCAACCACGCTGGCCCAGTGCGGGTTGGTTGACTACGTACACCTTTGAATCGCTTCGCAGATGTACGCAGGTTTCCTCACGATGTTTTCCTTCACCGTAAGAGCGTCGGATAAATGTACATATGAAATTCGGAACGAAAAACACATTGGTACACGGTGGGGATTAGATCGCGGGCCTCCCGATTCTATGCGACGCACAAACCAGTGCCGAGACCACAGCGCCACCGACGCTTGTTACGACGACGTTACCTTATGTTTCTAACTTTTTACTCAGTAGTCAGATACGTCACTTTGTCTTGCTAATATTATACAAACTAGTCAGACATGTCATGTTGTATTGATAATATTCTAAAAAGTTGTCAGATACGTCACGTTGTATTGCTTATGGTTTTGGTTACAGACAGCTTAGCAACTATACTTTTTGAATTATTGCAACCGGGTAACCAGATACTGACTAATATTGTGTACTATCAAGATGCTTCAGACTAAAGTTTGATATGTCCTTGTGACTTAAAAAAATATATACCAAGCTGGACTGATATTGTGAAAGTAAATTTGTTTGGATTATTGCGCCATTTTGGCGCATTTGCTTTTATTTAGCGCATACGATTTATATGGAATAAAAATATTTTTTATTTTTAGTATTGCAATACTAATTCTCGGAATATTCGTCTCTTAACAGTCTTATAGCACTTGTCACTTCTTTTAATTGATTTGTGCACACACTCATTTGTAAAGTTCAATGCATATTCTATATTGTATATAAACTTTTCTCCTGTAATATTTTATAGAATAATTTTCCAATAACATAAAGGTGTCACATATGCTAAGATACATGATCGAAATAAATTTATTTATAAAACTCATAATGTCGAATCAGGATCAATCAAGGCGTTAATCAGATTAAAAACATCAATTAGCCAAGTTTACGTGAAAGACCGGTCCTTATTAGACGATACTGTCGCGACACGAATCAGGTTCGACCGCAATTTGATAGCTGCAATAATAGCCCTTCGGGTGTCAAGCGAGTCCCGCAGGCTAATAAGTATCATACTTCGTGTAACAATACCCGAAGATGGCCTCATTTCTAATCTTATCTCGCACAGCCCAAAAAGGTCGCGTTGGTAGTTCGACAGAAGATTTACTATCGTCGATAGTGCGTGCAAGTTCCTCTGGCAGAGATCCAAAATTTTTTTTTTTGGTAAATTACACGAGACGTAAGAAATAAATTTGCTCAAGGCCAACGGTTTGGACGAACTGTTTGTGCACTCGGAAAATTTATTATACGAATTAGCATAATTATTGCTCACTTTATAATGGTTAGGTAAAAAAATTCCTTTATAGCGTATTCTTTCTGAATTTTTGTGTATATGTCTTATAGTACCTAATGGAGCGTAGAATAACTAATTGTAGAGCAGAGATTGTTTTTATCGCAATAGGTTTGAATCCTCTCAGAGAGACTCATTTTGTGAGGTAGTCATCACATTATATATACGCCCAAGGCTGTGGTGTGAGTGATTATGTCGGGCTTAGCAATAGGCCGCGTCTAATGTTATGGCCAACAAAGTCTCTGGGGAGAGGAATGCAGATCTGCTTCCAAAAGGGCGCATATGCGCTAGAAACGATTAAGACACATACCAAAGAGGGCCATCTTAAGTGCATTAGTGAAGTCTAGTACGGTGCGTTTCCAGCGATCATTTCTTCCATGGACATGTTAGCTGTGGAATGATCTTCCTGTTGCGATGTTTCCCCTGCGCTATGACATGTCCCTCTTCAAACGAGGCTTAAAGAGAGTAATCTCATCACGGTAGGCAGCGGCTTAGCTGTGTCCACCCCTGGAATTGCTGAAGTCCATGAGCAGCGGTGATCGCTTGACATCAGGTGTGCCGCTTGCTCGTCTGCCACGTACGGCAATAAAAAAAAAGATCTATTAGCGGCGCCGACACACGCGCGGCGCGCGGGCGCTTTATTCGTATAACCGCGCTGTGAAAACTCACCAAAATACAGATATTGCCGTTGTGTTGACGCAATAAAACACAATTCTTATTTCACAACTTTGTTCATAATTTTTGTAAATGTTGCGCGTAACTTTTGATATAAAAGATTTTTCTTATATACATGTTATTGCTAAACATCAAACTAAGAGACTATTCTTCTACACCTTCTTTTATATGAAGAAACTTCTAAACAGAATTAGTTCTGCTAAAATATATAATAACAAAAAAAGTTTGGTTTCTATAGCATATAACGTCTATTACTTTAATATGTGTTAGTAATAAGTTAATATATCGATTAATCCGTCCTGAAAGGGCTATTTTTGGTTATAGAAGATGATCTTATTAAGTGGTTTAATCTTATACATTTATCTTTATACATTTGTGCCGATGCTTTGATACCTTTTTAGAAAATTAAGACTACATCTTAATAACTAACAACTCACTTAACAATCAATGAAGTCGGATAATGTCAATGTTGTACTTTTTTGATTGATTGGAAAGCTTCTTTAGGGCTTTGAGCAATACAGTCATTTAATTTCTCACAGAGTTTCTTCGAATTCTGTCCTTTACGTACGAACACTGCGTAGACAGCCAGATCTTTTTTGTAAAAACAAACGGAGGAGGTTTCATCGTAAAATTTTGTTTATATTTAATCAGAACTGTAATAATATACAGCCTAAGTAAATCTTAAGATAGATATTCTATATAATTGAAGTAGTAAATATAGATTTTGATTGATCGATATCTCAAAAAAATGATAAACGTCCCGCGTTGGGTGTATATGTAATTTATAATTTATTGTTTCTTTCATCGATAATCCTATTTATAGGTATGCGTTTATCTTGATAAAATAGACAGAAATATTTGTTTACCAGTTTGTGAGAAAATGAGAAAATAAAATGAACATTCATACAAGAACGGCAGATTCTAAATTCAAATACAATATTTTGTTTATTTTTAATTGTAACGATATTTTTAGTTAGATTAAGTACAGTGCTCATTCACCTAAAAATTAAAGCATACTTATGAAAAGAATTGTTATTATACTTTTTAATTTGGTTCCAAGAAACATATGTGGTACGGTATATTTCACCTCATTATTTGTGCTTGCAGTTCATAATTGTACTTTTTCCCGTGCGTGTAGTAATATTTACATTTGCCAAAGTTTAAAGGTTTCTAAATAGTAAAAGCTTAATAATTGGGTGCTTTTGGAAGTGAATCAATTATAATATCAAATTAAATTGTAATATATATATATATATATACAGTTGAGCCCTGTAGGTGCAGAGTCGCAGCGATTCTACGTCTTTTTGCCTGGTCCCTGACCTCTCCCGGACTTTACCGAAACCATATTTAACGCAATCGAAATTCGAATCATTGACTCTGTACGAACTGCGGAATGCGGCATCGAGAAACTTCTGACTTCCAGTTTGATACAGGTAAATAAATTGCGCATGCTTCGCGCCTTATGTCAACGTTCGAGCAAATAGCATCTCTGGATCAAATAGATGAATTGAGTTCTAGACACGGTGACAAGTGAAATGCAAATGCGAAGAGGTTGTAGCCATTAAATCATTGTTTATGTCTGCAGTTTCTTGTTGTAACCTTGAGCAGCGCTACACCGCCTTGTTACTGTGCAGTAGGTCACACGTCTTAACGCAACGTTGCACGATCAAAACTGAAACAGGCTGAGATTGAATTGCCATACATTGCCAGAAATTGGGCAATGTTTAAAATGGAAAAAGAAACTGTAATTTTTATTTTTATTAATTATACAATAAAAACACTCATATTCACTTATTTCAGAAAATTCACTATTACATTAGTTATATGACATTATCACTATGACAAGACCTAATCAACGGGACTTCTAAATAAAGTTAAACTTGAACTTTCTTCTTTGATATGTAATATTCTATGGTTATGGTATTAACTATATATACTACGTGCATCTTAATAGTTCATTATAACGCTTCGCACGTTATGAGTACTAGCGCCTATTATAACGTGATCCACGTGAGTTTGCGTTGTATCGAACGATCAAGCTTATTTATTTACTAATAGCCCTTCTACTCGGAGCCTTGTAATTATAGGAAATTAGATTTTATTTGCGATTTTATTTACGTTAGTCGCGTTGCAAACGTCCCTTGCTGGACTAGGCACTTCTTCTTGGACTAGAGTCTCGGTTCAATATATGTCAGCATTGGAAAAAATTCGCCAATATCTTAACTGGAATAATTGTACCAGTTGACAATATGTGTTATACTCATCTGGTAACACAAGAGTACAATGTTCGTGCAACTCCGCGATGTTCGTGGAATCCCATATCCCTTTGAGCCAGAGCACAGCAATACAAGTTCTACTACTTTACAATAGAACTGGGTAAAAGGATAATCTATGCAGATGTCTTGTTTTGTATAAAAATAAAATGTTTCCCTAACGTTCAGCTTATGGGGGTCAGCATATCTTTATGTCTTTTTATTTCAAAACTATCTTTGCCGTTATTATACTTCTACTTCAGTTGCTGGATGGTTCAATGTTGTGGATTATTTTTATCAGTTTTAAAATAAATATGATTCTATAAAATTCATTGGTAATCGAAAAATTGTAAATTCGTGAACTTTTGAGTGTAGCATTATAATTTCTAAGTCACCTATAATTTTAATAAATCTTTTGTTTTATAGAAAATTGTACAGTTAAAAATTGCATCAATTTTAATCACATTGTCCAGCATTAGATGAGATGAGATTAGTTTTCTTTAACATTTTTATTACCTATACATTATAACAAATACTCGTACACTTGCAAATTGCCTACTTTATGGTTTGTGGCTGCAGTTGCTTATAGTTCATGTGATTCCTGTGAGATTCTCATGAAAACCATATTGTACTTTGTCAATTTGTGACATTAGATATAAAGTTACAGTACCTAGTATTGTCAGTGTTATTTAATAACATTCAAACCATAATGCAGCAACGCGAATACTGTTATTTTGCGACAGAAATAGGTAAGACGCAGTTACTCAATGCCGCAGGTTTTCCTCCGGTAGTAGAAAGAAATACATGTTTCTTGGTGTAAAAAAAAGAAAGAAAGAGAAAACTGTGTCTGAGACAGTTTCTCTACACTAAAACATGAGACACTACATATAATACTTTATGTACACATTGTCTAATAACGAAGTATGTGTGATTGTGATTTTGTATAATATTATGATAAAACCAAATATGTTGTACAGATCAAATAGTCCAACAAACTTGTAACACAAGCGCTATGAAAAATGAGCAGCATTATAAAAGCTTCTTTACCGGTGCGTCATAAGCGTCGCAGCCACCGAGCAGAGTAATTCATATTTCCGCTTTATGGACGCAGCTTTTGCCGTTAACGCTGCATTTCTGAACTTTATGTTTTAAAAATTTATCTTAGGGTGAAATTATTTAACATATGTACTTAATTATCCTTCAAACTAGGCAAGTACATTATTACCAGAGGCCAAAGCTTATATAGTATAAATTTTATTTTGATAGTAATATGAATATTTATTGAAATTTTACCTGCAGAAATACATATTATTGGACTTTCTAATTTACTACCTGTTTATAATAAAATGCAATTTTTTATGGCACTTATTATGTACCATTACGAATTTAGTAAGAATTTTTAATTCTCACCAACGTTTAGAAACGTCAGTGTTGTAATAAATTGTATTATCTACACTGCCTAAACAGCTTAGGTCGTATCATAAAGATTAAGAGTATTGTCTAAACAAAAAGATATCCAAAAGGTTTATCTTTAACGGTAGTCTTGTTCCATTTTAATCCAAGCCTTATAAAGGGTTTAGTTGAGTGAAGTTATCGGTTAGCCGGAGTGTCTGAGTGGTGAGATAATAGCCCGATCTCGGGTACATAGGCCCACTAATTAACCAGCCTGCGATTTCTAAAGAACTTCACATTTCAGATAAAAGGTTATGCTATGTTGGTTAGGTAACAAATGATTTGAGGCGAGATATTTTTTAGTCCGTTTAAAAATGTTCCAAAATATATAATAGAAAGAAATAAAGTGGGATATAATGATGAATGAAATTTGGAATTTTTTGTTTGTTACTGTAATGCATATCAATATTCAAAAATGGAGGAAATTAATATGGTGAAAAAATATGACGTACAAGTCACAGGCACAGCAAAGATAACTTTTTATTTTTCTTACATATATATATATATTGGCTTCTACTGTCATAATTAATAAATATATATAAAAAAAAATATCAATCTCAAGATCTCCCACCACACTCTTGGATATACTTGGGAAAATTTTTCATAGGTCGATGTGTGTTTTTGGAATTCCTTGCAAGAGGTCATAAGGTATGCCGAGTACCATGACTCATTCAAGAAAGCAATCAAATCAATTTTTTGATGCTGGAAATTAAGTGTTGTTAATTACTAGTAGTAAATGGATTTGTATAGTACTAAAAAAAACAGTTGTTATGTAGTTTATGTATTATATACCATAATTTATTGTTCGCTACAACACACTAAAAGACAGGAAGCAGCAAACATGCGATAAACAATAACTGTCTCTCGCAGACTTGAATGAAAAGTTCATTACAAGCTGCATTGTCTCTGTATTCTTTAAAACACACACTTCTTCTGCTACACTTTAAAACACCACAGTTGTCGTGTCTTGTTGGAAAAATATCCGACACAGTTTTAATTAAAATATCTGGCAAAGTAGTCAATAATATTTGTTTCTAAACTCGTTTCTGAAGATATCTTATTTTGTACCATGAAATTGAATGTTTACTAAGACAATGAATACATTAACTACAAAATTATAGCTAACTGGCGTGGGTACTTTAGCGATGAGTCGATGATATTAGCATACGAGAATTAAGTGGAAAAAGTTTTCAGTTTATGTTAGCCATGAATTTGGAATAATTATCCAATATACGAACGATTAAATAACTTTAGACTAAAGGAAACGGAATAATGATGGGAACCAAAATTGATAGAACGAATAAATACTATTTTATTGATTACATCTATTTATAGAGGAATACGTCCGTGTTATAAGTTGGAATTCATTTAAAAGATCGTAAAATATTTTTAAGCAGCCGGCAATATTAACGTGGTTCTTTTGCTTTTACAAATGTTTTATGACGTTAAATATTTAAGAGTAGGTGGTTTAGGCTCGTAGGCTCGTTTGATCGTTGCGTGACTTTATAAAAAAAATACTAAAATAATATTTTTGGCTATTATTATTAATATTTTTGGAATATTAATTATTGGCGTGTTATTGGAATCAAAAGAGAAGATTCTGTAGAAAGGATTTTTTTCAATACATTCTTAACTTCTTATTAGTTCTTCATAATTTCAGATAGGGCTGCGGTAAATAGAGCTTGAAGAATCTGCACACTGGTCGGTCTTGCGCTGCTAGCGTCTAGTGCCTTCCGGGGATTTTCATTCAATCTTTTACCCATCTTGTGGGAGTCTTTCACTTAAGATTCGCAATGTTAGTGACCCAAGTTTTTTTGCGGACATTGCCCTCTTCATTGCCTTTGGGGTACTTTGAGCCTTCTTATAATGTCCGTTATGAGCTTCTGGTTCCATACATACTCTCCTACTTTTGTTGTATCTGACAGGGTCCTTAATGTATCTTATCAATTTGTAATATCTAGCAATATTATTGTGGAAGACAAAATAATAAAATAGCTATTATCCTATGTTTACGTTGTATTCTTTTTCATAGGATATTTTTGTGTATTAACTATTCCCATATAAACATTTACTATATTCTACCCCATGTCTCAAACTAATAAATGAAATTATTTGAACATTCGAATCAAAAGCGAGCTATGTTCAACCACAAAGTCGCTGCGGAAATAAAAATCCATTGAAATGGTGCTGAAGGCCAGGAGCGAAGCGTTAGGAGTGGAGCAGAGTGTTTCCAATAGGCCTCATAAACTAAAGATCCACCGGAATTTTTTAATAAAACCGAACACATTTTTCTACATTTACAATTTTATTACGATTGAGATTCGGCAATGGCTACCGTTTTGAATTGTACAGTAGGTATATCAGCAACTTTGATGAATCGTATACCAAAACGAAGTCGTATTAGTTACTTCCTTTTTATCTATTAGCTAATAACTGTTGAATCTATTTAAATAAATACCTATTTCTTGGATATGCTTTTGTAACAATAATTATAGCCATTCTACTGTTTTTGACTTTATGCTTGAGGGTCACGGTTAGTAAATATGAGCGGATGTGAGCTCATATCTGTCCCCACTTCTGAGATTATCCTATCCTTACAGTACGTTGGAGGTATTAAACTCCAGATAACCATCCTGCCCTAGTCTGAATCTGTCAACTTAACATATATCGCATATTTTTTCAAGTGTATGTATAGGTTGCTTTCTGATGTTTTCCTTCACCGTAAGAGCGTTAGGTAGATGTACTCACAAAACTCGCAAAACGAAAAGACATGAGGACGTGATAGGGTCGACCATGGACCATCTGAATCTTGCATTTAAGACCAATGCCGAGAACACAACATTAATAACGTGGATGATCATATTATATTTTATAAACTAATATTTGTTTTGGAGGCACGTCATCATTTACAGTTGAGCTCATATTATTATATACCATAGCCAGTATGCAGTATCTTATCATAGCACTTCAACCCACAATAGATCTGTTGTGCTACCTGTGTTTCCTGTTCGATCCTACCGGCTGGCCCCGCACCATAAGTCCAGTCTACCGTGCTTATGGCTTGGATAACCAATACTTTTGTCTTTGGTAGGCTAGAGAATCGTATTGGCACAATAGGTGTACCTTGCTCTCCTCTTCTTAGACTCGACATAGTTTAGTTCCAACTTGACCCGTTCTGTGCAGTATAACCCTTATGCGAAAGTGATTTGTCAAGACACTTACCTTTAGTAGCCAGTATACAGTATACTTCATTATATATATACATATATAAAAACCAACACCAAATCTACATATCTACGAATCATTTTGTTATTCCATTGCACTTAATATGAATTTATATTAAGAAAATAATAACGTTTATTTGTACCGTTACAGAAAAATGTTGTTTGATGTTATTTACAAAGTTTACATTCACATTCTTATGTAACTTATCACACTAAGTACAGTCAAAAGTTTTAAGTTCAATGGGCCCCTAATTAAGCTTCAGCTTGTATCTAGGGGACCTGAGCAGTGAGTTACCTTTAATGTGCTAATCACTACAAAACGAAACATTACTATTTTATAATAAAGTTGGATTCAGGTGGTACCTAATTAAGATACGTAAATTATAATAACATGAAATAAAATTAGATAAAATTAAAATTAAGCAGCAGTGTGTGAGTGTAGTATGTGTGTGTGTGTGTGTATGTGTGTGCGTGTGTGTGTGTAAGTGTATGTGCGCACGGGAGAGGGAGTATGGATGTGTATACACATGTATGTTAAGTGATACCTGTACTATACTATAATATGACGACTGTGATTGACGATGTTATTGATTTCAGTGTGTTAATTAAGGCAAATTTTTAAGATTGTAATAGGTTGATTAAAGTCAATGTTCTGACCTATTGTTTAGATGGCATGATATTTTCAATTTCATCGTACGAGAGAGACAGCAGCCAGTTTGTTACAACTTTCTTGCACTGAGACACATGCAGGTGCTTGATGTTACATATTTTGTTGACTGTGTTATAAATGTGTGGATGCAAGTAGGATGGGCAGCGTTTGGCCAAAAGTGATGTTACTTGGGGCCGAGGTATTGTATTATAATATCCTAATGATTTAGGGAACTTATGTTGTATTAAGTTCATTATGTTGTAATTATAAATTAAGTATAACTGAAAATTATTACTATCCATTGACTTATATGTGAAGTTATAATTATAGGGTTAGCTAGTAATATAAAGTAGCTCATCTGCCTAGCTAGTACACACCCTAGCTTAAATGAAAGGGCTAGGTGTGAGCAAAACTCGCTTCCATCCTCTGCCTAATTGTTCCTTTACAGTAACATCTCTTTGATTCGAATAAATATGAAAATAAATTCGAATGAAATATAAAATCAAAACGTGAGATATAAAATCAGAATATAGATATTTCCTCTGTCTGTGTATAATTCACATTGAGGACGGGATTGAGCCAAAGGCGGTTCCTTACAATCGTCATTTGTCTTGCAGGCGCCGTCGGGCCCTATCGATTTTATCATTTTCAAACACTCCGCTTAATTTTATGGAATAATATTTCACTTTGACTAACTAGGCAATGCTTTAACTATCAGACTTGATATTAAATAAAAAGAGCATGTATTGTTATTTATTGTTTTTAGTTTCACTGTGAAAAAATTGGTTAGTGTTATATTGACAAACCAGTAGATCGATGTTAAGTGATCATAGCCGCAAATCTGTAATGTAATGTAAAAAAACGACAGTGTACGTTACCAATTTGTAACATAAGATGCAACATTTTACATATATAACTTTGGAATAGAATATTTCATTGGTATAAATTCTACCGAATCATTCAGGTTCATGTATTGAAATGGAATTGAAATTTTCTAAGAAATATATTTTTTTAAATAATCGTGCTCAAAACTATGGCTATATGAACCAAAAATTAACTAAAAATTATATTTCGATTCATTCAAAATAAGGACAACCAATAAATATTCTGCCTTGAATGATGTTTCACAATGTGTATTTAGTGTATTAAGGTAGTAAAATAAATTAAATTTACGGCAAATAGATAGTTCAAATATAATATGATAACATAATTGACATTAATTTAATATCACAGAAGATACGTATAAGAACATAGCACAGTAACCCAAGCACGCAAAATTATATAAAAGCGTTTTCGTGGATTTGGAAACGTCCTATTATAAAGTGAGGAGGGATTAATTGTGGGAATGATAATCTATGTATGGAGTGTGCAGCCGCCTGACGAGAGCAGTAAAATCATTACACAAAGATTTAACACAGATTGGTTAGATATCGAAAAAGGTTTCGACAGGGATGTGTTGCCTAGCTAGGGCTGTCTATTTATTGATAACTATTCAAAAGATTTGAAAACATATGACAAAGGGTTGAAAATTGAAAATTTAACTGTCGAATGCCTCCTATATGCTGATGATCAAATAATTTCGGCACCTTCGGATGAGGAATTGTAAGATATGGTTAACTGCATGCATGGTGCATTATAAAGAAAAGGAATGAAAGTAAATGTAAGCAAAATGAAAGTGATCATATTTACAATTTTGAAATATTAGGTTATGATCGGAAACGATTGTTGAGAGCAGATTTAGGTTTACCAAATATGGTAGGTATGAGTCTGGCTGTGCATGGAGGCATGGTCCCTACACTTAGTGTGGGAGGGAATGCTAGGTGTGGCAAACGATATACATAACGATAGTGGATAAAAGAAAGTTTAATGTAGTTTTAATTATTGACCGACGGCTGGACAAAGATAAATAAATTGCGAAATAGTGTGATGAGGGAAATTAGAGGTGTGAATGAAGATGTACTGACAAAAATCTAGAACGGAATGCTTAGATGATGTGGACACGTAGAAAAGGTGATGACTGAGGAAAAAATTTATAAGGTAAAATTGAATGGACTAGTTTTGGAACAAATCAGAATAAAACTAGGACGACTTTTGGAACAAATAGGTGATATATTGATAGAAGGCCAGATAACTGATGAGCGTATACAAATGTATAAATGAAAGCCGAGGAAGCTACGAAAGTAGGTTTGGATTGTAGCAATTGGAAAACTGTGATCTCTGTGTTCCTCTATGAGAAAGAGGCGAGAGTATTATACATACATACACAAAATATTTATATATACATCAAACTTTAAGTTTGTACTTTAACAGCCATAAAAATATGTAATTAGAATGAATTTTATAAAATTATAATCAGATCATAATTATTTCATTAATGTCGAATAAAATTATTTGTTTGCAACAAATAAATAAATGTTAAGAATTAAGAAATATACTATTTAAATCGATTCCTAACAAGAAAATGTTTCTCAGAGTGAGAAAGTGACTTATACGAAAGCGATTTAACTTACGAAAGATGCAACTATAGGCTCGAGATTTAATTTCAGTTTAGTGTTCCGTCAACTCTAACTCGCAATTCCTAGACGTAGTTTACCCTAATATGTAGGTACGTCACTGAACCGCCAAAGACAATCTTGTCAATATTCATCGTTGGAATAATCTCAGTTGTAGGAGCGCACGAGCGTATAATGCACGCTCGGTAAGCAAGATTTGGGTGCATAAGCCGCGGAGATCAAAAGATCTCCGAGCTCACGAGATAATTGTACGAGCAAACTTTGGTATAATGAACACGGATGATTTTAACTCAAGTTTAATGAAGATTGCTAGTGTTTCGTGAGATTCTGAAAGGGGAAGCTCTATCAAGGTCTTCGTCGAAAGCTTCGTTAATATTGGCCCTGGTAACCTTTGTATAGGCGCACCTGCAGATATAATTATACCTGTTTGAGCAAATTTTGTTCCGAAGTTTCAAAGATGCAATTATATTAAAAATTTTGGTACGAAATTCGTCAAAGGACATCAATAAAGAACTCTAAGATAAAATTGTTAGAGGGAGTTGAGAATAGTTAATTATATAATATGGGAGCAAAACAATATTTTTGCAGCGAGGGAGCAAATTACAACGAACGAATTTAGTACTCAATTCTTTTATATCATAGAATCCAGACTGCAATGACGGATTCAACCTTGCTCGTCGAAAGCGAAAGATGCTAACCACTTTACACGCCCCATATATATATATATATATTAGCATTCCTAGTGCACATATGCTAGCGTTTAGAACACTCACTACCAATGTCATATCGAGAAGATCCAGAAAATTCGAAAAAGGCTTTTGGTATTTTTAACAATTCGTTCTAAAATACTTTTGCCTAAGAACTTATTATTAGGATAAATTAAAATATTTACAATTCAAATCATTCCGAATCTTCCCTAGCTGGTATTATACAGAATCTCGCTTCGTTTTCACTTTGATCTTCAGAGTTTCTTGCCTGTTCATCTCAAGAAGGCTCTGCTAATTTTTGAATAGGTGAAGCAAATAACGTTTTCAACTTTATATTATTTATTTTAACGCAAAATGTTCACATGAACGCATATAAAATGTAATTCATTGTGAATATTAAAACATATTAAGATGCCTAACTAAAGTTTAGCAAAGGCTTGAAATAATTTGAATTGAGAGTAGGCAATAGTACCAATACTGATAGTTTTAAATAAAAATAAACAATCGCAAATATACAAAAATGTTGTAGCCGAAAAATCCAGCTGATACGCAGTATCAGCTTAAGTTTATTATTTCACAGATTAAGCAAAGTGAATACCTCGTACTCGAGCACGAATCGTTTTGTTTTGAACAATAAGAAATCAACTCAAATATTTCTCGCTTTAATAATATAGTATTAAATACAATGTTGATTGGAATATCAATTATAAAAATAAAAATGAATTTGATGTTGAAACGTATTTGAAAAGTTTTTCAATCCATAATAATTAACAAATCCATTCATGCTAGCACCGTTATAGCAAAAAAGTTTATCTAAATAATTTTTAATATGAAAAGTTGTGAAATTTATAAATTAAAACTGCGTTTATTTTGCGTTTCATATAGTACTCAAGTTCAACACTTAGGGCTACTGTATTTTTCTTTCATTAGCCACACCGGGCTCGGAAGTTATTAATATTCTTTCCTTTAATGAGGTGTGAAAGCAAGCCGAAAATTAGCTGGCTTACGACATCATAATTTAATTACCAAAAATTAATTAAATTTCTTAAGTGCTCTCAATTTCTTTACGACTACGCTAAATACAGATTACATAGACACTATTGATAAACACACTATTTGATGTGTACTTACTCGTAGCTCTAAATGTAAAACCAAGTTATAAATAATTTCAAAAGCAACGTCAGAAGTTGGCGCTTGTTTGTTTTGTTCTAATTTGTGCGTTTTCTATCCTCATCAATATATTGTATACATATTTGAATGAGTGTACAAAGTAAATAAAAATATTACTCAAGAATAGATCGAAAAATGTGAGAAATTGGTCTTCGTTTAAACTTTGGAAAAAGGAATTTCTACACTATAGTAATTTATTTAATATTAAGGTTTATTTAAGTAATCAATACAATATTGTAACAGGTCATCCTACTTCAATAGTATATTAGACGTAGTATATAATTAATTCAAATAAAGATGATCATTATCAAAATATCATATACATCATTACATAGTTGTTTTACAAAAAAATAACAAAGAAATATTTATTCATTTTCTGACAATTTTACCCTATTTATATCTAGTGGTGTTAAAGATATTTAAACAATTATATAAATTTAGTAAATTTATTTACATTACTGGTCTAATTACGATTTAAACTTTATTTACCTCGACGTTTCGGCAGAGTTGCATTCGCCATGATCTCGAGAAGACTGATAATGTCGGTCTCCACGTTCAAAAGGCGAGAGGTGAGAACAACTACCCGTGCTTGGTGTTGTAAAAAATATCTATATTATGAAAAATATGTATATTGTAAAAATATATCTGTAAACAGACGGTAAACAGACAGATGTACCTTAATTTCCACCGCTTCACTCCTGTTCTTTAGAAATAATGGCGAATGGAAAGGATTTTTGTATCGTCGAGCACATTCCAGAAGTTAAGCCAGATTCAAGTAATTGCTGAGCGATCGCCGATATGTTTACTTAACAACCTTTTTATTGTAAAAAGGTACAGTGATCAAATGATAAGTTAGATGATGTAGCGCATAGAATATTTGGCACAATATATGAATTTTGCATTAATGTCGCAACGGATTTCGTATTAGAATGTCATTAGTAGCGTAAAGGTAGGAGCTATATAAACTATTATGCGAAACAAGGTACTGTTTATCGAGGTTGAAGTAACTAGACAAGATGTTTCAAGCAGCTCAGAAAGGCTAAACGTATTATTTCTTCGGAAATGCGTCAACAGCTTTATAGCAGCAGTGATACACAAATAGTGATATACTAGTAATAAAGTACCTAATGATGCCACTCCTAGAGTAATGCGTCGCGTTCGAACCATCATCGTGTGTAATTACAGAAACTTTTTTATCGAATTCATTGAGAGTGCATAGAACTAGGATAATGCGGTCGCGTAAACTATATGACTTACCCAAAATAAGACTCCTGACGTCTTCCTATACTCAATAGTAAATCAAGTGGAACCTTGCAAAGTGCATTGCAGCTTTTGGTATATAGATGATATTTTCTTAAAGATTTGTGAATCTTTAAGAAAATATCATCTATATATAATAATAATCTCCATAAGAATATATATATATATAATATTTATATTTTTTAAATTCGAAAGAGAATCTAAATAATAAGTACATATAAAATTAGAACAGAAACGAATTACATCGATCGTAATAGTAAAGAATTAGACGAAAAATGCACGCCTCACGCAAATGTTCGCAAATCTATACAAGAACTCATAATGTTAAACACTTTTGAATGCCTTCACAAGTTTCGAGTGCTTAATTTTTTATTCCTTTTGTTTTGTGACAAAAGGAGGTCAAATGAAGCTGTCTCAAAAACGCTTCAGTTTGGGCAATATTAATAATTTCGCGATGTAAAGGTCTGTGGAAGGAACATGATTATGGGCACGCTGATTATGCAAAATTAAACAGGGCACCGGAGAGAGCTCATTAATTACCCGCCTGGTGCGTGTAATCCCTTTGTTGGGGCATCCCACGCTTTTGGATTAACTACTTCTAGTTACAATTTTTGATAACGTTTGGTTTTTGTCATGGCCCTTTGTGCACACCATACTTTCCGACAGTTTTCTAAGAAGGGTCATACACAAAAATTAAAAAAAAAGCGTTCACTTACTTTAACGCTAACTTAGTATTTACTTAACTTGCTTAGTTTTCTAATTTATGAAAATCACATTTATGTCCATTTAATTATATAAAAAGGAAAAATAAAAATATTCAATTAGTTATTTAAATTTAACTTTATCATTATAAAATTCTCCTCCTGTAGACTGTTCAGATACTGAGTACAGATGTTTGGAGGGCAATAAAAAATACTTTTGTGGTCTTAAAATAACAGGTATTTTATTATAATGACATGTATGTATGTAGGTACACACTTAATGAAGATTTTCAGAAATAAGTGTGTTAATTATTCATTTAAAATAAATAAAAATGTTGTTCTAAATTTTGACATCTTTCCTGTAGACTAAAAAATAAACGATTATTTTTTCGTAACAGATCGCATATTCAACTTTTATTTTTTGTGTTGGTAACACTGAGTCACGCATCAGTCGCCGGTTGAATGCTGAGAAGAAAGTCCTATACGTTTTGATAAAATATTATCATAATTAAATACACAAGTTTTTGTCAAACATCAGTGCATCTTTTCTTAGTGATTTATTGCAAAGTAATTATGACTATTTCTTATGTTAAACTACTTTGGCATTATGTGATTTAAGAACTAGTTTATAACTGTGCCATTGTTAAGTTTCTAACCTTAAAATTTTGATTGTATTATTTTTTTTTGTTTCGTTTGTCTCTCCTGTAGAAATCTCTTCTGCAGATATCATGTCTACAGAAAAGATAAATTCTACAGAAGTGAAATTTAGACTTTTGTGTTCCTTCTTTTGATAAGTTGGTATTTAAATAAGCTTTATTATATGTCTTGACTTATTAATTTCAAGTATAATGTACATAGTTTATTGTTTATAACCTTTTCACTTGAATGCTACTGAATTAATTTTGATGATTTAGAGTATTACCGACAAATAACTATCAACTTTATTCAAAACTGGCTTTGTTTTGCTTTATATAAAATTTTCCCGCGAGGTAAGTTGACGTAGGCAAAGTCACGGGCGTGCGATAATATAAAAATTATAACATTTTGAATCGATTGCGTGACTTTTATTTTGTGCGTTTTCTTTTTCGAGTGTTTTGTGTATGACCCAGAAGCATTTTTAAGATTAGCGATTTGATCACATAGTAACAGTATTGACATTGCAGGTCTAATCATAATTTTGACATTGTTATTAACCTCGACGTTTCAGTAGAGTTGCGTGGTCTCAAGAAGACTGGAAAATGTAGGTGTCTACGTGGTAAAGGCGACGGCTCTTATATATATTAGGACTACTAAATATATTAATCCACAAAAATGTTTATTTACAATAAAATATTCATTAAATCCCATTCGGACCTGGACTAAAATAGGCTAATATATATATATATATATATATATATATATATATATATATATATATAATATATATATATATATATATATATATATATATATATAATATATCAGAAGTTTAATTGGAATTGGAATTGCAGAATATTCTAAATAAAAAATTCTCATGCAATTTTCTAATTTAGTTTTTTAGGCTAAATTATTGAACTTAATTTTAGTGAAATAATTTAGCCTTAATTAAACCAAACAAAAGAGTATATTTAGATAAATGTAGAGTTATTATATTTACTATAAAATAGACTAGAAATTTAGCTGGTGCTAATAAGGTATATAATAGGATATCACAATTCATTTTGGAAGGCGGCGGCCGTGACTGAGAGGGTCTCTTTTAGCAATAGTGCCAGGCTTACCCACTAAAACCCCCGGTGTTCTCCTTGCTGTTTTGGGTGTGTCTGGTAAGGTTCACATTGCGATGCCACTATTCACGCACACGGACGATACCACCAGTTTAGACATTCTTAAAGCAAGAGTGAATAATCTTTATTTGAGTTTATGTTTTCCAACCTAGGCCATATCTTTGCTTTACAACAGATGAGATGAGGTCAAATGCCCTCAAATCCATAATATAAAAACCTATAAATTGTATAAGCATCATATCTTAATTTAAGAAATAAAAGTAAACCTTTCTATCTACTAAAATCTATACAATTATATATTAAATTTTATATTCTTTCTGTCATTTTAAATCTGAGTGAAAAAAATATTTTGTAAAAATGTAACATTTCTATTAAATCATTCTCTACTTTACTATTATGTGTGCATTTATACCGATATTAAGTTAATAGCCTCAATAAATCTAATTGTGAGAATGTTGCCACTGAATAAAATTACCTCATGAAAAGACCTTATAAAGTTTACATCTGTGTTGTCACTAGTTTTCACATTCCGATTGAATAGCTTAAGGAAATCTTTTGCTCAGCAGCAAATTTATTCTGGGTATATTTACACCACTTGCTTTTCTCGCAGTTCAATCATAGAGTCCTTCACTTTCTCTTATTCTTGTATAAGTACTTGTGCCAAACAAGACAGAGATACGTATAGAACAAGTAAGAATATGGTTGTTATTAGAAGATAACATCAAAAGACAACTTAGGCACAATAAACCCATATTTACCTACAACGACTATATACGACTGACTATATAATACTCATATTACCTAAACGAAACAAGGACTAAACAGTTACAAGAATTTAAAAATTCTTTTACTATATTCTTAACCAATATCTAAGTAAATATGAGTTGGCCAAGTTCAATTGCATATTGTTGAGAACGTAGCCGTTCTCGTTGCTTAGCAACTTATTATTGTTATTATCAATTTCATTATTATTGAACAATGTCTCAATTTTCTTTATTTCTTTAAAATAAACTTATTATTATTAACATTGGGATTTCTGTCGATTACACATATAATAATTTCAACTTTTGTAATAATAAAATCTATTATTAATTTATTTGTCAAAGCTGAAAATTGGTTATTTTTGTTGTGAGAGTTATAAGCGACTATTTCGCTTAACGGTCAGCTAATTTTACACTGATGTCGCACACATGCACACCAACCCTCATATTATGTATATCTGTTGTTATCTTTGATTGCAACTGACAGGTAGTGCATTGTGACACTTTTCTTCATAAAGCAGAAATATATCTGCACTGTTCGGCAGTTTCAAAAAAATTGATAGCAACAGATTACATAGTTAACCTACAACTGTTTTGTATTTTGTATACCCATGTTGCTCTTTGTTGTCTCTGTGTTTTGTTGCTGCTTTGGTACTTTATTAATGTTTTTCTATCATGTTTAAGGTTCTCTATCATTTCTATATTTTTGTTCTGTAGCAGACAAATAAATTTATTATTATGCTGTTTTATCTACACCATAATACAAAACGTTTAAGTGAATTTTATGAAAGTATATGTAAAGTGTACATACTAGGTCTAATCTTTATTTCCAGAATGAGAAGTGCAGCTAAGGACTATAGCATTCAGCCATTAGAATTATAGTCATTAGAGGACAAAACGTTTATGGGCTATTGTATTTTGGGTTGCTATTTAATTTCCCGTCAGATGCCTTTTTAATATCTCTTGATTTTCGTTTTTATTATTATTATTAAATAAATAGTGTACACGATTATTTTCTAAAGCACTTACTACATTTATATATGAAAATACAGTAAATAAAATATTCGACACTGGCGGAACTCAAAGCCGCGTTGCAGATAACGCTTTTACCAAGTCGGACAGAGCATTATGCACACTAATCAAATATTACAACTGAATTCGTAACTTTTAACCATATTAAGCTAAAGAAGATTCAATGTTAATATGTGTAGTACTTTTTATAATGTAAAGCTTGACAAGTTCAGCAGAACTTATTTAAGTTCACAACACAATAAATTTAGTTCGACAGTCTGAAATAACATTTAATATACCTCGACAACCTCAATCTCAAACTTGGTTGATCAAATGGAAAGCTAACGTACTCAGAAAACACAGAGTTAACAGAACTATTAAAATTTTCAGTCCAACTCGAACACCAATAACATGGAATGAATGCTGCAAACTTCGATGGGTGGCGAGAATTATTCCAATCCAGCCGCGGAACAATTTGTGTCCAAGTTTGCAAAGATAAAACTGATTCTTCGGTTAGGTCTTAAAGTTGCTGGTATGTTATTTGGGGTTAACAAAAGTTGATCTGATTTCTCAGCGGATTCAGTAACGGTAAGTCTGCGGAACGAACTTGAGATTGTCTTTTTCTAAAGGAGAAATAAATAAAGTGGAATTAAGGCGACAAACGAGTTTCTTCAGATGGGACTTACTTTGCGGACTTATCGTAAGATAATTTACTGGAAAATCTTTAAAGATGCTGTGTAGCTTGTATTCGTAATTAAACTCTTTAAGACAACTCAATTTTTTTCAATCTTTTTTATACGTTATATATCATAAAGATTATTTCAGTTTTGTTTGTAAATAAATAAATTTTAATTATATAATGTATATTTCATTACATTTTTCGATTTATTAAAATGCCTAATTCATTAATAAATATGAAAAATAAAGCAAGAATTGTTTTATGACTACGGCAAGATTTGAATTTGTTTCTTAAGCAAGGCGTGTTAACATTTGTATGCAATTTATGTCACAAAAGAAACAAGTAATGATGAAATGGAAAAGATCTCTAATCCCTACAATACTATTAGAGATTAATGAGGAAAAACCAACTCCAATAACCTGGACGTTCATCCAGGGTAATGAGAGAAGGCGGTCTTATACCAGGGTGATGAATATGGATAAATGGATGTTAACATTGGTATATGATATGAAAGTCACTGTACCCAGTCAATTCGCCTATCAAGTTTCAACACAACAATGCAAACACTACTGTTTTGCAGAAAACGAACGTACCTGACGTAAGACGAAGGTACCTGAGCAGACGATGCTGGTATAGAGATTCTCTCGATTTTTATTTTTTACTATTGAAGTTTTTAGTAAAAATTAGATTTTAATAAAGAATTTGAAGATTTCAAAGAAACACAGAGGAATTCTAGTCACGTACTCGAGCTTTTTGAAAACTGAACCTGAACATGAAACTGAAACCTGTTAGTTTATGAAAGAAAATACACAAAGACCGTTTGAGTTGACACGGGGAATCTCAATCGGAGATAATTTAGGACAGAAGATGAAGAAGAATAAATATTGAATTGAGTTTAGATTTATACATTCTTTTTCAATTGACAACAAACTGATTCTATCATTACACCTCCTCCTTTATTAACCTCCTTAATTTTGATTAATCATATTTCCAGACCAGAGAACATGATTGTGAAATGCTGGCAGCATATTGGAAACGGAAATATACCACTGATAATGGTGTTTTGATAACTATTTCGATTCAGATTTCAATTTTACGCTTAGTTTTATCACAATTAAAAATATTTTTTTACTTGTCATTTGTCATTTAAGAAACTTTCTAATGAAAAATTATGCCAAAAAGTATCCATATTATATAAAAATTTATGTAGCGAAAGTAAATAATTTATTTTAACAAATTTTAAGCATAAAATTGCACATAAAATGCATTCAATATTTACAGGTGTTTGTGAAAAAGTGTTTATTACACGTCTATTTATAAAGCTGGCAAAACAATTTTACAGTTATTTATAGTAGTGTTGCCCAAATGCGAGACTTAGCCAGTCTTGGTCTTGGTCTTGCGCCAATACACCTAGTCTTGGTCTTGGTCTTGCGGCAAGAGTCTTGCAAGTCTTGCAATTATCTATTATGCTATTGCTATTTATTAAAGCTTACTTTAGATCTTCAAAAACGTATTAGAATAGGAACTTTGTGAGCTTGAATTAACATAGCCATAGTAAAGACTAATCAGATTAACAAATGTCTGAAGATTTGATAAGAAATTCGAAAAATCAACTGCCACATGGTTATCAACCGAGCTATATGCCGTTTTCCATGGGAGTAACTGTTTCTTAATAAACACTTACGCTTTATAAGCTTACATTGTGCTAAAACATGTAATAAAAAATCGATGTTCGTGTCGTACCATCTCGTTCGCTCATATATTAAATAGTATTAGCGTGAGTGGGACGGCACGACACGAAATTAGAATTTTGCATGAGTATACCTAGGCCGTGGCGGCAATCAAATAGTGTCAAATGTTGTGATTTCGGCACGGCGGCAACGATTGTAGATTAGTTTCAATAGAAGCCGCCGGATTTCTTTGAGAAGTCAGTACAATACCTTTGATGCCGCATTATCAAAGTGCCCATGGTTAAAACAAAACTATGCATGCACTCAGTTTGATTTTAATGGATATTTTTTTTTATTCGCTATGTATGTTTATGGTATTGGTCGTAATGCGCATAGGTCGTTTTACATAATTTTTTGATACAGTTTTTTGCGTACCTATATACCGAACAGTTATATCTAACTACTCCGTGAAATAGCGCTATGTTCTAGCTGCAAGACGAAAGTCTTGCCGGATTAGTCTTGTTCTTGCTCAAATCTTGCACGATCAGTCTTGGGCTTGGTCTTGCTAAGAATACGCGGTCTTGTTCTTGGTCTTGGTCTTGCAAAGATGCAAGAATAAGACCAAGACTGAATTTGGGCAACACTAAATTTATAGTAAGTCATAAAATACTGGCGAAGAACGAAGGCGACCATTTGTAACAAACATCCAAAGCTATTGTCGTGGTGAAGTCATAATCTATATGACTTATGACTGTCTATATACGACTATTTATATAACACAATATTTATGAGTTGAAGTAGTAAGGAAGCTATGAACAATCGGGCGAAATACGGGCATCCGACATACAGACGCACATCGTTACACAAGTTCTAGGCGACAACAGACTCGTCTAGCGATGAGCGACAGACTGAGTGGAACAAAACAAAAAGAAATGGAAACAAATCAAACATTTTCAATCTGTATACTGTACATATTTGGACCAGATAGTTAAAATACTGAAGGAAGATCGGATCAAGAATAAACGTAACCGAGAAAGCATGATAGTATTAACGTCGAGGAAGTTAGCGAAGTATGATTGGATTGTAGTAAGTGGAAAGCTGTGACCTTTGCCTACCCCCACGGGAAAGAAGCGTGAGTATATGTACTCTTATGTTTGTAAATATTAGTCAATGACAATTCCCACATTCCCACAAAAAATCGATTATTGTGAGGGAAATATGTTTTATAAGTTTGTTGAACGCATTGTTGTTTCTTTTCAAAAATAGAGAAATGTTTCCTTTTAATCAAATTACCTATATTCATTATTTAGTACCCTAACGGCTGGTATTAAAAATTTTGAGTATACATATGTATCTCTACACTCTAATTGACATGAACTACTGGATCAAACTCATGGATTTTCAATTTGTTAAGGTTCAATCAACTCGGATTAATTTAGATGAGATGACCCTGGAGGCCATCATCTATAATAAGCTATTCAAATTCTATTCAATTCAAGTCGTACCATCTTTTATATGACTGAATCGTATAAGGTCTCATTTGTTGCGTTTATCTGATATATCCAATGATAGTTGATGTCACAACCTACGTGCAAAAATATTGTCATCTTATAAATTTACCGTATATACCGTATATAGACAGAAAAATATATGTTTATTATGAAGGATAATAGTATATATGAAAAAATATTCGTAGTGATTTTATTTTTGGTACGGAGTATGAAATCAATCTCGAAAATTACTCCTGTTTGTTTCGACAGAATTTTGTACATTATTTAATATTCTGATACATTCTGACAACTATAATGGTGGTACTTTCAATAAACCTATGAAGAATTGTGTGAAAAGTAATGTAATTGTTTGGAATCATATTATTTCTAACATCATTTTTTTAATCTTCCGATTTATTTTATAATTTCGTTTATGACGTTTTCTTTAAAACGTTAGCATGGAAAAAGGATTATTTTTTTTTTTTTAAATCCTTATACAAGTTGGCAAGTTTATAGACAAATACTTATTTACCAAAACGTTGCCTAGTCGGATGAATTCCTTTAGAAATAGTAATTTCTATGGGAGTCTGAAATATTAGTTGGATAGGAAAAACTTTTTTTTCAGAAATAGTAGGATGTTTTCAAAATATTGTATATGTTACGCTAAAAGTGGTGTTTTGGCAGGTGTGAGTTTGATGATGAAATGAAAAGATATATTGCGTTTTCAAATAGATTCTGCTTTACGTAAATTTTACAATGCGTAAGTATGAAAGAATGTTGTGCGAATGAATTTTGAAGAAGAGAAAGGTCGATACAGGTGACGTGATGTGACGTCAGGTGTTGGACGTCAGTTTCCGGATTGAGTTCCAAACAAGTGCTATTTATGTAATATACGAGGGGTTACATTTATTTGAATACTAAGCTAGCAGAGAGAGAATATTAAAATGGTGAAAAAAGAAATTAGAGCCATTATCAATTACGAGTACATATAACATACAAAGAATTTTAACCTCTAAAAACTTTCTAACCGTTTATATCGGTGATTTATAAAGTTCTTTAGATAAGATATAGCAATTAATACACAGTACACGATGACAATTGAAGTCGCTAGGCATAAGCGATTTCATGCCAAGTAAAGCCAAGTGAAGCCAGGATTTCCATCAATTTAAAAATTAAACGGGAATAGTGATCCTGCTGGTGTATCTACACCTTAATGTTCTTTAGCTTATGTAGGCAGTCAGAAAGGTACGATTTTTCAAAATGCTTATGGAAAATCCAAAATGTTTGTATTCATATATATATATTTTTTATTAGATTTTCCGAGCGTATGAAAGAAACGTTAAAGTTTTAGCACTTGTTTTGTAATACGTAATGTCACTAACAACAATTTTGTCATCACAACCTTTTTAGTAATTAATATGAGTACATTACACGCTAACAATATTGAACACAATGTTACTTTGTTTCACGAAAACACTTTCTAAGCCCAAAGAACTCACTTTTACAATTTGCAATGCAAATGTGGCATTTAAGAAAGGTAAAAAGTTAAATATTAAAATTCCAAGTTTTCAAGCGTGTAACTCGAGAATAACCTAAGGCTCTCTCTAATTGAGTGTTTAAGTAATTGTTGTTCTCGGTTTGGAAATTAGTATTTTTGTGATTCTGACGTATAAATGACAGCGTTATGATATTTAATTGTCATGCCCTCTCACCTTTGAAATATTATCTCAATATTGTCAAAGCAAAACATGATGATAAAAATGTTAATAAAAGCAACTTTTGTTATGAGAGATCTTATTTAGGTATCAAATTAATTTTTACTAAACAATAACTTCAGAAATATACTAGTTAAATATTTCATCTTAAGTTAAAGAGAAACAATATATATACACACATACATACATATGTGGGTGTGAATAATAAAACTTGAATTGATTGACTCTGATGCCCGTGTTGAGTGTACTGTTTGCCTAATTAAAAAGAACCTTATATAAAATTGTTGTCTCGTATGGAACTTTATTAAAATTTTGCTTTTTTCCTAACCTCACTTAACGGGTTATTTATTTATTTATTAACCAACGAAAGCACATTATAAAATATATAATATTTCAAGCGTCTACCTGTTGCCATTATTACTATCGAAAAATAACGTCATAAAATCATATTATATTTATTATATGGGGGTCTCCTTTCGATATTGATTTTATTAAAATTTATAATTTATTCTTTTTCAAGTGAATGTGCGCCTAATTGCTGCCCTTATTATTTCGACCAAAAATTGGCTAAAAATTAATTTGTTTGTTGTGTAGGAGCCGCATTTAATTTTATCCTGTTTTTAGTACTTTTTAGCGATAACAGAAATCCATCATCTGTAAAAACAGTCTGGCTATTACGGTCCTTTGGCTATGTAAGCGCTTAATTAAACGTTACGTTATAACTAATTACAATTGTAATAATTTATGATGTGATTGGATCCTAAACTAGGCTTTTGTTAAGTAACTTAGATTCAGATCACCTGGTTTTGATTACAAAATTAAATTAGTTGTGGTATTAGAAAAACAAACATTTAGATTTTATCTTTAATATTATTGATATTATTCAGTAAATACATGGACACTGAAAGAAATAGTTTCCAGAGTAATGCAAAATTACACAGTAGGGTTAAAATGATATGCAAAAATAAACAGTTTCTACAAGTCTAGTCGAAGAAAGGAGGAAAGGGCAATTTTAATAGGTAAAGTAGGTAGCCTTAATATATTTTAAGATCATAATAAAAAAGCGTGCATTTTTCTATTACGCCACCAAGTTATGGCGGTTCGCGGTTCGTACAATAACTTATTGAGTAACAAGTTTATATAACAAAGTTATCGCGAAGTCTTGTTAAGTGTCGGTTATAAAAAAAAATAAGTGATTTAAAAACTTAATGATAGAATAATTTCCAACAACTTATAATAATATTTATAGGTTCATGAAATGATCCCAATTAATAAATTGATGTTTCTTTATGTTGCACAAATAAACTATAAAAAAAACATATTATAATTATAAAATGTTTATTACTTACTATATAACAATACATTATTTTAATAAAACTTAATTAATTTAAACAAATATATAAATTAAGTATTTAAGTAAGTTACAGTATGTTATTTTATTGTATGTACAGGTAGTATGTATGTACATATACTGTTTGTTAGATCTATATTGGTAATTTGGTAGTACAACATTTTTCAAAAATATTCTTTTTAAGTTAGGGTCTCCTCCAGGACTCTTTTGATAGTAATTAGATGGTCGTGTTGGAGTTAGTAGTGTGTATTTATTGCCCAACTCGATAATTGAAAAGGCAATGCAACAAATTCTCTCTATACACCGACCGCCTAAACCGTTTTGATGATGTCAATCCCAGCGACAAGTGGGAAAGAGGTTTCACTATCAGTGATTGTATTTTGTTTGGAATTTCTGACTCAAACTGGATCCCTTTTAGGATAAAAGTAATGAAACTTATGTAGTTTTCTTTTTGAATTATTTGGGGTAAACTGTAATCCTTTCTTTTTACGTGGTAAATTATTTAATTATATATCGATAAATAATTCAAATCATTCATCAGTATAGATCAAAATTTCAATTTAAAGTAAGATACTTTGAGTTGGATTTTGAGTTTTCCGTTATCTAACAGGGAACAACGCAGAAAAACAAAGGTTACAGTATTTTACAATATTTCAAGCATGAATGAGCTGTCAAGTTCGCAGAAGAAATCAATTCAAATATCGATCATGTCCGAACCCAAACTTATTATGATATTTCAAGATCAGACAAATAAATTATCTTCATTCAGCCACGGCCTACATATAATACCTTTATGTTTCCAAATCATACAAAGATATTATAAATATGAATATACTTATAAATTGAAAAAAAAAAACGTAAATATGTTCCCTTTTAGTATTGTAGTTATTATAGGTATAACCAACGACATAAAAATAAATAATAAGACTTTAGAAGCGAAAATAAAACATTTTATTGTAATCACTCCGAGTTAAAAGGTTCTTTTAAATATATTAAAAGATAGTGTAATTAAAATTTTTGTAAAATACACAGAGTAACCCGAAGAACACATCCTACGCTGGAGGCAGGAGACTCATTTTCTTATTTTGAAATTATTTTCTTATTACATATTATTTTAATAAAAAAAAACATTAATGCTTTTTATGGAAAACCGTTGCCTTTTTGTGAAATAAATAAATATATGACAACTATATTACAACGAGTGTTACAAACTAATAGGATGTTTTTACTAAATAATTAGGATTTAAACTAACATGGAAGTTTTTATTATATAATTAGGATTTAAACTAATATAATGGTTTTATTATATAGGTCTAATTTCAGTAATTATATACTTATAACAAGTAATAATTTAAATGGCTTTAATATTAAAATATTTTTTTCTTCTAAACTATAGATTATGCATATTCCAATACATATTATATTTCAATACATAAAATTAATAAAACATTTTTCAATATATTCTTCAGGACGTATGCATATAGGAAACTATAGTAAATTTTGTTTATACAATAATACAAATTCAGCAGTTTCACCATACTGTGACATCACAATCCAGTATATTTTAGTATAGAGCATTTTTTAATGATCCGCGAACGCCACTGTGTCTTCTATATGTCGCTGTATTTCCAAAAGTAATCTTAAGTAATCTTAGGTACGAGGACACTGCATCGCTATAATATTTTTTAAATAATAGCATACGCTTGACGTATATAGAAGAAACAATATCAAATATCCATTTGTATTAGAATTAACTTTTTCCTTGATCTCAATTTTTGCAATGATTTACTTTCTGCAAGAATTTACTAAACCTCTTAATTTCCAGTTTTGTGCGTCCCGTATGCAACTAGCAACCAGTCGTTATTGCTGCATTTGACAATTGTGAATTAATCATCGTCTGCTTGCTTGCAACTTATATAGTTTGAGAGGAAGAAAACGAGCAATGATTGATGTGCAACTGGATTGTGATGCAATGGTTACTGGATGAGTTACATAATAACCCTACCGCTTCTATGTATTAGCTTGTTCTTAAATAAGGAGGAACTGTAGATCTACAATGATCGCTTCAAACAGGAAGAAAACCGCAGTGTAAGCGAGATGGCGCTATACGCTATAAGAGCGGTGTCTCCGTTTCAATATTGTTTTAACCCTTCTCCAAGCGGTTATGGTTAGGCTTTTGGATCACTGTATATGCGGGCAAAATAGATTTGGTTAGGAAGTTTGTTTTGAATTTCCGAACTCAGACGCAGAGATATAATTGTGCTAAACTTTCTTAGTCGGGTTATTCATGTCAAGAAATGTGACATCAAAACAATGATTTCTATTAAAATATGAGTAGAAAATTTCTGGGTACTGTGACTTTACATTTTATGTCACACATTGGTAATGTACATTGTGGTTCTTGTAGGTGTTGTAGATTTGCTGCGAATTTCATAAGCTAACCAAATGTACTAGGCGAGATACCTAATTTTATAGTAACAACATACCATTAAGTGGATGCAACAAAATAGTTCCTGTTGAGATGATTTCTATACATCACTTTTAAATCGAATTTCACAACATTCGATTTCGGATTTCCCTAATTATAGCTCACAGGATTGATGGAATCGGAACAATCAGTTATACAATCAATCAGTCTTGTTGATACAAATTTGGGTAAATGAACGGGATACGAGGCCCACAAACTAGTGACTAAATGCGCAATCAGTTCCCAACTTGTTTATCAGGGTTGTTTATTTATGTGATTTTTAATTATTTTTATGAAAAAGAGATTTTAAATGAGAGAGTGAAAAGTATTTTCATATTTTTAATTGCTGTAGCATATATCACATGTAAATATAGACTCCAACTTAAGTAATTTGTTCACATTTTAGTGTGAGTAAAATTTTGCCATTGTTATATATGTGATATTTGCACTTATCGTTGAACTATTATTACAAGTTCCCATGACCTTGTTCAGCATCATCGCGGATCGTTAGTTTCGAATACATCATTGGTTTTAGTCGGAAGGCTTCGATCGTAGGCTGGTATTTTGCTCCCGAAAAACCGAGACTAACATAACCTTGTGCTTACCACGAAACTTGCTTAAATAGCGAGGATATGGTTCTTTTTTTCTTGTTATGCATTTTTTATTTCGAGTCGAATCTACAAATAAATATATTGAAAATTCCAAGTAATGAATTTATTTGTGTGTCCATCAGGGTATTTTAAACTAACTCAAGGTATTTTAAATAAGGGGAAAAAATAATTGTTAATTTACTTGTCATCTTTCTGGTAGTACATTCGTTCAATATTTATAATATTCCCCTGTTTGCATGAAACCGCAAAGGTGGAAGCGAAGTTTGTCAAAGTATGCGACGACAGTGGTAATTCGTTGAGAAAACTCGTCAACACTCCGAAATGTTTGATGTTAACCAACAAATTAAACAAATAGCAAACGATTTAAAGTTGACTCAGACTCGCACGTGAAGCAAACGCAAGCTAACGAGGTTTCTCGGAAACTGCTATTCACAGAAGCAAGTCTTACTGCAAATTGCCGAAAAGTTCACGGTTTTATACAAGATTAAGCGCACGCTGTGGTGATAAATATTTTTTTGGCAATGGTACTTAAATTATACTTCCGTGTTAGATATTACGTGTCAACGCAATGTGTCGCTTTCTTCCCGCTGAAAGGAAATTAGAGCAATTATGAGCACTTTCCCAACATACATAACAATTTAACTTTATTATAAGCATGCATATTGCGTTTAAAATATTATTTTATTTTAAGCGCGGATATTTGTATTAGGGATAATTATTTTGGTATAAATGACGGTCTTATAGCGACATAGATTTCTTCTAGACAACCTTATTGCATGACAAAGGAGATACAAATCGTATGAATACGCAATATATTATTTCAGGCGATTATTTATTCATTCAATCGCAAAAGTACACTGCTGGGACATAAGGTTCCTTCAGAAGTCTCCCCAAACTATTCTCATTTCTTGCGTTAATAGCATCCAGTGCTTTTTGGTGATAATGTTAACGTAATGAAATGATTTAAAATTAAAAATATTGTTTTTTTTTAATCAATATTTTCAACCTGTTTATAGACTTTGCTTACTAAAATAGTGGTGACAAGAGTGGGAAAAGGAAAGGAAGATGGTGTGGATGAAATTTGAAATTCCTTTTCATCCAAAGTCCAGTAACAGAATGTGTCTATGCCATGAAATAAGAAACGTGTCATGCATTTAATTCCAAATGAACTACTTTTCTGGTATTTTGTGATATTTTATTTTATCAATTTTCGGGAAGTTAACAGTTTGCCAAAAGTCAATTTACATAAATATACAAATAAGGCCAATTATAAACTTCCACTATAATGCAAAACAATAAAGAAGTATTAGCTTAGGTGTAGATCTTGCCAAATATTGTTGTAAATATATGTACACATAACTATGACTAATATATACGAGTACTAATAACATACTACTTGTAAAGAACGCATTACTTAATGTTCGCTTTAGCTGTGTACCCGATGTTGCAACAAATCTATGCCGTGCAATGCAGCCTCCACATTGAAATTGTGACTCGCCCTCAGTATGAATGCATTCCGCCTATAATTGGTGTATACAGCGGGAACATAAAGTAAACATGGCCTTCTAAATGGATCATGTGTCACTCTGACACCTATTTTTTCAAGTAATTCCGGAGAGTCGACGGAGCCATTTGCTATCTTTAATACGAATGCTATGACTGCATTCGCCTCCGCACTTCCAGAAGGAGAATGTGAAATTTTAGGCAACGTTTAGAATAATTGGAAAAGTAAATATTAGATTTAAATTGTAATTATCTCAGAAAACGTTCTTGAATATGCTCTATGCGTTTTATGTAAATTTTATACATAGGATTCCAAATTTAGGTGAAACATATTCCAGATGGCTTCTTACAAAGGCACAATAAAGAATTTTTATAGTTTTCATAAGTTTAAGATCAGCACCCAAGCGAATAACGAAGCCAAGAGTACGCGAAGCCTTGTTTACCATGCTATCAATATGTTCTTCAAAAATCAACTTGCTATCAAAAATGACACCTAAATCACGAATAGATTTGACTTTTGAGATAATTGTATTTTTTATCTTATAAGTGAAAGTTATGAGTAGTGATATGCTGACAAGGATCATAATATATTATAATATAAAACAATACTCGTAATACTAAGTAAGTTAGTCATGGCAAACTGTTATAAGACATTCAAAATTCCAAAACATTCATTACCTTCTTTCTTGTGAGTACAATATAACATTTGACCAATATATGTAGATGAACAATAGCGCCTAACAATACAGCTTATGACTAACCAGCAGGATATGTTGCTCTGTATTACTTTAATCAGATATTCATCAAACAGTTCGATTATTTTTGTTAAATTTGGTATTTCGATAAAATTTGTTATGTTTACATAGATACACACATATTCATAGATTTGGAAATAAAAAAGGTAAGACATGTCAATTTTTTTAATAATAAAAAACATTAATATTATATTTGGCAATATATTACATTCAATTATGTTATTAAAAAAATATTGTATTTTAATGACATGGCAATTCTATTTGAGTTTAGATGAATGATTGACGCGATTTGGCCATAAAATTGCTACCTTACGATTTTATGGCACCTACAAAAGGGAAACGGGTTGTACGGAATGTTAAATATATATGAGAATGGCAGCAATCCTTGAATTGTTAATACTTACATACCTCCCTGCTAAATGGTAACATTTCTAGACAGTAGGTGTATTCGGACTCATACAACATTTATTTATACATAGTCAGACAATAATAAACTTTTATATATGTGTAGTAATATATTATAGCGGTAAGGTTTGAAGTTTGTATGTTTGAGATAAATCTAATGATATATTTTTTATGAGATTTGTTATGAGGATAGGATTGAGGAACGTAAATAAGTTAAAACTGGAGTATAAAATACCACGGGGATATATATTTTTTCAATGAGCAATATCCGATTTAACTTTTCTTCTGTTCCCCTGAGGAAAATGCATTAAATTGCATACCCCGGCTGTGGCGAGCCGGCGGTTATGTGGGACTCTCCAGAAGGGGGAGGTCTACCCACTAAAAACCTCAGGGATGGCCTTCCTCAGGCATGTAGGGAGTCCCCGGGACGCCAAGCGCCTTCCGGGAACCCCCAGCCTCCGCTCCCCTGCCGTTACAGGGGAGCCCTCCTCGGGGGAGGCTACACTACCTCCCCCGATCTCCTCCACCGATGACGCCTCCCGGACACGGAAGGGGCGTGGGCCCTCCCGGGTCGCTGTATCCGCGGGCGCGATTTCTTCGCGCCCGCCGGCGCCCCCCGGGCCGGGCGGCGCCGCAGCTGTGCTACCGAGTCCGTCGCAATATCAGATATAACTTAATAATGATGTATGCAGAAAGGCAGTGAAAATAAGAAATAACATATACAACTACATACACATATTATACACATTATGTGTATAATTACCCAAAAGGATGTCATAAAGATTTTATAAATATGAGTTCATGATTTTTCTGGCGGACTTTTTATATTTACTTGATTTTCCATAGCAAAGAGATATTTTCCAAGGTTTTGAAAATATTCTTAAGAATACCTAATCAAAATAGGTTCAGCTATTCTATTGTGAAAAGTTTACAGAATGTTACTTTTATATGTTTATCATTAATTTATAAGAAATTTGTAATTTTCAAAAGGTTGTACTGTAGGAAAAAATACAGTGGCTAAAGTATACATTCAAAAGAACGAAATATGAAAGCATAGCATACTGATTATGTTCTTACTATATATCGAAGGTGATTGAAATATGCTTTATGTTCGCATAAAATGTGGTCGAGTTGGGTTGTGAAAACATAAAAAACCGTTCAGTTAGGCGGCCAAGAAAAATATTGTATCAGAGCAAAGAGCACAACATTGTGCCAATTTCCATAAAATATATCGGAACGTAATGTTAAAGGTTTGGTGTCACCCCAAAACGTTGGTCACGCCACTATTTATGAGTAAATTAATATGAGGGAAATATTTATTTCACGAAACCTACCTCTGAATTTCCTATGTATGTATAGTCCTGGTGAATGCGAAAAATTATTCGAGAAGTCAGGCAGAGTAATTTACATTACTCGACAATTATATTATTAATCTGTAATTCGAAAATGTATTAATGAATTTGATGTATATTATACAAAAATTCATTCTAGTTTGATGGATATTACTGCATCAATATAACTTTTAATAAATCTAATGCTATCTTTTTCAAAAATACAACGGATAAGTATTTTTACTTAGCATGGGGTTAGTTCATCTATGACAGATTTGCAAGATGAGGTACTCCAGAGAATTTCCGTTTTCTTTTCGTATGAAGTTTGTATATAAAAATAATGTTAAGGCATGAACATTACTTTGTAGCCGGCTTAACTATTGTGGTGTAAGGCTTTTTTAAGCCTGGTTACTGGCTTTTTTAAGCCTGGACTACAATGGTTATGAAATATACAAGGATTTAAAAAAAATTGTATATTATCTATACTAATGATATTTTTGAGGTTATAGACATTGCCTGGTAACCATTCCGTTCAAGCCATAAGGCCACTACGGCCAAGGCTAGGCTGAGTTTAGTCGGTAGGTCTGTTGGATCGAGCCGCCTCGATTCACCAGGAGTCCGACATAATCAACGCATCCCTGCTTGCCTGTTGCGTTGGTATCCATGAGGATTCTCAGCCTCCTCTCCTGAGGAAAAAAAAAAAACATTGCCTGGTGACTTTTTGTCAAGTAAAGAGAAAGATTAAAGAGGCAAAGTATGAAACGGTTTTGTTGGAAGTAATTTGCGATTGGTACACTATTGTTATGATCAACAATATATTATTCACAAAAATTGATTCAATTGTATTTGATAATAACATAAAAGTAAATTTCAATTTATTATAATAGTTTAAACACACAGCTGTTAGATTCCATTATCGATATAATATAAAATCTGGAAGATCCTACCTGATATTACTTGTAGCAGCTGAAATTCAGTAACCAAAATCAAGATCGAGTGAAGTGAAATGTGTGATATGAAATCTAGGCACTAATGTAGACTTCATTTGCTTATGGAATACAAATTCAAAATTTTACAGCGGATTTCTATGTTAAATAAAATATTTGTCGCTACGGTATAATATTACTGATCTCGTACTCTGACTTTGTGTTGGAAAACCTATTTTTCTGATATCTGTTAGCGTGTTCAATTTTTTTATGAGATAGCTTTAGTATTCTCTTTACTCATTCATTTGTATTTTTTGTGTTCTAAGGAGCACGCAAGTCCCCTCGCTCTCAATATACTCTCATACATTACAGCCACCACGGCAGGAGGATACCCTGCATGCAGCAAGGAATATGTTGGGCTCCAACCCAACGGAGTCGGCCCGGCTGGCATGATCTACCAAATTAACTCAATAGGTTATATCGCCTTGGTCATAAGGACCCTACGGCTCGAATGGATTGAAACATTAGTATGACCTTGGTGTTGAAAGGTTGTAAGATCATACCTGCACACATATTGCTGCTGCCTCAACTAGATTAGTTGCGTAAATAAACAAACCCCAGTGGTTATTTCTTATCCTTATATTCATGCCGATTCTTACGATCAAGACTCAGACTGAGATTAGTTGGTAGGTTATTCCGGTCGACTCGCCTCGAACGGTTTGGAGTTCAACATAATTACCTTGGCACTTGATTGCGATGATATTCATGAACATGAAAATGATTTGAAAATTCATCTCTAGTGGGAAAAAAAATTGTTTTTGGATGTCACCAAGGAGATGCTGATCAATTAGGAGCGGCTTTAAATTTATCTTTGGCTTACGGAAGTATGACATATGTAGGAGTATCATGTAGCTCTTTATAGCAGGTTTTATGACCTATCAAATAGGTCTTAACTTTTTTCGTAAATCTAAATTAATGACATTTATATTATATGACTTATTATGACATTTTGATCGTATCCGCCATGTTTTGATTAAAAAAGATCAAGATATCAGATTTTTTTAAATTTTAATTGTAACATCAAATATTGAAATATCAGCCATTTGTTATACCAATATTTTTACTTTTTGATATTTTTCATTTTGTTTAGATTCCCGCTTATGACAAAAGGTTTTTCAAAACTTTGCAAAATTTATATTTCTCGTGTTTATATTTTTTTTTATTTATTGTATTGCCGTTCATTTCCCACGACGAACAAAATGAACATTAAAATGTAATTGGTAGTTTTCATAGTGGACTTATATTTTGATTGTGTAGGTGATTGAGAAATAAATAAGTTAAAAAGAATAAATGAGTAACCCTTTCGATCTGCTTCAATAAATATGACATGTTATTTTTTGTTACACTTTGCTGGTTCGAGTCTAGACTAATATAAAAATATTTTCTTGCAGTAAAATTTTAAGGTTGCATTTCGATGACAAACTATCAACAATCGGCTATTTGACAACATTCAAAATATACAACAAATTGTGGTCATCCTAAAATAAAATATTTTAAAGAAATATATTTCATTTTATTTGATGTTATACATGTATTTTTTTGTTTGTAATATTTTTGTAAATTTTATCTGGAACGTGAACGGCCTGTTATTGGTTGACAATCCGGTGACGTCACACGCAAGTAAACAGTTGTCTCGATAGTTCGCTTCACGAGTGTTTTTCGTGTTTTATTCTAGTGATTAACTTCGAGTGATTAATATCTTTTTCAATCATCAAAGAAAGGTCTGAGTACGGCCATGACCAAAGTCTGTGTTGGGGTAACATGTAAAAAAGACGTGTCGCGACACGGAAACTTCCGTATGCGAGTGACCCAGTTTGTGCGTTCAGTTTGATGTTCTCTTCTGTAGTAAGTGCTTATGTTTCATTCGTGAATGCTTTCCTTGCATGTTATATTTTTAAACACATTTTAAGTTGTTTAAGAACAACACAAACATTTTCATAGAAAATATTGTCTTATTTTATTGAGCTATGGACGATATAGAATTGTTTATTTAGATTATAGAACTGTATTTAATAATTACTAATTGAAAATATGTCTATTATTGTCTATTGCTTTACTTTTTCATCAAAGTTATCCTAGAAGAGGGTAAGAAAACAGAGACTGTGCCAAGAACTGTGACGTAGAAAGCCTACAAGAGCTTACTATGCTTCACCAATTCTAACAATAAAGAAAGAAAGTAACATGAGACATAAAATACCCTCCTGCGGTATTCGAATTTGCAAATACAGACTTTTAAACTATTTCGAATTACTTGTGAATGAAAATACCTTTCAACTTAGCTACAACCTAGTTAGATTAAGAACACTGCAAACTTAGTAATTGCTATGGCATAGGAAACGTGTTGCTTGATTTATGATGTGATATGTAATTTATTTTAATAAGCAATAGAAATTATTTTAAAATACTCAGGTAATGTACATTGTATAATTACTTATGCCTACAGTATATTGGGATGAATTATGAAAGATGCGGGAAAAGTTTGTGTGTATATGTTACCGGCAATCTGTATAATTCAGGTATTCCATACAATATATAGAATACCCGGGGCGTCCAGGCTATGTATGAAATATTATGAATATTATTGTCCATTACATACTTTACCTAGGTAATGTATACAATTCCTAGGGATTGCATAGAGTACCTGCCGATTCACCGGCAGTGTGTAAAGTAAAAAGATCTTGGTCTATTTTTATCAATGTAAACTGGCCTACCTATAAAGTGACGGGTAAACAAAACATGTTCCATTACTGAAAATCAACTTTATTGCAATTAACAATTAGGGTGCTCCTTAAAAAACAATAAAATCACAGAAAAAATTACGTGAAGTTAAAAAAATCTTCTGGTTGTAACATAATGTAATTTGCTTACAAGTACGTAATAAGTATAAAAAAAAACTTTAGTAACAAATCAATTTCTGTAAAAATAATAAGTAGGTCTACTGCCTAATCAAAATTAAAATCAGTAAGTAATAAATTATTTATTCTTACATGAGGAACTATTATGACATTTTGAAGTGTACAAAATCTTACTTTTAAGACAAGAACACTCTTTAGTATCGCAGTATTTTTTGCGTCTACACTTGACAAATCCCTGACCTGTCCCCGTAGAATGCTAAGTCGCAACTGTACGGAGTGTTGTTTCTAGATTAGGGACATCTTCTTTTTTAATTAATTCTTGATGGCAAACTGTAAATTGCTTTCTTGAATACAATGTCTTTACAACGCCTTGCTTTGTGCCTGGTTGATAAAGACCGTCATCGGTTTTTTGCCAGATTACACCTAGTATGTTGCGAGCATCAGCGCGACCTCTGTCAACTTCGGAAACAGGTCTGCCTACTCCACGTCCCTTCCTTCCCTGCTTTCATCTTTTACATACATTACCGACTGTGCATTCGGTATTGTATAGAATACCTAGGCAAAGCATGAAATAAATAATATTTCATACATTACCTACACGTTTTAGGTATTATATACAGTTCCTAGGTATTGTATAGAATACCAGATTATACAGATTGCCGGTAACATATATAAGCAAAATATAGCGTCAGCAGATAGATAACATAAGTAACAAATAAAGAAAACATTCTTTTACTCAACTAGTTTCGAAACTTAATTCTTAGAAGATATCTAAGGTCAATAAAGAGGTATCTCCATACGCGCTTGTGGTTGCAAATATAAAATAAAAATTCTTAGATCGCTACTGGTTGCTAATATTTCCACAGACATTTTTTAAAATGATATTACTTACAAATCATTAGGCACTTGTTTAGACAAGCAAAATAATTGACGTAACCAATTTTTTCCACAGGTTTCGCACAACACATCTTTAGTGGATTTATGGGGACAGTTTATTACGTCACGAAAACACATTTCAGTAAATGGATCACTAAGAACAACAAAACTGCCGCACTCCATTACGGTAGTTTCTTGTTTGAGAGCAATTCGGCTTGGGGATGCAACACAAAGTCGCGGTAAAGGTTCGACCACATAAATATAATTTACACACTTCATCTTCAATTACTGTAAAATAACAACGTACAATTAAGATATCTTGTTCGTAACCATTGAAATGTGTTGTCAGAAGACTTAAAGTATGTACTTGAATAATGCTTAATCTGAACATAAACATACATTTAAAAAATTCTTCAAAAACAATTTTGGCTGTGTTCTAGATATCGTGTTATAATCGTGAATAGTTACTACTGTTAAATATAGTTAAAAATGAACAGTGCGAAACCGCAGCTGTCCTTTTCAGCTCTCATTCTCGCAGTAGGAAAATGTTATAGATCTTCAGTAAGATTTTCGAGATAAGATTTTCAGTAAGATTTTCGAAGAAATAAAATATGTACTTTGATGGCCGTTATCTTAGTTACATATAAACTAAACATAATAGATATATTTTTACGATAACCAACCGAATTAAACGTATACTTATGATATCACGGCAACCCCAACTACATATCTTCGCATTTTTCAAAACTACATTACATTTTTCAAAAATAAATAGATTTCAAACGTACATTGTATATGTATCTTTAGACGAACCGATGCCGGCTCTAACTGGGACACATTTGCCGAGTTTTCGTGGGGAGCCATAACGGCCGCCCTGATCAAGGTTAACGATGGCTCGGAATAAGTCTTGTCTGCGGAAGCTATTAGGTGTCCCCGCAGGACGCGGGGGCTGATTGAAAATAATTGCTAGAGAAAGTAGAAAAATAAGGAACAGGTTCGAAGTTGACTTCGAGTAGAAGTACTACTCATAGTTTGATGTGTTTTTGTTTAATGTATATTTTTTTATAGGATAGGGCAGCAAACAAGCAAACGGATTACCTGATGGTAAACGATGGTAAGCAACACTAGAGGAGTCATAGATGCGTTGCCGGCCTTTTAAATGGGAACATACTCTTTTTTTGAAGGTTTCTATTTCGCATCGGTACGGAAATACTGCAGGCGACAATTCATTCTACAGTTAAACATTCACATCTACGAGTATTAGAATATTTCACACTATTTCATTTAGGAGACCAGTAAATATCTTATTATTAATCAATTATATCACCGTATTCGGTTTTTCAACGCAGATAATTTAATGTTACTGTTGCTATGAACGTTTTGTCGTTGCAGTAGCTAACGAGGCGCAAGGACGAGTAGCGAGTTTGGTGTTATACCAGCGATTACGAAAAATACATGGCATACAATAATGAGTCTGAGATACGTCACACCCAATCTCATATTCGCTGCTATTTATTGTGTTAACATTAAGTTAAAGATTTACAATAATTTTACAGTTTTATCATTTGGTTCCCGATTTATCAAGATGTTTACGTAGAAAATAAAAATAGGCTTCCAGAATTATTATAAATAACTCTTATTGACTACGTTTCTCAAAGAAGTGTTAGATGTATGTCAGTAAGATGTTGTTAGTGTAATGTCAATAAAAAAGTGCTAATTACATAAAAATTGTATCAAAAATTTAACATGAATATGTCGGGTATTTCCTACTCTTCTTATAGCTGATGTGAAAATTTGTTACCTCTATCGTCATCACGGTGACATACATCTGTATCAAAACTTAGATACCTTTATAATAACGATTTATTAGGAGTTTTTGGTGAACATGTAGACTTTATTAATTTCACATAATCTCTCGAAACACGCAATGTAAATAACCCACAGCAATGGTTTTGTGCATATATTAATAGATAAAGATAAATAGCCAAAGCAAAAGTTGCGACCGCAGGTCCTTAGTTAAAATAATTATAGCTTAGGGCTCTGATGCCGACGTAGATTTATTTGTTTGTTTTCGCCAGCGAAGCCCATTGAACTAGTAATACTTTATCCTTTTTACATGACCTTTATTATTGTGTGGGAAAATTTAATAGCGCAAATAAGTACACTAGATTTTTCACATTCAATTCATGACAGAAATGTAGGAACCATATTTTGATCTTTAAGACGAAATCGCAATCAATATTCTTTTGTTTACATTTTTTCATATTTATAAACTACTTGTACGAATAATATGTTTAATTTGGAGCACGACTTATTTACAGTTTTAGCAACTGTCCTTCCAATATTAAAATTTTTGAATTTAATATGTAGATTTACATAGTAACTTTTTCAGGCAACTTACATACAACCGTATTCACGTGCACGTGCATACGTTAAACGCACGTGCATATGTTAAACGTAAATTATGAGCTATTTTTGGTCATATATGAAGACGCACCAAACTTGTGTAATTTAAGCTACACTCGAGCCTCTCATTGATGAATGATTGATCTCGTGAGAATATGAAAGCCTTGACGTTTGGACATCTTGGCCTGAATAGGAAATTTATACATGATAACATGTTTCAAATTGCTTATGAATTATCTAAGTACAATAAAAATATAAACGTTATCAGCTATTTAAAATTTCCATCTTTCGTGCTTCTATTTTTAGTACAAAACACATTTTTGTTTGCAGATTTTATGGCGGGCATATAAAGTGATGTTAGATTTTTCATCGGATCTCTGTCTCTGTCCAATCGACAATTTAAGAGCTTCGAAACTTTTGCCCATTTAAAAATATTTCTGTGTGTTAAGTTTAATAGAAAGATATCATCACAAGAAGTAAGATATATATATATATATTATATATATATATATATATATATATATATATATATATATATATATATATATATATATATATATATATATATTATATATATATATATATATATATTGCTTGCCACGATATCCTCGGCAAGAATGGGAGCACTCATACATGTATTCTAAACTGTTAACCGTACAGACATCTGGTGGATTTCAACAGATTGAAACAACATTAATTGATATTCAAACAAACTTCGTTATTATTCTAGCGGCGGATTCATTAATAGTTCATCGACTAGGTCTTCTGCTATTCACAGTAATTCAACTTTATCGCTTTAACGGAGTCACACGAATGTTATACTTTGAGTCATTTTCTTAAAATAGACTGTCTACGATTAACATGCTAGTCCGTGGACATTTTGCTGTTCGGTCAATGTTCGACCTTAATGTTCTTTTGCGAAGCATACGTGTAATATTAAAGTCACTGTTAATTTGAAACAAGGATTTGTGATCGATTTGATTACGATATATGAAAAGATGATAAATGATAATCACTGACACTGCTATTGTTATCAGTGTTCATATTTGCTTTAGTACAATTGTAATTAAGACTAATTTGATAAGATATACAATTTTTGCACATACTGAATTGATAAAATAGCGAATAATTGGCAGCAATTGTACTATACAAAAAAAATGTATGTAATATGCAAAACTATCGATTAAGGTAAATCTGTTAGTTTGTAATTAAATTGCCCCTGAATCCTACCTACACATGCTACGGTAGTGACTACGTAAACTGTAGCGACTACGGTTGCTACGATCGCATATCAGCAACATTATTGACGTCAGATACTTTAATATTCAAAATATTTTTATATTCTAAGTGTTGAACTCGGCCCATTATGGAAGAATCTATATATACCTATAAAAATTCAATGTCAAGTCATCCACACTGGTTCAGGGTGGTTGATTAGATCTAATGATCTATTCACCCTAGAATACTACTCGTAATGGTAGCCTTGTACCTTTCGGTGAAAACGAATTTCGAGTAATGAAATATCTATATATCAGCGTATGAGAGATACTATACTAACAATTTGGCTGACACTCTATTGATCAACTCATAGATAAATAAGACAAAGAAATATTAAAGTAAAACTGGAAAGGAAAATGAAACACTTCTATAGCTGTAAATTATTGAAAAAACTATCACCAACATTGTTCATTACACTAAGTAATATTGTAAAACGTATTCAAGCCTCGTCAGTTTCATATAATTACTTTTTAGTAAAAAGATCACACACCTAAAATCTAATTATCGTGTTCAAAAATCACGACGACTTGCAATCTAATATTCTTCACGGTGATAATTTTCTGTTCAATATTTCATGGGCGCAGCATTATCAAATCGAGTTAGAAATAAAGGAAAATTCTTGCTTTAATATGGAACGAGTATTATACAAAGTAGGCGTGTTTTGTGACTTAACAGACCATTTTAAGCCGACACTTTACTCGCTGTGATATCTTTAACAAAATTGCATGCCTAGTGAGGCGACTTATTTATATTAAAATAAGCCTGAAATACAATGTGTCGGTGTAAGAACTCGAAGCAAAATTTTTGTGAGTTGTTTTGTTTAACTATGTGCATTTAATTGTTAATTTATTTGAAGAAAGGAGTGATGTTTAATACATTGGCACTAATGTTGGTATTATTACATTAGGAGGCATTTTATATACGTATTTTGTTCTTTAATGCTTTATGCACATAACTTGTACAAAGGTGGGTTTAATGCCATTAAGCATTTACTGACAGTCAAGTTTAGCGTAGTTGAGAGAGTAGCAATGTACTAAATCAGTTATAGTACACACATAAATACAATAATTTTTAAGCTATTTCACTAAAAACGAAACATACATAAAATCAAGAAATATATATATCAAAATAATTTGTTAATTTGTCAACTGCATTATGTACATATAAATGTACTATATTATTTATATTTTAATATTAATAATATGAAAATTATCTTGAGTTCCCACGTAGTAAATATTGAAAGCTTTACACTGGAAGGCGAGTAGGTTTGCTACGAGTATATAGATCCGAATTAAATACATTTTCAATAAAGAAAGAAATTAAATTAAATATTAAATTGGCTCCAAATCGAACCTCGACCAAAAGTAACATAGCAGAGATAGAGAGCATAGCTCGCCTGCGACGCAACACCATTCCGACTCTCCTTTTATGAAAGAGATCCTAAAGATCATTTTACAACTTGGATATAAATAAAGTACATTTTACAAATGTCAGTTCGAACACTTGATATGCCTTTGAACTCAACTATAATCCAGTATACTTTTTATATATGGCGTTGACAATGACAACAAATTAATTACATGAGCATTCTTGTTTATAGATACAATTTAAAATAATGTTATAGAGTTATATTTTTTAAGTAATGAGAAACCATTTTTGGTTTAATATAAAATGCCTACCAACCCGTATTTAAAAAAAGATAGTACAAAAATAATTATGATTTTGTATGTAATTACATACTTACCTGCTCAGTTATTATAAATATAACTCAATAGGACACGTAGAGAATATTGTTGAATACATAATTTGAATTATTTAACTATAATAGTAAACGCTGTCATTATAATCTGCTGATACGTCTGTATGTTAATAATGCATTAATTTTAGATGACAACTATTAATATGTTGCTTGACGAGTAAATAATAGTTCGTGCATAAACAGCAATCAAAGTCGTTTGAGGGACACCTATCTACAGAATGAGTTTAGAATATTAAGTGGCTTGTGCTATTGAAGTGAAGATTAGAATTGCTTTATTATCTACAACTATTTATGCCTAGGGTTATTGGTTTATTGATAGGGTTTTTACAAAAATAGCAAAGTAATATTTCAAAGTGTTCAACTAAATATATTTTTTGATGGTTACGGTAATTTCGATCCTCGACACATCAGCTTTAATTCTTATTGTTGTTGTACTATTAGCACAGATTTTGCCTAGATCCTCTTTCCTAGCTATTTCTTCTTAAATCTATTTTTCTTAGTTTCTCGTATTTTAAGCTGTATCAACTTATATTTGGTAGATCTGCTTATCTAATGTTAGTGATAATCTTACCATTGAGAATTAATTAATGCTTTATATCTATCAGGGCTTCTTTGAAAATGCTCTAGATAGTTACTAGTATAACCGAATAAAACTAGTAAAAATGTGCAACTCTGATGAATGCCGTTAAATATAACTTTAAATATAGATAGATAAACTGACACATAAAGTAGATACTTTTTAGTAGTAATCGTTTAATGTATATGTTCGTATAGATTATGCGTTTATAAGTTTTATGGTACAAAATAAAATGTTTTTTGCCAGTTTTCCTCATTTTATTAAACATTTGTAATCATTATTGATATATTTGTTAGTAACAATACTATGAATGCCAAGTGTACTTAGTGTTAACAGGTCCAATATGTGGTTTAAGCTACTGAGCTAAGGAAACATCGGTCCCGCTCTGTAGGAAGACTTAATTAATCCATCTATACGCTCCCGTTTGTCTATGTTGAGGGTAGAGAGTCAATTTTTTGTAAATTTTCACATTACGATTTTAAGCAAAGGCGCAATCACGATAAATAACGCAATCGATTGCTATTCATTTACTAATGAAGAACTACTGGCCACATGCGAGGTCACTGATGAGCCTGAATATCTTCTAAATGCTTAAGTTAATCATGCTCACCCAGTGAATTGGTCGGTCCTTTATATATATACTGTATTTGGTAGCGATACAGTTACGGTGTATATGCCATACAGCATGTAACAAATGCGGTACTGTTGTGCAGTCGTTTCCAAACTTGTTACTTTTTGACTAAGAAAAATGATTTTACACTCTAGATATAACAATTAATAGTGTTTTAAAAATATGATAAAAATTAAGTATATCTGATATATGTGACATTTACATTTTTGGAAATTTTTAATAAAAATTTTGGGGCTATATATTTTTTTTGTGTAAACGTTGGTGATATTTTGCATATGCAAATTTTCCGAAGATATTAAGTCATATTTCACTCTGTGATGATTTGTTATTTATTTCTTTTTCCCTCAGGAGAGAAGATACAGGATACCCGCGCAGTAAAGTATCGCGGACATTATGTTGAATTCAATACTAGCCAAGACGGTACGACTAGTATAACCTACCAACTAAGCTCAGCCTCCGATCAATCTCCTTAGGAGACGACTCGGTGCAAATTTATTATCGGGTTACTACACCCGTAGCATTCCCATGCCTTTCTCTCACTCCTCTAATTACCTCCAAGTTAGAAATCGTGCCTGCAGAGCAAATATGGATAAATTTGTCGAATTCATCAAACAATAAAACTTTTCAAAGGTTTTTAGATTATTTTTACAGTATTTTTTTTAGTTTAAAAGATATCGATCCAATACTTATTAGACGACAATACAATCCATCATAGGGTCCTTCAATCGACATAATGAGATTATGGGACTTTTCTATTCAAATACGTGTCTGGATATAGTTTTCAATTGATCAATTTGTTTACATATATAATATTAAAGGAAATTAAAAATTGCAATAAAATTTTTAAGCGAATGTCTCCTATTATTTATGTATTAATGTATAGCAGGCCTGTGCACACCAGTTCCAACTATTCAACGTTTATATGATCGATGGTGGGTGGTAATATAGCTACACAGACCAAGCTCTGTTACAAATAAGAATACATTTTAATAATGAAATCTTAATAAAACATATATGTGCATATATATTTATTTTAATCACAGTATAAAAATGTTCATATATTTCTATTTATAATTAAGTTGCATTATTTATTCAATGATGAAATTTCTGATGTCAATTAATTAGCAATTTTTTTCTTTATACCAAGTATCGATTTATTAAACGGACTATAGTAATTCAAGTATGCGTCCAAAAATCGCATAGCTTAAAGTCGCAGTATATAAAGGGTCTTGTAGGACTGTCAAAACATTTTAACCGAGCAAACACATCCGACTCATTAAGGCACAAAAGATCAGCTGTATAAAGGTATCTAACTCCTAGTATGTATTACATGTGCTGTTTTAGACAAGTTATATAAATTTATTTAGAACATATTATTGCATAAAATTCAGGTCGTCATTGAATATTGACATTTAACAATTTTGAATTCCCACTTAGTTTAAATCAAACAACATGCATTTGTGTTTATATTTTTTAGACGAATATCATTATTCGGCGAATTAATAATATTTGGTCTCTAGCTCTTGGTCGCTTATTGAAAATTTACATACAGCTGTTTCTCATTGCAAGGATAACACCAGGGTGATCTACTTGAGTACCTTCATCTTACCTATTTCTGGCAAAAACAGTAGCTTTCGCATTGTTGTGTTTCTTTGTGAGGGAAATTACTGGACTACTTAAATCTTATGCCACAAGTTGGCGTTGTATGTTGGTTGGTAATGTACGTTATATTGTGATTCTTGTCGGTGAAGTAGATTTGTTATGATAGGTATTGTTGTGATAGGGGAGTATAAAAGCTTAATAACAAATGGACAATCTACTTGTTTGTCAATGCCACTTATAATATTACAGTAGTCAACATTTAGCTGTGAAGAAACCACTGAACTCTCACACAGATACCACGCTGTTGGAATAAACTTTATCGTCAGTTAAGAGCGAGAAAGATTACGGGGGAGAACGGGAATTGGGTACTGTTATTTCCAAAATTTTATTACGTAAAATCCTTGCAGTCAGGCAGTAAGAATGCCAGCTGCGTTCGCTCGCTGGATAGCAATTGTGATCAGCGGCTATCGGTCGCGGGGAGATCTCCCGCTATCAGCGCCACCACGTTCAATTGCAATATGATTGTTATACAGCTCTTAAGTTTGTTTTTCTAATACAAAACGGAAATAGAAATGGTCGGATATCGATTACAAGATATTACGAATATAAACAACCAACAAAATAGGTTCAAGAACATTTTGTAGACACTATAATCTTTATAAAGTACATTTCACGATTAGCGCAATACCTAAATTTAACGTTCAATGTTTCTACAAATACACTAAAACCAATCAGTAAATGTATCTGATTTTTCCGTATATAACTAAGATTCAATCAAACGCCATTGTTACTTGTTAATTGGATCGTTATTCATGAAATTGTTAGCTAAAAGGCTGATACAAATAACCTACATTGCGTATGAGAGAGCCTTACTTACTTGGCTCTCTGCCAGACTCTGCGAAATGCTCTTTTTGCGCATTGATCCAAGTTTTTAGCAACACTGCCACTTTTTAGCCTTTTAACTTCTGCCAGCGCCTTAATTTGTGATATAACAGCTTGGATTATTTTACAAATACAATAGCTACCTTAAAACTTCGATATACAAATTAAAGTTATCTAATTTTAATTTATTATAGACCAATAAATCAAAGTTTTCTGATCTTGTATTTTCAGTCTCAATCTCAACGTAGACTATCTTGTGAGTCCCAGATACTAAGAGTAGCTCGGTATTCTATATGATACAATAGCTGCAACATACTCGTATATACTATAAAATGTAAGCTGTGAAACTTAAGGTAGGAAGGAAGAGAGAGATGCTCGAAGTTTCTCGTTGTGATTGAACCAGAAATTATGAAATCTATAGAAGAACAAGAATAACAGACATCCCGAAGAATTGCAAGAATTGCACAGGACAGATCGCAGGTAGGACTGACCGTATTATGCCTTAGGGTTTGCACCCAAGTTATAAACTACCCCCAAATGTCCTCCAACTTAACGGTAGATCTCCCACAAGGTGAACAATCCTAAAGATGCTGGATGCCGGTAGCGTAGAACCGGACGGTGCAAATAAATTTTATATGAACATAAACCCAGACGAGAACAAATATTTGTAGGTCATACAAAATATCTGATCTGTGGCGGAATCGAATCTCCTACCTTTTGCGGAGGAGCCGATCATTCGACCGCCGCGTTAAACACATCATCAAATTGTAGTGGCAACATTGACATAAACATATGTCAAAATACATAAAACTTTTTGAAAGTTAAATAGAAAAAGTTTGCATTATGAATTTTCTATTTAATTTGTACGATGTTAGTAAGATATATGAAATAAGATTCACTTACTCGTATCATCTACCCAAAATATTTATTTCTCAACCAATCTGCAATGTTGTTTTCATCTATTGCGTATTTTGTATTTTTTTGCTATGTGATTTTTAGTTGGCATCTTCTAGCGTATATAATCATTGAATAAACAATGAGTTCAAGTGATCCATTTGCTTGTTTCTATAACAAAGTCATCATCGCCCTATAATAAAGTTCTTTGTAAAAAAGTTTTGTAACATTGACTAACTTTCGTCTTCAAAGATTTGCAGATAAAACTGTATTAATTAAAACTCTATGCTTAGTCTAGGTCTTTGCATTATTTGATTCTATTAAGATAACTAATCTACCTACGTGAGTTGTAAATCGCCAAAGTTTTTAAGGGTCTAAATGATGAATGTGGATTATATGATTAAGAACCTTTTGATAGATATCACACAACTAATGCTTACGAGTAATAAAAAATATTTTTGTGAAGCAAATAAACTACAAATAAATATATATAGGTAACAATAAAATTTAAACTGCTAAATTATTGCGCAATAATGATCTTAATAATTGTAATATTACGACATAACTTCACAAACAAAAATAGGTGTGAAACATCACAGCTGAGTATTCGTTTAACAATTAATTTTAGAAAACAGAAAATCGATGACATCCTAATCGTGATAAAGTTATGCGAAAACGAAAAATCTAAGTCTACGCTGATAATGATAAATTTGATAATTCAGTTTGTCTGTCACTACATAAGTAAGTTTTTTTTAAATTATGTTTCTTGTCGTGAAAGACATTTAGGTATATTTACATCAATAACTATGAGTACAAATTAATACCATACCCATTAAAATAATATTATATTTGTAGATATACTGTAAATATCTTCTTCGATTATAGACGAAAAATAACACAGTAACTACAAAGAGATAAAATGAGAATTCAATTCATAATATAAACAAAAAACAAGATTCGCGGGAAGATCTGTTACACAGTAAACCATATCAGTGTTCAGTATCGTGCCAATTGCAAACTACTTATGTTTATATGTCGATGTGTGTCGATTCTCCGCTCCATTAGAAGGGTCGTGGGATAGGTATCTACCGGAACAAATGTCTGTTAATGAAACATATTTGCTACGGTATTTACTTGCTATATTACCTTTATCGTTTCTGATATACTGCGTTAAATATTATATCATTTCTTCGCTAGAAAAACAAAGTTATTGTGATATAAATAAAGTCAACATACGTTATTTTGTAACTATTTTTTGTCTTGTTTGTAGTACATTATAGTTATAAAATTCTAATAGAAAATCTGAATCGTCTTTTGAAATATCTCTAGTGAAATGATTTTGTATAATTATTTTATAGTTTTAGCCTTAACTTTGAGTTTCTCGGAAGCCACGCTAAGCAGCGATAGGTAGTAAACTTATGCTAGCAGTTTCTCTATAATCTATAATATTCCATAATATATACCTAGTTTCTGCTAAGATTTGCTGCCGAAGCAAAAAATAGGTTAGGGCTATATAACTATCGCTTGTTGTTATTTGTAGCTCTAATTCGCATAGGTGAGCGAACTTGTGGAAGGAGTATATTATCATACAAAATACATATTGTGTGTTCTTATTCTACGGACAAACCCCTCAATCATAGTTTCATACTATATGTGTTTGGGGCAGTGCAGACAATACTTTTTTACTATAAAGTATGTACACTTATTATATTTTTATTAGACAAACACCATCATCAGCCTACCATTTTCGTACTGTCAGGTGGGGTCAAAAGATTTTCTACTTTCATTCCTCTCTATTACTCTATTATGCGTTATCATCGTACTAACTGACATAGTGCGTATGCATATCAATCTTCATGCAATATATTCAAATAGTATTTACTTTTAAAAATGTAAGTAGCCAATTTCAGAAACTTTTAGTATGGCCTATCTATACTTCATAACGCTTATGTTCGGCTAGTGTTTTTGTTGTGCTAATGCAAAGCCATTAATTTTATGTGTAAACTTATTCATTTGATTAATATACACAATAAAAACGACTGTTATAACATACTGCGAGTATTACAAAGCATAACACATCAAAGCATAGGTTGCGCTTACTTCTTAAGAAATTTCTAATAAACAAATATAATAATTAATACATTATTATACATTAAAATTGAAATAAATTACATCATAATATGAACCAAGATTATTTATTAATATACAAGCGATCCATATATCACAATGGTTCAAGATAGAAGTATTTAATTCTTGCATATTCTTGCAACTTATTCTCGAAGTTCTTCTGCGTGATAGAATGAGAAATAATGAAATACGTAATAGAGTGGAAGGCATATGCCAGAAAATATAGCATTTGTAGGCTTTCTACAATGTGAACCGACGATTTGGTGAATATGTAAAGCACTGGATGCTAGCAGCGTAGTACCATCGACGTGGAGATCCCTCCCTGGGTGAAGCCTATATCAATGATGATGAGGAACAAAATAAAACGTATTCTACATAACGCTGACAAAATTTGAATCTACAAAAGTGGTTTTAGGTAAGCATCATAAAAGAAATATCGCGTTATCGTGTTCATGCTAAGTTCACCTTATCCACTTATGTGAACCTGAAATCGGAGCCCTGTCCAAAAATAGATGACGTTCGATCCTTTCAGAAATGTGTGTCAAATCTTATTTCGCCACTTACCGCCGCGTGACAAATACAATAAAAGGTGGACTAATGGTCTGTCTCAGGTAACCATCCAAATCGAGTGGTTATCCGGTGTCCTTCATAAAAGAATGGTAAAAGAATAAATGGTCTTTCGAGGATATTGATACATACTAGTGTTCTTTTTTAACGAGTCAAAATTTATATTTTATCTCTAAAGTAATAATAAATTAAATATTGTAAAGAGACAATTGTACTGAAAGAGGTTTTGATTTAATTATTTTTTTTATCACCTTTCTATAAGGGGAATCAAACTAACTTTATCAAATGTAATGTTAAAAAACCATCCGACATGTCACAGCACCGATCAAAGGACTCAATCAAATTATATTCGTATTGAAATAACATAGCATAGAATCTTTTAAAAATACTGTTTAGGAAAATTATATCTAATATTGCCGTTTATTGATTTGAAAATTTCAATAACAAGCAAGGCCGGCGGATTACGTACTGTCTAACTCCCAATGACGTTAGTTATCAAGTGTGGAAAATGGCAGATTTAACAAACCGGTATTTATATACACTTATAATATTTTAGTATATTATAAGAAGATCGCTATTACTAAGAGAATGACGTAACTTTTTATAAAACTAATATTTAAAAAACTATAGAGGGTAATTTGAAAAACATATGTTCACTCGTCGACTAACTGCCGGTCCCAATATGCAATCTCTATCCATTTATACCTACCCTGGATTGAAATTTCAATCTAAAAATCACATTACCCGTCTTTGTAACTTTCGATGGATTGAATTTTCAATCGATTGTTTTAAACTATCGATGAGAGGAGAAATAACCATTTTTGGATAGACCTCTGTTCGAAAATGACAGTTGACATGTGCCAATAAACAATCTTGTACCGAAAAACGATAGAAAACCGATTGGCGGCTGTTGTCTATCTAATTTTTCTATCCCTCGAATTTCACAGATTACGTGGTGTTTTAATATCGTTTTTGGAATTGAGTCAAGAATTTTGACGTGAAACGTCTTTTTTTGACAAGAAATGGCTGCAGTAACTATTTTCAATGATAGTGACAGTGATTTGGAGTTATTAGATGAAATATCTGATTTTGATAGTGACGATAGCGTTGAAATGTCTCGGCAATCGAATAGGCGTAAGAATTATAAAAGAATTAATTACATGCAGAACATCAATGACTATGAATTCGTTTATTTGTCTCATTTTTGTCTCCTCCTCGGTCAACGCTTTAACCTTACTCTACAACAAATAGTTAATATTTTATTAATGAGAAGATAAATAGTTTTATTGAGCCCAAAATGGTTGTAATGTGAGTTCAATCAGTATACCTACTTACTTTTTCTGTAACCATTATTATTATAATTATTTCTTTCAATTTAAACTACAAAACAAATAAAATTCACACGAGCTATAACCGAAAGACGAACGAACAAGGAACAAGACTTTGACGTTTGCTTGACGTTGACACAAAACACACAATACAGTCGCAGACCAGACGTAAGGCGCCGGACTCGACAGGACGCAGTGCGTTACATTATTAGAGATACATTAAAAAAGTACATTTCTAGTGAATAAACTAGACAATTTACCTTTTATAGCTTAATAATATTGATAAATATACAGAATTCAATTAAAGACAACACTAATAATTTGGTTATTTCTATAAGAAAATGTATGACCATGAGAATGTTTTGCTTATAAAGGAACGTAGCGGGAGGGAATGGATTGCTTGCAATCTATCGAAAAAATTTGGCTAGATTGAATAGTAAAAATATTGAGACAATGATTACTGATGGATCCATATATATTTTAAAGTAGCTTAGTTGTTATGTACTATATCAATTTTACACAATTAGTTAAATAAGTAATTATATTCATTCTCTTTTAGTCATAGGTTGCCTGACAATAATTTACGTTTTGGTATAAGGTCGCTTTTTTTGTATAAACGGTTTTGATTGTATTATATATAAAATTTTATTTTAAATTAAAATTTAATTATTTTAAATGTACTGTTATCTATCACGTGAGATACAATTTCTCTCTAGTTATTTGCTTAAAACATATGAGATCGCAATATCAAATCATTATTTACCATATGCTCGTACCATGATGTAAAAGAAAACTTTTCTATGAAATCAATACAAAAATATATTCATCTTATCCAAATTAAGTTTTATCGAGTAAATTATATTAAAGTAGCAAAAAAGCATTTAGGGTGCCTAATGGTAATAGAAGATCGTAGCTTTAATGCTGGTGTTATAGTCGATTTTATACCATTTACGGGCAGAAATTAGAATACTAGTATTAAACAGTAGTACTTTTACTGATATATAATATTAGAAGACTCAAATTTTTATCCAATAATCTAAGCTAAAGAATAGAACATTAGTTGTTGGATCGACAAATCAATAAATTTAACAATGATTTGTTGATTCACTGACTGAGCGTGAAGTAGCAAGACAGTTACATAATTTATATCGAACCAATATATATCATTCGTCATAAAAAGATGTCATGTGAACACTGGGCACGCGTATAAATAATGTTGTCGATAAAATTCTACTTCTCATAAAACACCATTAATCATACGACATCTATATATCAAAATGGTCATTAATCATGCAGATTTAGAGGGAAAGTGCTTAAATTGTCACTTTCCTTCGCAAAAAGTAATCTGTTCGATATTTTTTATGTTGAAAGGCCATCTGAACTTGCCGGCACCTAGAAAAATAAGGTTGTAGCAACTAAGGCTGAACAAATATTGTTTCATGTTCTATTTGTTGGTTTTATCTACTGTGTCTGCAATTTTTATTATAATTCTATATTTTATTGGTTACCAATTAAATATTGGAACTATTTAAATATACAGCAACACTATTTTGTTGTATCTATTGTTGTTTTTACACGCAAGTCTCTTAAACCATCCTTCTGTATACAGTATTCTCACAGACTTTTGTCATCACATACTTCTTGCCTGAACCTTCAATCGGACTGGTCATCAACGATTGCTCTTCGAACTTCGATTTCCTTTGGGGTTTGGTTTTCTGCAAACCTTTTCTTGCTAGACCTGACTTCTTACTTCCGAAGTGCTTCTGTACTTATTACCGACAGCCTTAACCTCCTTGGCATGGAGTTGAGATCACACTTTTATTACTTCGATACCTTCATCGAGTCTAATCTTCGTGAAAAAAGTTGGGCATCCTCAATAAGTATAAGGAATACTTTAAAAAATCTAAATAACCTTTATTCAACATAGGTTTTTAAAACCACTTATCGAAGTCAAACATATATAAAATTTAAGGACACTAAGAGCTTAAGAGTCACTGTACAATGAAAAAGAAAATTACTGTACACCTGTTCGGAAATTGGCCTTTCAAAGAAGAACAGGCGAGAAACTCTAAAGGTCAAATTTTTTATCTCCTCTTTTGTAAAATAACACAATTACATATATTTACTTTTCAACACAATTAAAATATCGGATACACATACGTCCGCCAAAAACAACCATTTATTAAATACAAAATCATTAAATTAGATATCATAAAAGTCTAATCCAAGCCTTCTCATTATTCATGAAATCATTGACCTTGTAATAGCTTTTTTCATTACAGTATTTTTAATAAATGCTTTAAATTTATTATAAGGCAAAGCACTTTCTGGAAATGTCTTGTAGAAAGTTATAGTTTTTGTGTTTAATTGTTTTTTTAAATATATTATAACTTTTATGAACAAACAGACAATTTTCTTAAATATGTATACTGATCTGCTAATCTTAATATAAATATATTTTTTTTATAAATCTCCGAGGTATTATTTCTTTGACTTAAATTATAGAAAGTGCAATTTTTTTTTGGTGTACAAAAATACTTTCAACATACGCAGCTGATTCCTACAATATTAGTCCATATGTCATGACACAAAAATAGATCAATCTTGCCATTTCAATTTTAGTTAATTGTCTTATTTACAGACCTGTTACATCCTGTTTACTTTCTCAAGCAGCAAAAAAGTGTCTGAGTAGAGCAACTCTAGCATCAGTTGTGTATCGATCCTTAATAACTCCAAATTAATTCATGTGTTCAATAGATATGACGATACCTGTTACTTAATTCAAATTAACGGATTCACTCCAAGATAAATTCTGAAACTTTTTAAAAATTAATTCCGATAGATTATTAAGTATTGAATTCACCTATCGGATGTCTTAAGAAAATACTATTAGCCGCTTTGGACTTATTAAAGGATAGAGCCTGAAGGAAGGCAGGTAACACAGAGATGGCTATAAAACTGCAGTCTAGCAAATCAGCTAAAAAATCGAATCGAATCGAATGAAATGTAAGTGTATGCCTGAACTCTAGTTTATAATTAAATATATAGAAATGTAGTAAAATGTATTTAAAAATGTTGTTAAAAGAACGAATTCACATAAAAATGTCAGAATTATATATCACCCGCACAACAATGACACATTAAACGCTCTACACTAAAATAATTCTTTTCCCATTTTTGTCCCCTTGCGCAGCAGCGTGTTTAATATATGGGCGTCGTTCATTTATTCTAAAACAATTTATTCTTTACATCTGTATTTGATTAACGTTTACAGAGAATTCCTTCTTTAACATGGTCTCATGACATGTTAATTTAAACATTGCTTTCTTTGAAAAAGGATATTAGGAGATATGTTGAACCAAATATGTTGATAGCAAATGTATAGCTTTATGACAAGAAATCAATAAGAATATTAAGCATTATAAATGAACATTTTCATGCACTATCACGGCAGCACAATAAAAAATATAAAATAAATAATAGACTCTATACTATCGTCGTTTGCTTGGGTATCTTTTTTTACGCATTGTGGTTCTTGTAAAAGATTTGCTGCGAATACATAGTTTGCTTACTTATCAATCTTGCCTACATAATTTGGGAACAGCACAATTGGTTGTCCCCTTCCACTTCCTTCTGCTGCTTTGCAACATAGGAGTATAAAACAAAATAGAACCTTATTTATATCGACATGTAATTCTTCTATAGTGCAAATCAAAATATGGGTGTGCTGTGCTTCTGATTGAGGCAATCACGTCGGATTGCGGTTGCATCATAAGATACTTGCACTGCATGGCAGGGAGGAATAGCAATCGGAGATGCCACGAATGCAGGGCAGTCATACTGTCCTCGTCGCCAGGGTCGATAGAGATTTCTCGTTGTCGGCTGTCACTACAGCGAGCCTGGTTGAAAAGTTATGTGAAGTTCTTTCTCAAAAGGAGACCTCCCATGGGTTCAGACATGGGATGAAGCCGACTCCCACTGTTTTTGTTACAGCTTTTCGTGTCTTGTATGACTTAAATACAAAACTGATTGGTATGAGTAGATGGAGGGAAATACTCAGAATACAATTTTAGCAACTATTTATGAAAATTATGAAAATAAATTTTGACATAAGATGATCATTGATGTTTATCTTAGGATCATATTCTAAAATCAAACCCACACTCACATCTTTGCTTAAGTACAATAAGCCCATATAGCGCCATCGCATTCAAACTATACTCGAACAGTGATTTTAGTCTCATTTTGTAATACGGGCCCTAGATATATAATTAAAAATATAAATAAATATTTCTTACACTTACACCAATTAGCCTAACCTAAAGTAAGCCCTGAAGGTTTGTGTCATGGGATCTAGGGTAACGAAGAGACATACATATATATATATTTGATAGAAATATGTATATAAACAACCATGACTAAGATACAAATGCTCATATCACACAACCATCTGCCCCCACTGGGATTCGAACCCTGGACCTCAGAGATCAACACCTTTGAACCGGTGTAATAACCACTCAACTACGGAGGTCGTCAGAGCTAGTCGTCGGAACGCTGAAATTTCTGTGCAATTGAAGCGTCCTGGTATCGCAGTGTAAAGGTAATTTATTTGTTGGAGTTTAAAACTTATACACAAGTGCACGTGAGCAGAAAAGTGGTTGACAGACAATTTAAGTTACGCCTCTTCGATATTGCACTCGTCATGTATCAAGTCGTCGATCAGTTTGAAGTGGGACCGAACATTTGCAGATTTTTTATAACGGAATATGGAACCATATTTAAAAATACCAGCTACCTTTATACAAAACTGTTATTAAACCATTTTTAACTCATGTACGTGCGAGTGAGTGAATTTTTCACTGCTCATCTGGGGATCGTAACTGGTATCCTAATAATACTTGCTTGCTTCGCAGGGGTTACTTAAATAGGAAACCATTTGTTTTAGTACATAGTTGTTTTGTTACATATTAACAGGATGCTATTTTAAATCCTTGCAGATATATATAAAACACCCCTTTTGCACTGTCTAACAGAAATATACTTAACTTAAAAATGTATTTAAGGTGGGTTCACAAATATTACTCATATTTTATTACATTTTAGACTTTTTCTATTCGTAACAATTGAACAATCTACAGTACGCGTAACCGATGCCTCGCTAGTATTGTAAACATCAAAGCTAGGTAAGCTATGAAAACACACAGTAACAAACTTAACAATCTTGACTTTAAGTCAGCTCTTATGTCAAACATAATAGCGGGGATTTTCTTTGTGTATTTATGCTATGTCTTGTTGCTAACCGTGTAAGTGTACTGATGTCATATAATAAAGTATAAACGTACATGAAGTCATTACCTGATCGTCAAAGAAATCTGTCAAGAATACCGCATACCACTGACATTACAACTATCTTTATCTGTCCATTAGGAAACATTAAGCTGTGATGATCGCTTACTATTAAGATACGTTAAACTATGATGAAAATTTAAGCAGTGACTATCGCTTGGAATTAGCATAATGTAAGCTTCAATGGTGGCAATCCGATAGAATACTTAAAGTTGTGACAATCTATTGCTTTAGGTTACTTTAAGCTGTGATTATTGCTTGCCTTTAGGAAACTTTAAACTGTGATAATAGCTGGTTATTAGAATTCTCACATGCTTACTTACTGCTTCTTCAGCATGATATTAGGTCTCCGGTAAGATGAGGTTTTCTTATAAAAAGAATACCAAACTACTGTAAGGTTTAAAGATTTCTATCACTTATCAGAAGTATAATGGCTGAAAAGACTTTTTGCTGGCTCTTCAGCCATCTAGGTAAAGAATTTATCTATACGATTCAGATATAATGATACGCATCCCATTAGACCGTATAACCTTAAAACTATATCGAAGTCATTCAAATCTAGTAGTACTAAGTAATCGAGTATTAAATCCAACGACTGTGGAATTTTATTTTGTAGCTCGGCAATAGTGTTTAATTTTCTATATAAAATATCATTTAATGTTAAATCCGTTGTGACACAATGCATGCCGCTTGTGTGTGATGCACATTAATATGCCAATTCACAGAAAATTCATAAATTCGGAAAATTTATTACAACCGCAATCGTGGGTTTTGGCTAGTATTTTCTTGAAGTTCCTACGAGGAATATTAAGAGGCTACTCAGAATATTCATGAGGTAATCATGATGCCTTCACCATGTCAGTCGATAGGTTTTTGTGGATTTCGACAACGTATTAATATTGCGTGCAGTGCTCAAACGGGGATTGCATAAGAACAATATCGCTATTACTTTTATGAAGTTCCTGCGAGTAATATTAAGAAGCTACTCGGAATATTCATAACTAGAGATCGGATAATCGGATGCATATTTACCTAAAGTTATTTTTGGCTCACAAATGATGGAAGCGGCTTTTTAAAATACATTTTGTTAAATAAAAATCCCGGGAAATACGGGACTGCAAATTTAACGTAGTGATATAGTTTGAAAATTACTAAATGAGCACGTGGTATTTATTTTCAAAAGACCGAGACTCCGGGTTCGTTTATACAACTATGCATACGTATTTACATGAAGTTTAGTTTCAGTTCCCCGTGCGATTTATACATGAAGAGTGTTATACGAAAGTAATGAGCTAGTTTGACTAAAACAATAATCAATTAAATAATTGAATAGAAAAACAGAAATGGTGAAAAATTTTATTTAACAAAACAATAAAAAGCCGTTTCCATACATTGTCTTAAACTAACTTTAGGTAAATGTGCATCCGATTATCCGATCTCTATTCATAACCTAATCATGGCGCGTCACCGTGTATCTGAATAGATTTTTGTGAACACAGATTACGTATTAACATTGCATTGGGTCAATGCAGCACTTAAACGCCATTGAAAGCATATTTTAAATATACGTACATTGGTTTCGTAAGCAAATATCTATAATATTTTCACAAAGGTTCTACGAAAAATATTAAAAGCCTATTCAGAATATTCATAAGGTAATCATGACTCTCGATGGGTTTTTGTGAACTCCGATAATGTATTGATATTACGTATTCAGTTGATGGAGCTATCAAACGCAGTCACAATATTCGCATAGTATTTATTGCACAGTATTATATGGCTGCAAGTCAGTCTATACATGCTGACCTTGAAACTGTTTTATAGTCTACGTAATTAAAGCTGTTTTCGTAGTTAGCGTTAGTTTAACAGCGTTAACGTTGGAGTTGACAAAAATAATGCGAATTTTTTTCTTCCTTCCCTTTTTATTTCTTATTGAGTATCACTAAAATTTTAATGTTACATCTGTCAATGCTATGAAACTGAAACGATCTTAATAATACTGTCAACTAAATGCATAATAATAGGTAAACGATCATGTACATTACCAAAATGACATTTAGTTTCTTATACGGCTTGAATGGCCTGGTGACTCAATTTGGTTATAGTGACACTCTTGAGGTAATGCTTGACAACTAGATATCCACCAAACAGATCCCATCCATTCAGGCCGGAGCCTCTGTGATGTACCGCGACTTTTTAAAGGGCTTATGTACTTCTCATAGAGCAGCGTTGATCGGGCCCTCTCCTGAGGTCACCCTTCCATCCAATCCGTAGAGCCCTTATGACTGAATTTTGTCGGTATGTAATTTTGACCGGGCCACTTCGATCCGTTTGGAATTTGACATAATTACCGTGGCACTACCAAAGCACCATGGTGTTAATGACGATTCTCAGCCTTTCTTCTCTAGAGGGAAAAAAGCGAAGTATAGTTGGGCGTCGAAATAGATCGGCGGATCCACGCGAGATAGAGACAGTGCATTGTTAAATCTTCGTGTTAGGTATAGTTTGATTGTTTGTAGTAGTTTGTTAGGAGTTGTATGCATTTTATACAGGAAAGCGTGAACGAATCATTCAATAAACTCGTGCGGCGATGCTGCTGCTACTTCTTTTAGTTATTTACCTATATTTATACCTAATGATTCTAAATCGGGTTTTGAGAATAATGTGACCTCGCTTCTTAATTAAAGCGTAATGCTGCTTTTAAACAGTTTTATATTTGTAATATCATTATGATTATCTAAATCAACTTCCTTACATAAGCTTCACGATTAAATTGACGAACCTTGTAAGGACGTGGCTCCCCACAAGTTGCCTTCAGCGCAAACACCATTATTCATTAGAAACGCTTCGTCACCTCGCTTCTAGCTATTAAAATTGCTTTCACGATTTTGTAAAGAGTTGTTCGAATCGCTTTAAGCTCAAAATAGGATTTTAGATGCAGGAAATACTTAGATAGTGTAAAGAAGTAGGCATCATCATTCATGATCTAGAGAAATTGGATTTCCTAGACCTTGGAATGTGCTGACAAAATAAGAGACAGACACGGGGTTGTTTATATATAGTTCAATTTTCAATAATTTGTTGAATTTGTTCAGTTCAGAATATAGTTCAATGTATGGAATAGAAATTTGGAATTGTCTTTCATATAATTCAGATTTAATTTGAAGGGGAACACAAGAGCTCGGCACTGAATAATACAAGCACCAACATAACTGGGCACTTTTAATATATATCTTATGTCATAAATTGACTGTTTAATTAATGTGGTTATCTAATATTTAGAGTAGCGTATTATTCAAGCAAATAATCTTGGTATAGTCTGGATTATACCAAGATCATCAACTTGAGTGCTCCTGGTTACCTACTGGGGTATATTTCTGCCGTAAAGCAGTAGTGCTCGCATTGCTGAGTTCCAATTTGAAAGGAAGGATATTGCAGTGAAACTATTAGATAACGGTATCTACTATACCTCTTATCACAAGTTAAAAATGTATACTGCTTTTCTTATAGGGGTTTCAGACGTTAACTGCGAAGATCACAGTATGTACCGTGCACATCATAACAACTGACTAGAAGATTAAACCCTTGATATGAGATTTGTCTTCCTTTCTTACGAGTATGTCTTCATATGCCTTTGCATTAGCAATTAAACCTTAGCGATGAGATGGAAAATAGTCATCAAAATTTTATAAATGTAAAATAAAACTATTGACATACACATCAGTCATTAGTACAAACTACGTAAACTAAAGTTGCACCTCCAAATATCACTTAATTAGTTTTATACAATGCAAATTCTTAGGTTCGATGTATTTTAGTATACTAAATATGGTAAAGGAAAGTTATATAGGAACGACTTGCGTAGACGTTGCATAGAAAATAATTTTCAGGGTTATCAATCTGCAGCTAACAGAAATTGATAAAAAAAATGGCGTTCGGTCGCTGGCAAATTGCGTGACTTAGTAGTCATATTGTAGTAGTAGTCGTATTTATTGTAGTTTTGGTTAGTAATATTTCCTAAACGGAGGCGGCGTAAACGTGATTTGTGTTGCTTGTTTTACCAATAATTATTTACCACCATCTCTACCGAGGGGTACGAGCATCTCTAACTATGCTAAGAACGTTAAGCCTTAGTTAACTATACTGACCTAGGACAAATTGGTCGAGTTAACATACAACTTCGTATTTCTTTGCAAATGTATGCAAATTTCCTCTAGGAGTTTTTTTTTTCACCTAAGGAGACCAGTACTAGGACTATAGCGCTATGAATGCTCTTAATAATCATTGACGTAAATTATTTGTTATATACCTGATTATTTAAAAATTAAAAGATTTTATTTCAAATTTTCTATTTGACTGCAAAGATGCAGTTGCCAATAACTCTTTTCTGTATTTTAGATTAGGTTAAAAGCGATATTTATTTAACGTAGGTCCATACAAAATACGTCAGACTTCCATATCTAGTGAACAAATTCACAGTTAGGCAGGATATTGAAACTAGCCAATTCGCTGTGGAGCCAATTTTCTTTCCTAGTTTTTTTTTTTCGTTTTTACTTTCTTTTACTTTCATTTTTGTTTTAACGCCAATAAGTGTCTGTAAAGGCTAATGTTGAAAAAATATTATTTTAGTTCCAATTTTTTGACTGTTAGTTTACTTAACTCACACGAAGCCAACACATATTCATTCTAAGCAATAACATGACCAAGGCTTCGGTCAAGCTTATTAAAAAAAATATACACAATTACTACGTAATGGAAATTAATTATTATTTTTAAATCTATCGAGTCTTCTTTTTAAGACAGGTTCGTCTAATTGTCTCCATTTTACATATTTCTACCACAAAATAGCAGTGTTCTCATTGCTGGTTTCGGTATGAAGGGTAAAATAGGGAGTGAAATTACTGGGTACTGTGATTGACTTTGAATTGCCGTGTATCTCACGGAAACCTTACTCATCACCTTTCTTATCACATTACATTCATTTGTACTTAGTTTTTCCCCCTCTTTTATCTAGTACGAGAACTACTTTAAGGCCTGTATTACAGAAAGAGATAAACTAATATCTTCACTTGAGTATAGTGAGAAGTTTGAGTCTCATTGAGTAATACTGGTTTAAAGTATCTTTATTATAACTGAATGAATAAATAAACAAGAAAATTTTCTGATATAAGTATTACCATTACATAACTTATATAGGAATGTAGGAAGCAACGGTGATTTTAAAATAGCACTATTTTAATCTAAAGACATACGAATTCCATCCTCATTTCGTTTTCTTTTACATCTCGCGTTCCTACCGTGTAGCTGATTAGAGAATTAACCTCTGTTAGTATAAGATAGAGGTATCGAAGCCATTAACCCAGCGGCTGACTCAGGCCTGGACGCTAAGGAGTTTGGTTATGATAGTAATTACCCTAATTGGTTAACGTGTCTTACGCAGCAGTTACTGAGGCTGAATCACCATTAGCATTAGGGTCTAATTGTGCGAGGGACGTCGTTTAAGATTGTTTCTTTGATATTTGTTATTTTTCATATATTATATTCGTTGGTGTACGTTTAATATTTGTATTTTGTTTCAAATTTTATTTAGATAATTTTTTGTTGCACGCTAAAAACATGAACATTGTATAAAAATATACAAAATAAAATATGTACAACACATGTAACCTTATTGCTAAGACCAGGCAATCTTGGACCAGTGAAATACAAAAAAAAGATTTAAATAGGTAATGGGTTCAGTAATTGGACTGGAAAAAAGATAGTCTATAGTTTAATATCACCATAGCAATAAGTTCTGACAATAACACATTTTATTTTATTGTCAGTAAATTTTCTTCTTGTTTATTAAACAAACATATTAATATGTATCTCTCGTTGTAGTTAGGGTTGCCATTTGTCTGAATTTAGCCGGATATATCAGACATTTTTGGTCTAATCTGGCAAAATTGATATTCTTTATATATACATAATATCGTATATCGTCGCGTTAATGTGTTATAGCGTATTGTCTGCTAAGCAAGGCACAGATGGTGGTGCTGTAATATCGTCACACAGATGGTGCTTCTCTTTTTCTCCACGTGTTTTGACTTATTTGGCTAGAAAACAATATTTTGTCCGACTTGACAGCTCAAAGTTAACTTTTTACAACGATCAGTCCTTTAATTTAATTATTTTATTTTAGCAGATGGCAGTGTTAATTGTAGTAAATAAAAGCATTATACAGAATGGCTGGAAGATTGACACAAACAATAATTGTTTCCTCGTATTATCCGAATCACCGTCATCATAAGCAATTCTGCCATTTTTCACAGCTTAAATATTGAATTGAGCTATGAATATTTGTCAGAATTTTTGAGACTTTTTATATTAATTATATTAAAAATTCAGTAAAAGATTTGTATCTCGAAAACCGCGAGAAATCGTGGAATATGTGTTGACTCTTTTGACGTGTATTTACACATTTTTCACTGATTATAATAGTGTGATAGCGAAATGATGATGTTGTTGTGTAGAAGAAATATTTTATTTGTCGCTAAAGATTTTGCGGTGTTTACATATCATACTTTTATTACAGAACGAAGCTAATTAAATTTCTGATTGTGAAACCACCTTATATCTCTATATAGATATAAAGTGGTTTCACAATCAGAAATTTAATTAGCTATACAGCCTTATAGTAGCTATACATCAAATAGGGCAACAATTTAGTACACGTGACGAAAAGAGGTTAAGGATTTAAATGTTGCCATAGCTATCAGGAACCATTAACGCCCCACGATCATCAATTAAAATGTAACCATTATTCGTCACAAGCCATAAACCTACAAACGAAGAACAGACAAAACATTTTTTATATTGCTCGTAAATCCACTAGCCTACAAAATTTTTACTATCGCGAATCTTTTGTGCTTATAGCAGGTCAGCAAGATTCTAACATAAGTTACGCAGTATTAGTAAGTGGAATTCGCTGTTTTTCTGTCCCACGGCTCAAATAGGCAATAAAGTAAGGGGCCGGCACCAAATGTCACCAGCGGCCGACGCGAAATTTGCATTACAGAGTTCAAATGATAATGCGTAATTTATATTGACGGAATGCGAGCCCGTGCCGGCCGCCCGCCTTAGCTGGGGTAGGTTGATTTCCGACTTAATATTTTCTCCCTCGTTGTTTTTAGAAAATTATTTCTGTGTCAATATTGTGTTGTCACCAAATTGTTTCGTAGATATTTTATGAGCTGAATAGCACTAGTTCAGATATAGGAAAATGTTCATTTTGATTTCGGAGAAAATTAAGCAATACTCGTGTTCTAAAAAATCCCGCCTTTTTTCGTTATAAATATAAAAGGCAGACTTTTTCATGTTTAATATACTTAAGCATAGTTGATTAGATTTAAAATTATTACTAAGTTAATTATATATAACTATCGACGTGATTTTATATTAATTTATTTGGTATTACCAAAATATAAATATCATAATAGTAAGGTTTCGATTCGATTATACATTAATTTCCCATCTCCAGTATTGCGACGTTTACTTATTGCCCTATAGGCAATTAGGTAAATTAATTTTTACATAAATCATATATATCAATTTTAATTGTTATATATTCATATGTTTTGTAAAGCTATTTGATATAATTAAAAGTATTTAATTTATTCTTTTAAATGTTCTAAAGTTTCTTTAAATGTAGCTTTAAATATTACTTTAAAAATTTGAACTTTTTAAGGTTCAGAAAGCCTTACAAAAAGTAAGATTTAAAAGGCAATTCTTTACTTTTTCACGTAACTACTTGACTTATTTCAGCAGCCAGAAAAAAATAGTTATTTGTTATGAGAGATTCAAAACGACAATTAAACGTGTTATTCTGTTGATAAAATAAATCTGACAAATGAAAAGCTATGTTATAGAATTTAGAAGAAATTTCAAATACAAAAATGAATTTTTAAATAATTTTTACTATCTTCTGAAAGTTACTATAAAAACGTTATTTTACTATACACTAGTAAATAAATTAATTAGTATTTGCATATGACAATAAAATGATGATCTATAAAATTCAAATAAACACGACCTTTTGATTCAATTAGAATGCACAAAGTATCGTGTCAGCTCTGCTAACATCCTGACCGAAATTGACCGGCCGTAAATCGCTCTTAATGTCCGTAGAAACGACTTCGCACAATGAGTAGGCATTGTTGATGTGGCTTTTTACCGGTCAGAGTAAGGGGTGTAGGGGTAGTTTTACGATCGCGGGATGCTGAGCCCTCAACGGATGCGGTGGGCCGGACTATCGTTAGATACCCACTTTCAATGCTTGGCGGTTTCCGCTCCACAATGGAGAATACCAAAAATATTTTATGGCCATTTCATTTATTTTTCGTTCATAAGGTCGTAGTGTATTGTCATTTTAGTGATTGACCCGTACTTTTACATTAATGGGAGATAAACTTTATATTAATATTCCGATAACTTTATAAAATCTATGCTGAAAATGGGAATGAAGAAGGGAATTTTATTGTCTGATTATATTTGAGAAAAAGTAATAATAATAACATGTTTTTTCAAGTTTCTCATTTATAAAAACCACAAAATTGTTTTTGGACAGTTCCTTTTAAGTTTAATGGAAAGCTTTTGTCAGAAGCTACTGCTCTTCCCAAATCATAATACAAATTCATTGTGACTTATAACTTAAATAGTATTTATTTTGTATAAGAAATATAAAACAAAATTATCGACTTAAAAAATGTGTGTGTCTGTGCGAGCGCGTATGTGTGTGTTTGTTTGTGTGCGTTTCTATGTTCACATTTTGTATTTACTTTGTTACTTCTACAAGGGATTCAGTGTCTTTAAAAGTTGATTGCTTAAATCGTAAAAAATTGTAAGAGCTTTTAACAATGAAGAAGCTTCATTGGATAAATATTCAGTTGACTGTTTATTTTGTTGTATTGCATGCGGATTGTGACTTGTTCTGTCGATTTGCAGAAGCAGGTTTCACAAAAAAGAAATAATGTTGAATAATTGAAATAGGTTTATAAAAAGTATATATATTAAGTAATAAATATTTTTTTAGACGTAACGCATTGTAGCATATGTAATTACAGCTTAATTATACATCCATATTATACATTCACAAAAATACGTTGTACGATATATTAATATGCAAACTGCAACATCATAAACTTTAATACTATAATAATGTAGTTTATTATTTCAGTAGTAGTAGTTTATCTGAAAACATTTGCGATTTAATTTAATAACAAATATACATTATGTTTTATAAATCTAATATGAATATTTTTAGATTTCCCATAATAGCAATGCAAATGCTATTTAAAAAATATAAACAAATTAGTAAACAGGAATATGCTAGTATTTGGTTGGCTCAGACACGAAGTCTGGTAATGGCTACGATTTAAATGGTAAGACAGTAAAAGCTAACGTGAAATGAAATAATAACGATAATCGACTGTAAACAGAATGAAATGAGACACCAAGTATTAAGGCAAGTAGAAACAAAAGTGTATTTAAAGAATAATATATCAAGTCCGACAGGTTGCAATGTAAATTAATGTAAAAAATAGTTTGTCTGATGTATAGTTTGATTTCTTTATAGTCTTAATTTTAAAGAGCATTGAGATAGCTTTATTTTATTAAACTCTTCACTAAAATTGATAAATTTGTACAAAAATTAACTTCTCATAAATATTTTTTTGCTATGTGTTATATATACTAGATGTTAGGCGTTAGGCTTATAGCTACATGTTAGGCGAAGACTATTGTCCCCCGGATGCCCCGGGGGATCGACGGCCTCCCCGGCCCACTGGGGAAGCGAGCGAGTGGCTCACCTCTGGTGAGCCGACGCCGATGGGGTCGTATAGTGTCCTTACGGGTTCCCATAGCCCTTTCACGCCGCGGGCAGTTCTCCTCGGCGCGTCTGGCGGCGATGTCGGATGCGCCGACAACAGTCTGGGCAGTAATGTTAGGGCAAAGCCTCTTTGTCTATTGAGAGATACCTGGTTCCAGCTGTGCTACAACGGTTAAAGTGATGTGAATTATAATTTATTTTATTTTTCGAATCCACCTTTACTCGGTGAAAATAAATTTGAATGAGCCGCCCCACATTTTTGTTTCATTTAATATATTATACCGGCTGTGACATTCTCTATAAATGATTCCTTGTTACTCGTATAACGTTTACCCTTAGTTATTATAACCTAACTTTTAGTTAAAAATAAATTTGTTTTATTTAAGTTTTGATATGGTAAAATATTTTTGAAGTAAAATTACCATTGACTCACTAGCAACTCAAATAAAAACTAACTTCAGTTTATCTGGCTCTAGAAAAACAGAACTTACATTGTGAAAGTTCCGAGCTCGTTAAGATCCAACTAGAAGCTTCGATCATAACTTCGGCAGAATATTTTAAAGCTTTTGTGCCTTTTTTCTATAAGTTTTTCTTTTGTTGCTTTAGTTACCACATTAAAATGCCCGTAAGATCAATGTTTTTTATTGTTATTGTAAAAAACAACTGAAGGTATTACAAGAAAAGAAGCCTTGCGTTATATGAAATGTGTGGTGTTAAACTTATATAAATATGTTAGTTGTTGGGGAATGTAATATTTTCCAACTAGTAACATTTTCCGAGTAATATAATGAAAGACTTCATATAATTTCTACTAGGTTAACACCAAAACATGATATGATAAAGCCGTATATCGCATTTGGTGTTTATCTTAGTTAGCCTGATTGGTTAACATATTGATTGACAATACATCCATAGGTGGATCTGGATGTAAGGCTGGTCTATATGTTAATGTTCCTTTGTCATACTTGATCCGTCTTTGGCAGTTTATATCCATACGCGAGGCACTTATCTATTATTGTGTTTATTTCATGAAGCTTCCAAACTGTACCCACTCAGCTCAAATTATTCACGCAATGGTCTTTTATCACACAGTGGTCTTATGATATGTCAGTTTTATATTTCGAGGAACTATAACATCCGAACCCTTCCTTTTTTTCTACGAGATGGAATGCTGATTATGCAGCATACCTTTCAATGGCTAGTCGACGAGCGTGTGTAGGACTTCCTCGCTTAGTGCAGAGTATACCGACTAAACCACCTCGACGTCCATTCCGTCCTTGATGGAGGCAGTCCAGGGACTGGAAAACCAATAACTTTGAATTAACTCAGGCTTAGCTCAGCCAACTACGGCCGAGTCTTAGTGCTTGCGTGGAATTACCAGGGTAATAAGTCCAGGGACTTAGAGGTAATCACCAGATGGGAGGGCCTATAGATGCGCTCATTAAGGCCTCTCCTAAGACGATTATAGAAGACTTGCATAGGGCCGACTTCTATCGCCCAGCCGTCTACGATCCGAACCCGCCTGGTGAAGCTGATTTTCCCTCTTAACTTTTTTATTTTCTATGGTGGTAGGTTTCACCCAGAATCATTAATTCCATTTTTTGTAATCTTTTTTTACACTTCCTGATTATTTTGTTTTATTAGACGACGACCTAGACCAACATACTTGAAGTAAAGTCAGGTCAAGAGTATGCGTAATTGACGAGCGTTAATGAAATTATTAATGAAAGTCGAGGAATTTAGGGAAGTATGTTTGAACATATTTATGTATTATACTAAGGACCTTCGATACCATAATGAGGTGCGTTTAAGGATTAGGTCATCAGCACAGTTTATGTCAGGATATTTCGCTAAACAGCTTCACCCCAGAGCTTCAATAAGTTCTTTAGTTACTCGTGTATTTATTGTATTATTACGAGGAGATCGAAAGAGCTCATTTGCGTGTTATTTATGCTATTGTTATTTTTTTATTATTGATTATGGTTTAGTGCTAAAAGCCAACTTGCCGAGGTAGGTTGAACTCTCTTGGATACTGGTTGTTACGTCTGTTTTATTATGAAGAGAACTTTTTACTCCATACTTAGGCGGGCTACATCATATTATAAATGAGTGAGTCATGATTTCAACGTTCATCAGGACGGGTTAGCAACCTATAGTGTTGACTTGGTATTAGTGTGCAACGGATCTCTGGTTCTGTTTCCGCAAGTGCGGAAGTTCCGCGCGCTTTTAACATCCGTTTCTGTTTCCGCAACTTTTATAACGGAGATTTAACCGGAAGTTTACAACCGACGATTGAGAATTACGCATGCGCGGCGGACAGATTGTTAGATACAAAAGCGGCCAAATCACTTTTTATAAAATATAACTTGCCACTACTAAATTTTGAATATTAATAAAATGTTCAGTTGAAAAGTTGCAATATTGTTTTCTATAGCAGATTTCTAATATATCTATTTCTAATCTAGATTTGGTATATTTGATACTTAAAAAAGAATTATATATATAAATTTGTTTTTTTTTATTTCATATTATTTACACTTCCGTTTCTGCATCCGTTTCCGTTTCTGCTAAAAGGGTATAGCGAGGTAAGGAGGACGAAATGGCCCCCATGGCCCATGACGGAATTATCATTTGTACTGGTATTGGCACTCTAAAAGAATACGAAATGTAAGGTCGTTGACCCCTGACCTTGACCTGTCTTTGAGATATTCGAGAAAGTTCGTATGCGCGCCGATTATTTTCAAAATTTTTTTTCGAAAAACTATAAAAGCTAGAAGGATGGGACCAATTGCGTATAATGAGGGATACTTTGAAAAATATTCTGTATTTTTTTCAGAGTTCTCGTGAAATGACAACTGTGCAAAATAATTAAACAAAATATTAATATTTTTTTTTAGTACTGTTCTATTATGTCTACCGCGCCAAAAAAATTATATAATACTCTTTGATTTGTACACTTACACCACACAAAAGACGATCAAAATCAAAGAGGCGCTTCTTGAGTAATATCTAAAAAAACTTGTTCGATCGTGTACGGTGGCGCCCGCCCGGCCGCTTCGCGTGGTCTAGGAAACGTGTTTATTCATGTTTAATAGATTATTATAAGTGTATTCGTGTCATTACAAATACGATTACGCTGCACACATATAATAATAATAAATATTTGTTACACTTACACCAATTAGCCTAGCCCAAACTAAGCTCTGTAAGGCTTGTGCTATGGGAGCTAGGGTAACGGATAGACATACATATATTACACATATATAAATATTTTTATTGAAATATATATCAACAACCATGACTAAGGTACAAATGCTCGCATTCATCACACAAACATCTGCCCCCCACCGGGATTCGAACCCGGGACCTCAGAGATGGCGACACCTTGAAACCGGTGTACTATCCACTCGACTATGGAGGAGCGATTGGATTCTGATACAGGTTTAAATGAGACAATTGTTCAATACTTTAAAGAGCGACTGGCGTTACCAAATTCTTTAAGTGAAGAGGTAGAAAAGCAGCACTGGAATCGAAGAAAAACGGCTTTGCAACAACTGGTGTCATCAGAAATTTTAGATTTTCCAAGACTAAAGGAAGAACAATTAAGAATATTATTTACAGGTTCCCTATCAGCTCTCATTAGCTGTTTCATACCTCGCTGAAATAATGGACGTCATGAGTAATCTCTATATATATTACGTCAAACAAACCCGAACTATCATCAAGTTAAATGTTCGTTTCAGACAGGTAAATAGTAAACATTACCGATTGTTCATTGATTATGTTCCTAATATGAACAGTGTCGAAGGAATCCGAGGATATTGTTGTGATTGTCCGAATGGAAACAGGACAGTTGGATGCTGCGCTCATGTCGTAAGTGTAATATATTATTTAGCTCATGCGAGATATCTATCTCGCATTTTACGTCCTGCTGAAATTCTGTCGAAAATATTTTCAAATGATGCAGTCAATGTTGTAATAAATGAAAATAGTGATGATGATGATTAAAATTATGTTTAACATAAAATTATAATAATTAATCCAAAAACGACCTCTTTAATTAGTTCTTACCAGCCGTACGCACAATAAGTAAATTCATAATTACTCAAGAAGCGCCTCTTTGATTTTGATCAGCTTTTGTGTGGTATAAGTATATAAATTAAAGAGTATTATATAATTTTTTTGGCGCGGTAGACATAATAGAACAGTACTAAAAAAAAATATTAATATTTTGTTTAATTATTTTGCACAGTTGTCATTTTACGAGAACTCTGAAAAAAATACAGAATATTTTTCAAAGTATCCCTCATTATACGCAATTGGTCCCATCCTTCTAGCTTTTATAGTTTTTCGGGAAAAAAAATTTGAAAATAATCGGCGCGCATACGAACTTTCTCGAATATCTCAAAGACAGGTCAAGGTCAGGGGTCAACGACCTTACATTTCGTATTCTTTTAGAGTGCCAATACCAGTACAAATGATAATTCCGTCATGGGCCATGGGGGCCATTTCGTCCTCCTTACCTCGCTATACCCTTTACTTTTGACATCTGTTTCCGTTTCTGGTTCCGATAAGACACTACTGTTGCATCACTACTTGGTATATATAAAGTCAGATACTGTTATACATAGAACCTGTATGGGGTTCTGCTGATAAAGTGCTGACCACGCGTCTGGCTCTTATCCTATATTTCATTAATACATTCCGATCCCGAGCCAGAGCAGTTCTACTTAGATTTCGGATCAGAAAGGTTGCCTCGATTTCCTTATTTTTCTAATTCCATATTTTATAAGTTTCATTCTACAGTTTCTTTTGTAATTCATTTAATTAAAAGTGTTATGTGGAAATATTCTTTTTTTAAAAACTGAAATCCGAAGTCTCGTGTAACAATACGCGTAAGTGATAGAATTGAACACGTTCATAAATTGTTTCAATCCCATACCGTCATATACCACTTTCGTAGTCAAAACCAGTGAATCCCAGCCAATACATTCTAGGGATTTGTCATTTGTAACAAATAATGATTCACAACTCAAGTGTAAGCATTTTGAAGCACATATACAATCTCATAACAGAACGAAGTTAAGCGACCGAGTCTATAGTGAGGCGCGCTTTCATTGCGCCGCGAAGTAAGTATTAAGTGATCTCTGCTCCTGTAACATGAGCAACGAAACAAGATATGCTAAGGCGTGGCAAGATACGTTATAGCTTTAAAAAATGTTATTTGTGTTTCAATGATTAAAGTCATAAATATAGCATTTCGGTGGCCATACTACGGGGCCTGGTATCGAATAGCCAGGTGACTCTGAGCAAGTTTGTCTTTATGACTGAATATTATAGACACAACCTAACTGTTATGTAGGTAAAATCTCATAAGGCCTGTTGGTCACCAAGGAAAGAAATGTTCTCGCCTTCGCAAAACTAATTCACAAAGTTAACTTGTAAAAGCTAACTGTTGTAGAAATAGATTATTTAAGAGCATACACACAAAGTACTCTTGGCATGTACACGTAAGTACCCCAGCCCTATATATCATCACTATTTGTGAATATGTTATTCTTGTTCCATTCTTCAGTGAGACAATTCCGCTACTGGCCCCGTAAACGGCAGTAACATCACGAGCTCGAACACGAATTTATTGACCACTTTCATTTGTTTATCTCCTACTTCTCCAAGGATTTAGTGTCTATAAATGTGACCAGATAAGATGTCCCTGAATACAATAAATACTTTCTTTGTGCTTTAGATACTGGTATTGTTAGAGTGGTAGAACTTTTGTTGATGTTAATTAAGTACTCTAGAAACAATATTAAACACGTTTATTTAAAGAATAAAAAATTTACAGCACGAGCACAAACCACAGATTAGAGTAAGATAGGAAATTAATCTAGATGATATTGCACATCAATATAACTGTATGTTGACTGCTTTTATCATGTTTGTTACTTAAAGCTACCTAAGACAGTAAGTCAATATCTACAAATTATCAATTGTTAAATATATTTTCAAGACGTAGGCATATTCAAATTGGATTAAAACTATGGTGTTTTTACATAGGGGCTAACAAAGAGTAGTATCGCTACATGGATTATAGAACATATACATAACATAATACATAGACGTGAAACAAATTTTGCGGTTTATGAAAATGCTTTGGATGGCCCCAGCGAATATTGAAGGTTTTACAAACCATAAATTGTAGCAAAAGAAGACCGCTTAATTTCTATTATATAAGGCCATTAAAATACGGGAAGAGTATAACTACGAGCTTGAACCTTTCACGACAATAATAAAATCCCAAGTGCGCCCACAGACCGCTAAAACCAAAGACAGTGAGGTGGAGTGAAATTATTCACGAATTTCATTTCAATCAAGCAAGAGCTTGCATATCATTGTTTGTACACTGGGCAGTAAACGGGAGCATGTTACATTTTACAGTTCCAACTTAAAATCATTACGTCGTATAGCGGTGGAATTCTCGGGTGCTAGCGTTAGGATTAGGGTGTTGTTTGTTGTACTGTGAAGACTATATTTAACAAGTTTGTTAACTGAGGCTTGAAGGCCTGGGGCGTTGCCTTAGCGAATATACTCGCGAGCAACCAAATCGACTCAAGTCCTCATTCTGCTTATAAACTTTGTTTTTACGTAAAGTATACAAGTTATTTATAAAAAAAGACTGTCATTAGAAAGCTCAATATATAAGCTTTCATAAAACACTAATATTGTTTTTTAAAAAAATTCTAACGCATTCAGTTTCACATCAATAGCACTATGAGTCGTTTTGCTCATTACGCTATCCGCGACTAACTGCCACCCCTATAAAAGCTTTCGCAACCGGCACACCTTACTCCTACTCAGTATACACAGACGACATCCCGACTGAAAAAGAGGCCATGTTAGCACTATATGCGGACGACGCTGCCTTCGTCACAACATCCATAGGGCATACCCATGCAGCCGTAAAAATGCAAAGACAGCTCAACAAACTGCCTGAGTGGCTCAGCAAATGGCGCCTGGTCGCAAATCCAGCTAAGACACAAGCCATCTTGCTGAGCACAGCTGTCTCAATGCCGCCCAAACTGCATCTCCTGGGACAGGATATACCATGGTCGCCACAAGTTAAATACCTGGGGGTGACATTGGACAGGAGAATCGCCATGACGTCACACGCCACTAACGCAGTAAAAATGGCAAGAGCGACGAGAGAACGACTGCGACCGATTCTCACATCTCCTAGGCTGCCCATTAGAATGAAACTGGCGCTGTATAAGCAGTACATTAGACCCAGACTCTGCTATGCAGCGCCAGCCTGGTATGCCTTAACAAACGCAGGATCGCGAAAGAAGATGGCCGCTCAGCAATCCCTGGCACTCAGGCAGGTTGTGGGGGGCCCCTAGATACATGCGCAACGATAGGATTGCACGTGACTTGAGGATGGAGTCGCTGGACCTGTTCATCAGGAAGACGGCAACGGCCTTTCAGGAAGGCGGCCACCTCAAGTCACCCCCTGATCACTGACATCGCACCCTATCACGCCCGCCCTCCAGACAGGCGTCACTACCCTAGATACCTCTACCTACCATCACCACCAGAAGAGGTAGATGATAAAGAAACAGAAGATGCCACAAACACATAGAGGAGAAAGGAGAACAAACCCTCATCCAAAGATAGTCGAGCGAAAGCTCCTACCATAGGCTGAGGAGAAGCGAAACCAAGGCGTTATACCGCCGCCCCAATGCCCCAGCCGTAGTCACGGCTGGCGAATAATACCACCAGAAAAGGGATACTCCCTGACCGGTTACCGTCCAAAAGAGGACGAAGAGAACTCCCACGACGACACCTTACTCCATTCAAGCTGTAGGGCCCTTAGGGCCAAGGCTAGGCTGAGTTTAGTCGGTAGGTCTGTGTGGTCGAGCCGCCTCCACAGCACCAGGAGTCCGACATAATCAACGCATCCCTGCTTGCCTGTTGCGTTGGTATCCATGATGGATTCTCAGCCTCCTCTCCTGAGGGAAAAAAAAACTACTAAAAAAACACACCTTATCAGTCGCTTATCACAAGTTGACAGGTACACATCTCTGTAAATTGCAAACATTTTTTCCACGTTACCATGGATACCACATCGCCGAAGAAGCCGCGCAAGTTGTTGCCTTGTTGGAACAAGGACTTAGCCAGCGAGTAGTCGCTGCCCAGCTTCACTGGAGCCAGTCTGCTGTGTCCCGGGTCTACAGACGATTTCGAGAGACCGGTGCCTTCAATCGAAGACCAAGAACCAGCCGCCACCGGTGTACTTCTGACAGAGACGACCGTTTCATTGTCTCAACATCGCTGCGCAATAGGCATCTGACGGGTGTTGATGTTCAACAAGAACTCAGGCACGTTCGTGGTGTAGCTGTAAGCGAGTGGACAATAAGAAGACGTCTGAAAGCAGCCAATCTCACTCCTAAAAGGGCTGCGACGGGGCCCAAATGGACTGTAGCCCACCGACAAGCGCGTCTTCAGTTTGCTCGAGAGCTTGTCGATTGGACCATTGGCCATTGGCAGTCGGTTCTTTTTACTGACGAGTGCAGAATGTGTCTGCATGGCAACGACAGAAGAGGCCGAGTCTACAGGCGTCCGGGCGAACGATTTGCCCAATATATAGGAATACCAAGTATTGATTTATTAAATTGTTATGTATTTTCTTTTATTTCTAAAATACCCAACCATAACTTCCTGTATTTATATTTAGATATCATTAATTACAAAGATAATGAAGGGATATTGATAATGACGATATCCTATTAAAGCTGCAGTTTGGAGCTTTCAGATGATATATTGTTTTAAAAATTATCTCCTATACCTTTCTTGAAAACAGAGTCTATACTCAGAGTTAGGGCTTGAGTCGATTTGGTTGCTCGCGAGTGTAGTTTGTGCAATATTGTGTTTCAGTTGCAACAAGAGAGGTAAATCTGGCAATTGCTCTTGTGTGTTTGATTCGACGCAGAGCGAAATCCGTACGTTATATGTAACTGTGTAATAAGGACAATATATTTGTAAGTGTGTATATCCAGATACATATATAAACATAAATATTATATGTTAAAATATTCAAATATTACTTAGTTTTGACTAAATACTATTCGATATTTCGATCGATTTATTGGCTACCAGAAATACGACTCGTATTGTCCTGAGATTCCTCTCTCTGTAACTCTAATTACATATCCTAGTCCTAGCTCATCTTCTCTCTTCGTAATCTGATAGATCCGATGATATTAGTGAATTTGTGAATCACTATTCACAATTGTTTCAATTGTATAATTAATTATATTGTGCGCGTCCAATCCAATGTGATTGGACAAGTGAATAAAGCATCAAAAAATGTCTATGATAACTTAAGACCTAAATTAATTTTTCATGCTAAGGAATTAATTTTTGCTTTTAAAATGCATTTTAATATATTTATCTATATAAGCAAATGGCAATCAAGGTGGTAAATACCTAAGTGTTTTTTTATATACAACAGAAGAACATTTCTTCGTGGCCGCAAACTTTTATATGTACCTATACAGTAATACGAGATTGCTTTTACAAATATTATAATGTTCTTCCCCAACTATTGGTTACAATTTACATTCGGAAACATACTAATGAGTCTGCGAAGGCTCTGAAAAGAAATCAGAAAATCTTCAGCCGGAGCTTTTCAATGAACAATTGATTGTTTCAGATATTTGTTCCTGGGACTTGATAAAATGCCATGTAAGTAACAGTTTTATTCTGTAAATTACCCATACTAGACTTAGGACTGTATAACTAAATCCCAATTTTTTTTATATTAAAATACCACTTGTATTCTTATCTAAATGACACGTTTGCAGCACAATAAAACAGAACAGTATTTATTCGTAAAGTCACTTTATCCCAAATCTATAAATAAATCTTTCGCATATATAAAATATGTAAAAAAAACCAAAATAATTTAAAAATGTTTAGATTTGCAGTCTCTATTAGTAGATATTTTAAATTCATTGTACGTACAATGGATTCCAAATATCTGCTAATAGAGGCGTTGTTTGTTCGTGCACCCGCGTGCAAACAACGCGAACAAACAACGCCCAGTGCATTTCCTTTGATGTAAAGAAATGACCTCTACTTTGTGCTGCCCGGGAGATATATGGTGTAATACGAGGAATTCATTTAATTTAATTGTAGCGCTAAAGGTACACAGTCTTAGTAAATAAAGTGTTGTTTTTTTTAAACCTGATATAATCGAAGAAAGATTCATATTTATGTGGTATTCCTATGATTAAATATGTACCTAAGTTCTTTTAATCTATTATGCCTGTGTCAATAGCTAATATATTTTATTAAGCTTAATCTACTATACATGTTAATATTTATTGAAGTGACTAAAATTATCATTATTATAAATAGTTTATGGACTAGAAATATATTATCGTTAGCTTAATTGCTCAAATCAAGTGTTTATACACCCATGATGACATTTATATGTGAAACTTATTTTTTTTTGAACTTGTAAGATTTTAAAGTAAAATAATAATAAATTTTTGCATTACATTCAATCTTAAAAATCAACGAATCTTAAATGACGCACAGCTTGTTGCTCGCAGGAGTGAAGGCCGTAAGGATTAAGGTAACGTGAGTAGGGCCTACCACAAAATAGATCAACAAAAGATTGTACGAAGGTACTGGATGCTGGCGATTGATAGATCGGTGTGGATTTGCTAAGGGTGGTGAAGGAGAAAAACAAGTGAGAAATGTAAGCAAATTGGGATCGACCTGGTTCACGTCGACCTGCATGCTAGATGTACTGGACGCTAGTCCTGATTCCACTCTTATTGTTTCCCGTATTTGATGAGGATAGAGATACGCGATTACGGTAGCACGTAGTTCGTAGCTGATTTACACTTCCGACGAGTGATTCACGTTTAGGAGAGTTGAAATACTCAGCCCTATATTGATCAGAAGTCCAAAAGAAAAGTAAGGCCGTGAATGACAACTCAGTCCCAAGAAGGATAGGATTAGCGTAGTTGGAGAATATAGTTGCAATTGTTTACCATTGGGTGCTGTATCTCAAAAAGAAAAACTGAGCACTTAATTGTCTGTCTGTAGTAAAGACTCTTTCCCCGGAACCACGTTGATGTATTCATTTCAATTAACATCTAATACTTATGCCTGAGGTCCCTTAGTTATAAAAATATCATATGATAATATGAACTTACAAAATCAAATTCAAAATTATATTTATAATTATATATATTAATAAGGGTCTTACCAGACAGTATTTGATGTCAAAATAAATCTAAGAATTCACAAAGTAACATTGATATATATTACAAACAACTATTAAACATAAAAAATGAAGCCCAAATATTGTTATCATTTAAGTAATCATTGAAGTTATAACATATGCAATAAATTTATGAAAAATCAAATGAATAACCCCTTTAAAACTATATTATACTCATAATGACTATGTAGCTCGTCATAAATCAGCATATTGTTTTTTTTTGCTCCTCAACGTTTTAAATTATAAATTTGAAAATTTGTATGAAATGTATCATACATATTATATACCTATATAACTTTTTATAAGTATACTGATATGCTTGTATGACTTATGTATATATATTAATTTATTCATACTGTTATACTACTAAGAGATTATTTTGTTCATGTCATAAATTATAAATAACAGGAATTGCTTTTTCTCTATAATAAATTAGATAATTAGAATTATAGTTAATTCTAATACCAGTTACAGATCGCCTCAATTGTATCCCACACGACATGATACTATTAAAAAATTGTTTCAATATTAGTTGTCTTAATTAACAGCAGAAATAAATTTATTCGCCAAGGTCTCAATATAGGAAAATGTGAAGCTAGTGTAATTCCCATAAACTTTAATTTTCATAATCAAATCCAAACGCTACAAAAACACAAATTCCGTTTTAATTGAGTGAAAATTATTTATTGTCAATTCCTGTACTATTATAAAATCCCAGATACTGTATGATTAATAACGTTTGTATTGTTAATTCCTCTAGTAACCTTAAAACCAAATGAAGTATATTCTGCAAATAGAACTACATCACACAAGTTGTTTGTGAAGTCTTTAAGATCATTAATGTAAATTAGAAGAAGCGTTGGCCCCAATATCGTTTCTTGTGGCACACCCCTAATTTTGGGAGCACCTGCTGACTCAGTTTGGTTAATGACAAATATTTGTATTGTACTATTACTCCAATATATCGAAATTTCGTAGTTCAATGAAAATCTGCAGAATATAGCAGAAGTCACATATAAGTCTACAGCTTAAGTAAAGAAAAATATCAGAATATCATTAATTTGAAGAACCGTAATAAAAAATGCGTTTACAAACCGGTTTGTATAGAACCCTCGTGCGCGAGATTAACTGTACTTGGTCGACTTTTTTATTATTATTTAAACAATTGTAAGCGATCTCGGGTTCGAGACAAGGACCAAGGTATCTTTGATTTAGCAATTAAATTAACTTTACCGGGTTTTTATTGCTCACCTCAGTGAGAATAGTCAAGTAAATATAAAAGAATGTTCGTTTACCATTTTTGTCGTAACAAATGGTTCATATTTAGGGTAATAGATACTTTATAGTAGAACAGTTTAATTCTTATTAGAACAACACAGAAAATAAAACTAACGAACATTGTTCATTTGAAACAAATACTTAACCAGTAAATCCCAATAGATTCATAGATACTGTTAAACATATGCATTTTTCATATGGTGTATGTTTGTTTATCCACATGAAAATAATTAATTGCAATATATTCTCGTTGTTTGTGTGCTGTCTAATTATAAACAATGTTGAAAGTGTACCGTTAGTTGAATGAATATTTTATTTAAACAAGATTTTATGTTTAAACAAAGATACCATTAATTTTGCTAGAAAAAAATATACCAAAGTTCACCAAAATACTTACTTTACTGAAAGTTCACCAAACTACTGTACTAGTAGCAATGTGTTAGTAAGTTGGACCTTCTAACCATTAACATTAACCATTTCTACTACGAATAGAGTGTTTCGAGCGCAACCCGTTATTGAAATCTATTTATTTAATAATTTTTCCACATGTAGTTTTAAATAATAACGAAGAACATTAAAATTACCACCACTCTGCCCAAATGGGCACGATTGCTACACGACCCTAATTAGTCGTGTAGTTCAGGTTTCGATTCACTACTTTTTAGTCGAAGTGCAGTTGAAATGTAGTCCAAACTAGGCTAGAGCCTACGACAAAATAACAATAAATGTGGACTGGAAATTGTATTAAAAGATATAAAGTAAAAAAGGAATACATTCCATTATTTCGGAAAATGGTACACATAACGTCATCAAAACAATACAAAAAAAAGATTCTCACGCACCACTGAGTGATGGCAGAATTGTATGTATTTCACTATATGCAGTAAGTGCATAATGTCACAAATTTATCTGCCCCATTCACGGCGTCACTTTTTTGGAATTCATCATTATATTTAACCTCTACCATGTACATAGTTATCCGTTCTGCGGTTATGTGCACTGAGGTTAGGTGTTGTTGTTTGTTACAAGCAAGTAAATGTTATTTTACTAGAACAGTGATTTAAGTACTTAATAGTTTTATACCATTCAGCAATAGAATTCAGCGTTTCTTGTGTGCGAATTGGTGCCGGCAAGTTATTATACAACAAAGAAGATGGAATATTTGAAATATAATCCATCAATTCTATGTCTGGTTGTGAGAATCATATACGAAACTACTCTAGTATGGTACGACTTATTATCCTTTGCTCGGTTAAATAGGTAGAGATATTCTGGTGCAATGAACTGAACAGAACGAGTTTTAACCATTTTAAAACTGATATTGTTTAGTCCGGTGTTCAGCTTACTGCAGGCGCCTATCTTTAAGAAGTTTGAGTTATTAAAAAAAGGGATTGAGTATGATCTGGGTGGAATAATATAAATTCTGTAACATATTCACGCGGAAGCAGTCGCAAATTCTTGAAAGTAGACAAGAGTCAAAAACACTGATTGTATAATTTAGTTAAAAAAAGAACAAAGATTTATACAATTGAACTCTAAAATTCACCAGTAAAAAGTTATTTAATATCATTTTCAAATAGGTTATTAAAGTAAAACATATGTTAAATGATATTAGTGAAATAATTAAAAATAACATTTATTTTCAAAGCGTGAATAAAGGTCACTCGTGGCTACATGTGGGCGTATCAGAATGTCAGTGCTCGATTTAACCTCTAACGCTTTATTTTTATATAATTTTACTGTACTAGCAATGGAAGCGACTCACTTCTTAGAATTATTTATAATAGAAGCCTAATATAAATGTTTTTATCATTTTGAAGCATTGTTTGGGGGTTTGACAGTCAAGAGAAATAATATGGCATAATCTATAATTAAATTTCCATATGGTTTTATTAATAAATGATTTTACATTAAATGCTCTTACATGTGTTTCTCGTATATTTAGAACTAAATCTATGTTCGCTAACTCTAAGGTGCGGAGGACGACTGGCGCTATCCAGTCGCTTCGGTTCGGATGACACACACATATTTACCACACGATAATATTATGGTGTCCCTAGAATCGTTTCTTTATCTTTAACTTTATATAATCAAATTTAAAATCATGACTTACCTTAATAATTTAGATATATTTTATCATGCAAATCGGTGACAATTTAAAGCATATCGCATAACGTAATCTAAATGTAACCTTTACACAGCAACTATTCGAATAGTTCGAATGTTTGTAAAAAAAAACTTAGACACAATAACATGTTTTTCCAACAATAGTGAACAAAATGTTCCTTAAAACCCATCAACAGTGAATGACACACTTGATATGTGTTTTTATGACCAGCCGAAAGCGATGTAAGTCTGCAAACATTTTTCTACGGAATAAAAGATCGTAAGTTCTTTGTTATGTCGGGACAAAACACCTCAATCGCCTTGCCTTTGTTGTTACAATGTGGACATTTCTTTCACTTAATAAACTCTTTGATTTCTAAAAAATAACATTGCCTATTTACTATATAGTTTGTTTAGTATGTTATTAAAACAGGTTAGACCTTATTATTAGTCAGTCTAATTCCAACACTCGCTGTGAACGATTTTCAAAGGACGAAGATCTTTGCTATTTTCTCTGTTTTTATACTTTTAGCATAAAGCCGAGAGATATGTATATATGAGATATGTATATTATTTACAGACATATTGCCGTTTGCCAATACATTATTTCTTAACTTACTTCTATCTTAGATGGCCATTCATGGCAAAGAGAGAGCTTGTTAACCCAATGCTGATGGCAAGTTGTTGTTTAGCAGTACGAGTATATAGTTATTGCAATTTCATTTCATTTCCGACTAATTTTAAACTATACTATGAAATAACTTATTAGGTACTACCGCTTTATTTTTAGGTGTTTGTAGAACGTAAATATATCCTTATTGCTAGGATTATCGCTAATACTGAAAAGTCTAAAAACGAAGTCAAACTTACTGCAAAGTTATGAAATTTGGTAGAGTCAAAATATATAAAAGTGAAATATTCTGGGAAGTTATTCAACTGTATAAAAAGTTATAGAAGAAAAACAAGGTACTGAATGAACCTAATAAAAATTGCATATCTTAACATAGCCTTAAGGTGTATAGTGGTCGCATTGACATTACATCATTCGTCCTACTTTTGAATGTGGGTGAGAGTGCATAAGTGGATTTTACAAGAAATCACTCGTGGGTGATCTGAAATATTTGACTAAAAGCAAATAAAAATTGATATTGTTCAGTTTGTAAACTGAAAAAAAAAATCATGATCGTGACATATCTCAAAAGTTCCCAAGCAATTTGGTTTTCGGACGTGTTTGGTCCACTTACTGATAAAGTTATTATATTTTTAGCAAAAACGAATTTTTGCTTTGTAGAATAACATGCTACTTTCAAAGATTTTCTATATGATGTTTTTGAAAAGTAAAGGCTTACAACCTTACTGTAATACTTATAGTCGAACTAACAAAGGTAATAGGCGGTGATTTTGTTTCAATAGAGTCCAATATAACCTATAAGGGCGTATCCCATATGTATGAGGAATGATCATCTCTTCTCTTGTATGAAAAGATCAAAATTAAGATTCGATACAATTGACTCGAAGTTATCACAGTTCATTAGAGATTTATTTTCAAGACAGCAGTGGTATTATTATGACCTTTGCGAAAATCAGACTGTAACAGCTCAACAGATTTAAAATAATATAAAAATTTATGAAATAGTCGAATCCTAGAAACACATTAGAAGTAATAATAAATTATACGTAACAAATGAATCAGTCCATTAAACTGATTCGTTATTTCTTTAGTTTATATTGCAATGGAAATTTAAATTGTAAAGATTCTTATCCCCTTCAAATTAAAATGTTGTTATTCATTAAATCCTAAGAGGTGTGTGACTTATTGGCTTTTCAGTTTTTTTCCTTTTTCGCATTTACCATTTAGCTTTTCTAACATTTCGTAAGAACTACATTTTGAATAACCACTGAAGTTTATGTTGAAGGACAAAGTTTTAAGGAATATAAATTGATTTAAGAAATGTAAAAGATCAAGGACTACAGCTGACGGAATTCAAGCCAATCTCACCTTGCCAATCCACAAACGATGCTCTGGCGCTCCCACGAATCCACACTGGCCCAGCGTGGTGTAAGACGGACTAAAACTCTTTTACTGTGTCCAGTTAGCTGTCCGTATAATAGCTGAAAAGATGATGATTATGATGATAATATAAACAGTAAGTGTATAAGTGTGTGTGTGTGTGTGTGTTATTAAAAATACATATTTTTATAAGTACATCAAAATTGTTTGAGTGGTAAGGATTCTAAGGACATTTGGCTAGACCATCGGGATAAGTAAGGTATATTTGAGTTATTTCACTAAAATAAAGAATAAGATACAGTGGTTAAGTTTTAGATAACCTCATTTTCACTTTCTACCTTATCATCATGAAGAAAAAAATTAAGTTTAAGCAAAGCTTGGCAAGGAATACTAGAAACTAAATATTTCAACTCACTGATATTTTATAATTAATAGACTAGACAGAATAGATAAAATATAAACCTAGTTTGCTTGTTCTTCTCGAGAAGAGAACTTATTTCCATGCAAGTGTAGACTTATTTTCTTCTTTTGCTTATACGTACAATGCTTGGGAGCTTCTTGTTTTTCCCATTCTGAAATTTCTTAAGATGATTCAATTTTTTAAATTGAATTAAGCTTATTCTGTAAATTAAATTGGTTCTTATTTTTTTTAATACAATAACCAATATCATAAACGCTATTGCATCGCGTTGAATAAAATGTAGTATGGAATAGTTTTCACAAATTTAGTAAATATCAAATACACGAAATGTGTATCTGTTATCTATCGTTTTATTTTGAAGTATAATTTCTTTTAAATAAAATGTTTTTTTCCGCATTTGTCATATACTAAAAATTACTCGTACTATCCAGTTATAATGATATTGATTATATCATCTCCTTTATATGTCGAAAACTAAGTCGGAATTTTCGATTCATACAAAGTTTAAACGCATTGTGTTGCGTTGTGTTGTGTTGTGTCTTTGAAATTCCCACCTGATCGACCATCTACGTCGTAAAGGCACTAATTACTCAAAAATTTTATTTGATATTCAATTACTTAGGCCCTACTGACGTTTGTAAGTCGCTTAAACATCTTAGTTCATAATTTAAGATGTTTTATATGTTTTAACTTCATGTTTTAGAATTTATTAAGCATTTTAACAGAAAAATACAGTCACCGATGAAAAAAATCAGCATATTGTTAATAATGGTATATAAATTAAAACCATGGTTAAAAATGTTTCACGGTCAAACAATTTGGACATCCCGAAGTATACGTGATTTAATCATTACCCAGGGGAACGTATGATAACGCGCTTGTTTCAGCTCTACTTGAGAGATATCCTTGATTTATGGGCCCTACATTAATTGCCTGCCGCGTTAGGGACAACGAATTGCATTATTTTATTTATAATTTATGGCCCTATTATTAATAAAGCTGATGATTGTGATTTTAATATTGGTTTATATTTGTTACTTCTTTTAATTTTATACAAACCTGATTTATTATTTTAAAAGGATTTATTAATGAAAATGCAGTGTAACGTTTTTTCTGATTTCGCATTGCCAGAATTCTTCGATCAAAAACAAATTGTATGTTACTGTCTCATTTTTGCATATAAATATGAATGTTTAATTATAAATAAGTAGTAAACTTACTAAGCAACACTGCACAGTCAGATTTTGAGTAAAAGTAAAAACCAACTCTGAGAGGCCATCTTGGATAGTTTTTTTTCTAACATCGTGAGCGGCAACTAGTAAATCGATCATAAAATTGAAACGCAATTCAGAAGAAAAGATTGAATATCAAAATAAAATTTTATGGAAGTTTACGAGATAAAGAGATACTAAAAAACAAGAAAAATCATAAAAAAATGCGTAGGGCAGGATTTTTTGATGTTTAGATATTTGGTAATATGGCAGATAGCTCGAAACGTTTAATTCTTACTTTATACCTGTTAATAAATGTATTCCACAAAAAAAACATTCTACAAGAACAAAGAAAGAAGAACAGACCACAAGATTAGCCGCAAAATTAATATATCATATATATTTCTCATTTAACCGCATGCTATTCTCTAGTTCTATATTGTTACTAACTAGTATCCGCGGTTTCGTCTGCGCTAGATGACACTTATCGTCACACTTTGGACAATTGACACAATATCTCTATAAATTGTGGCATATGTGTTATTCTGATCTAAATATAACCTATATTATCGTAAATTTTTGATAAAATCTATTCAGTAATTTTACCGTGACAAGTAACAAACGACACGTAACAAAACAAACATGTAACAAACGACAAGTAACAAAAGTAACAAACAGCCATTCATACTTACAAACTTTCGCAGTTACAATATTGTTAGGGATGTTAAATTTGCAGCTTACCTAGACACTACCAGACCGGGTTGGGAGTAATAATCTAACTAATGGGATGTAGCACATTACAACGACAAAATAGTACATTATGATACTAGTGTGCAAAGTTGTTCATTGCATACGAGGCGGTATTGGTCGCGCGAGCCGTAAGGTGAGCGCGACAATTTAGCCGAGGATGCAATTAACAATGCTCACGAGTTTCATACGACGTTTTTCAACACAAGTTGAGGAAAAAAGCTAATAAAATGCAAATTTTTATTTATTAAAACAATTAGTAAATGTACAATTTGCGAAGTGATACTGTACAGATTTTGCGGGCATTTTTACGGTTTGAGATATAAATTTACATTCAACAAACTTGCATTGAGGTACAATAGTAATCAAAGATTCACTATAATTTTATTTAAATACATTATATTATCATATGCTGTTTTCTTGAATTTATAAAATTTTGGCTGAATGATAATTTGACTCGTGCCTGTATGCCGATGCCGCCATTACGCTGAGGGGCGCGCGCATGCGCGATTGCGCGGTAAATATGAAAGTTGGTTGTTGCCGTTCAAGAACATTATTGCGCTTTTATAACTTTTCTTCATTGATAAATACATATTAAACATTAGAATACATTTGTTCGAGAAAAAGAAAGTGCTACCAGACTAAATTAAGAATGCATTGTACGTATATAAAAACGTCTTGTAACAGGGAACAACCGAATTTTATCGGGTTATAAATATAGCACACTAGTGCGTAATGAAATTGCGCACTAGTGTGCAATATCCTAGTTTTTGAGATTAAAAACACGCATGAAACAGCCCCGTTATGAGAACGTGTGTTGAAAAATCATATACACTTCTTAGAGATACTGTTCTTAATTAGTTCAAAGAGTTTCGTTTCTAATTCAAGAAACTATACTATATTGTTACGCGCTAATAATACTACAGTCATAATCGAAAGGGTAGATCCCAATTCGTCTATTTAAATAATTTATATCGATAATCATGTTAATGGAGCGTGATTTGAAACATTTAGATATTCGCTTTGAACGTTTGTTTTGGTATTAACCAAAGAAAATTATGCTAATATTGAATTGAGAATCATGAACTCTGATCCCGCTTGCGAATTATCAAACAAAGTTTTCAAAGCTATAGTGCGTCATTAAGGTCAACCCCAAGTTGTTTCTTTCGCTTCCTTCAATAACACAAAATGTAATAAATGTATGTCTTGAAAACAAGATCATAATGCGAGGGCTGTAGATACATTTACCAGTAAAAGGAAAACTTTTGCATTTCCAGTGCTTTGGGAAAATAATTTATAATACAGCAATGATATCTTTGTTTTTCTCTTTTTCAAAGTAATAGATTTGCTTAGATATATTTTATTTCGGCGATTTTATCTATCCACTTCATTATCTTCATCATCATCCTGTCAAGTCTACTCTTACTCTGGTAGATGTGAAACTGTGGAACAAGCCTACATCTAGCGTGGTTCTCCAAAGGAAGCCCTATTAGATAAAGGCTTCACGATCTGACAATGAAACAATATAACGTCAGTTTTAAGCTTTGGTGACAAATACGAAAAGAAGACAAAGAAAAAGGTGACAAATACGACACGAAAGCTTACCACTGAGTACGAGAACGAAGTTAGGAGCAGAGAAATGCTTTGCTTATTAAAATATTTTGTTCCTTATTCATAAGGGACTAACAAAATAACGCAGCAGTTCTTATAATACTTATCATACAAAGTTTATTATAACGTTCTTATAACATCTCATATCTGTCCTCACCGAGAGGCAACTTTGACAAGTTTGTTGAGAGCGGTTAGACCATGCTTGAAACCATACTGGCTGGATACTTAAACCAGTGCGTCTTGGTCAACTTCACATACAACCTTTGGATTATTTGACAGGTGTGTGTAGGTTGTCTCAAGATTATTTCTTTCACTGTAAATGCCAGGATCGACCGCGGGCCTCCCGATTCTAATCCCACTACAAACCAGTGCCATCGACATTCTTGAAGTTGTCACGAAATAATTAAACGTTGTAAGACTGAAATGATTTAAATATAAAGTACTACCAGAGTCACGTTTTAAATATTATTCCAACAAAATCTGTTACATAACATATTACTGCATGCAAGTACAAATATATAAAATTTTAAACTTTCGCGTTGCATTGTACATATAAGATATAGTTTCGGGACGTAACGCGACGTATATTACGTAGTATGTGACCACGGCTAGTGCAACCTAGCCGAAACGTCGAGCAGTAAGTAGTACTTACATACTACGTAATATACATCGCGTTACGTCCCGAAACTATATCTTATATGTACAAATATATAAACTCTAAGAAATCTTCTCTATTTTGTGAAAACTTGTATGATTTGAAATCTGAAATCTATGAGAAGCAAGCCGCGACATGTTTTAATTTTTTATCAGCCCAATGATACTTTTAAGTCGGCCACCACACATATATCTATCCATCTTCACACAGATAAATTTAAGTCTGTATAAAGTTATACATTAGACAAGTCCTGCGGGAGCCTAACTATCGAAGCAATTAATTATACTTGTGAAAGCCCACTATTCCGCTACTTAATATCCGCTCAGAAAGTGGCGGGGAAATTTCCTAGACTACGGAATCGAACGGTAAACACTAATTGGTAGCGAGGTGCTCATACGTTTCAATGTTTACGAACACGTGGCTTGATGGATATCTAGTAGATATTTACCCCTGTTGTATTTAAGTTTGATTTCGACCACGTTTAGTATTTATATTTTGCTGCTATAATTAGTAACATTTCAAATCAACCATGTTTAGTATTTATATTCAGTGGATGAGTATTATTGTTATGTACATTTACTAAATTACAAATATATATTTAAACATAAATAATTTAAAACCTTAAACCCTAGTATGCCGCCGGCAGCGAGACAAAGCCCAAGCTATCAACAAGATTGCATAGTGGAACAATTAATTATCATTTGAATCGAGGAGGGGGGTGGATCGTACAGTTCACTGTGCTGTCTGAATATGACATATAGAGTATGTACAAATTTACTTAAATTGAAACGTGGTTTCGGTGACAGATTAAAAATACATGTGGCACCCCACACTGTCTTCCTGTGGTTGTCGTAAAAGCCGACGAAGGACATATACCTTATTAATTACTAAGTAAAGTGCCCGAATAGTCGCAATAGGTTCTGCCCCTATAAAATTGGGATTGATTAAAATTGGAAATATAGGTTTTTATTGCACCTATTCTTAATATATATTAAGAATAGGCATATAATATGGCAAGAAGAGCGGTTAGCATAAATGTATGCATGTAATTTAAATTCAGTACTTCAAAATGTTACGTTATTTTTATTTAAATACATTTTATACATATTAACGTTCTTAGCTGTTTAATAGTATTATTAAGGTACAAGAGAGAAAATCCATTTAATTAAAATGAATTAGTAGTTAGATTGTTAGTGGGAGTAGCCTATCATTTGGTATTTTGTATTATTCATAAAGATTTGAAAATTAAACATTTTACGCTTTATTTTTCTTATTATAGTGCACAAAATGGCCATAGCAGCTTTTTGCTTCCAGCATTCAACTAAGCTTTGGATTTGTCGTGATGTTTCTATTCGAGAAAAGCACTTATTTAAATTGGAGAGAGCGGTATTGACGTTTTACACCTAGTCATGCTAGCGTATTGTATTTACAAAGTGTTTGGTATTTTCTAGTCTTCTAGATTGTTTTAACTGGGCGCTGCTCTTTTAGCGCGGTTGTTTCTTTTGGTTATCTTGATGTTCTTACAAATTAAGGAGAAATTACAATTACTTTATATTGTAATTATTTGTATTGTACTTGGGTCCCAATTCCACACAGTATATTAATCATTTCCACTCTGCTGAGAATTGATCCTGAACCGAAATTCAGCTTCAGTTGAACTACCGAAGCGAAAATGGCTTCTGCTGTCTAAAACTTGGTTCTTCCTCTCCAAGGTTAAGCGACATTTCACGCCGGAGTAGCTTCGACACTGTATAAAGCTCAATTCCAGTTATGGAATATAGCAGATAACCTTCGGATGATTTGTTAAGTACTAGCTGGCCGCTTTTGACTCGGTAAAGGGCTACTGATGGGCTAAAAGTTTGAATGTTCTACTTTAAATTGTATATGTTCAGCGACCTGCTTATTAGGTTTTTTATGGAATACATTTTGAACAGTGTTCTCTAGAATTTATTTTTTCATTCCAACACAATACCACCACACAGGTATTTTAAAGGTAAAAAGGAATAGTGTTGTATTGAATAGATACGCTCTGCATATACTTCATCAATATTCATCATCAGGTGTGATGAGACCAACTAGCACGTAATATAAATAATATAATCGCACATAATATAATAAAAAAGTATGATATGCATTTGCATTGTATTTAATTAATATACATGAATCCACATTGACTATGATTTATATATGATTTCGATATTTTTGAATGTTATCTAACAGTCTGTTGATGAATGTTACTTAAATAGTTGTCATCATTGTTCATTAAGGGGAGATTTGATTCTAATTTATAAGATATATTATAGTAAACAACTAATCTATTACCTATGTTAAGTCGACTTTATAAAATAGTAGCTTTCTGCCCGCGGTTTCGCCCGCGTGGACTTCGGGATTGGGTCTATACAAGGTTAAGGGTTATAGCTTTTGCCCACGGCTACACATGCGCGGAAGTCGGTTTATGGCGCGAAGGTTTTATCGCGCATCACGTGGGACTATCTGTTTTTCCGAGATGAAAAATACCGCAAAACCTTGCTCAAGAATCACTCTATCTATTGATGAAAACCGCATGAAAATCTGTGCAGTAGTTTTTGAGCGAAGCTTTTATTACGCATCCCGTGGGATCTGTCGATTTTTCCGGGATAAAAAGTAGCCTAATTTTTAATCCGGACTTTTATTTTTACGTCAACAAAATTTCAAAGCAATCGATTTAGTAGTTACGTGAAAGCGGAACAAACAAACAAACTCACTTTCCGATTTATAATATTAGTAAGGATTTTATATTATAGTATATTAGTAAGAATTAGAGACTTAAGAACTAAGACCTATAATCGTGTAATACTGAAACAACTTTATTCGAGATCACATTCATAACTCCACGGGACACTTACGTTAGAGTTGACAATTTATTGCTGCAGTGTACGGAGTTCCAAAGTTGCTGAGTTACAAACATCTGGACGCTGTAGCATGCCTGCCTGAATGCCGGCTACCATCTCGCTAACGACAGTTTGATCTAACTAAAGTATTTAATTTTTACTTAAGTATTTATTTATTTTTTTAGGTTTTGTACATTTATCAACTTTATATTTAATTATCAAAACATTTTGTACATTAGAACAGGAGTGTGAAAAATGCAGAAAATAATCAATTAAATATTATAAAATGGCTGTATTGCACGGAGATTTAAAAGAATTTTGCTTCGTACAAATTCATAGTTTCTTTGTTTAATAACCAAGAAAGCAAACTTTAAAACACATGAATATAGTATATTAAAGTAATATTATAAATTGCAAAAAAAAACTGAAAGTTTCAGCCAGTAAAGTAAATAAGGAGTTATTTTCGAGATAGTTTATTTAAAAAAATAGAAACAAATTAAATAAATATTTATTAATATTTTGTAGCAATCGTCCGATTGTAATTTCTTTATCTGTTATTTGAATTCAGTTAGGCGAGTAAAAAGGCATAATTAAATTTACAGGTAATAAATATCATCTTTTCATAATTAGAATACTAAGTTAGTTTTTATAGATCTTTAAAAAGTTTTGAAATGTGAATTATTATCAACTCAATTACGATAAATCTAGATCTTTTACAATGTTTCTGAATAATACATATTTAAAATACTACTAATATTTATACCTAAGTGTGCTATCAACAGTAGGATAATGTACAGACTTGCTCTGCTTATAGCTGCTTGCTACCATTCTACAGTATAAATCATTGTTACAAACGCAGTGTGCTGTATAAGATTAACGAGTTTTTATTTTAAAGATTTATAAAAGGAACCTAACAATTACTTGCAGGAGAATTAATATTGTAGAGTCCAAACTAAATAGTATTAATACTTTCAAACATCGCATATATTAATCAATAACAAATTAACTCCAATTGTATTGTATTTGAAAAAGATCTTAATTATCTGATCACAACGAAACCTAACATTGTATCTTTCATTGCTTATTATATCCCAGATCCAAACGAAAGCACTAAAATAATCAGGCCGTCTCTTTTGTGGAAATACTCTATTAATTTTAGAACAATATTGATTATGCTATTTAAAGTCGATTAAGTAGCTATTGATATAAGTTTGTTTAAGTTATCAGTTGATACATCTGATTACCGGAGTGAGATTATACCAGGGTCGTCTGGTCAAATAAATTTTTAAAAATAGTAGGTACCATTGCTATGTTCCGGCGTGAAGGGTAAGATAGGCAATGATATTAACAATTCCGTAATGTTATTTTTTTTCTTCATTAATTAAGGAATAGCAAACAGCTACAAAATACAAATGAATACAAAACTTTACATAAAAGTTGGCAACATTGTAGCCCACAACGCTATCCACGTGTTACTTAATATTAATAATAACAAAAAACACAGTCGCGAGCCGCTGTATAATACTAACAGTAAAAAAAATATCAATTGTGTTACAAAGTGGAACAGAACATAAAATAAAACTACATATATACTACTTAAACAGCTAAAATAACATATAAAATTAAAAAGAGCTCTCTTTGAAGATAGACTTTTTAAAACTATTCATATGACCACAAAATAAATCTATTATTATGTTATTATGTATTGTAGTCTAGTTATTATATGTTAATGCAATGCTACATGTCAAAAACTTGTCTCTGAATACAGATATACTTACGACCTGTCTGTCGAATGAATTATACTAAGGGTTATTATTCTTTTATTACGTGGACGCGATTTTTTTTATTTATAAAGAAATATATTCGGCCTTTACATATAAAATTTGTATGGACTGGAAATTTGTTTTTCTTTTTGTATGGACATTTTTAACTTTATGAACTAATTACATATTTATTTAAGATGAAAATGTTCTATTAACTAAGTTACAACCTATAAAAGAACACAATATTGATGTTGCAGTTAAGATTTGTTTCTTGAATATATAAAAATCTCTGGAGCTAAAATTCTACACAAAACTTACCACCATGTCTAAGATTTATGCAACGTAAAAGAACTACCAGTTATAAATTTATATGTAGAAAGACTTATTTAATAAAAATTTATCAACCTGTAATATTATATTGAAATTTAATAATAGTATTAATATACATTGCAGATTAAAAAGCTACATGTTCATCAAGCCTTGACAGTCTATCCAATCAAGTTCTCAAAATACGGACCCTATGCTTCGATACATTCATGACAGTAGGTACAGAAAGTGGTGAACCTAAGATTTATAATGAGATAGGTCCCAGCGGAGCCGTTGATTTAGCTCGGGTCCTCCGCTCCATAGAACCGGTTTCATCTGGGGACTCATTACCTCGTATTTGCTAGTTACGGGTTGCGGATATAAAAAGGGCCAAATAGGGAGCACATAGGGAATTCTTGTGAACATTTCGCCACATCTCTAAAGTAAAGCAGGCTTTCATCAGATGTCATGTGCAGGGTATGTGTGTAATAATTTGTATATTCATCAACATGGTGTACAGATGAATAAAGAAAACAGCTTCTATATCATTGAAAACAAATGTGTTCTCAAGGTCAACATGTATATTCTGACTTGCAGGTGTATGTATGTCGAGTACACTTGATATGGGCACCTATTGGGAAATCTTACAAATGTAAAATTGTCCAATGGGTATATTAAACTGACCAAACTGGCGAACTTCGAAAGACACTGGAATCATATAGTGAAACTGATATTATAGGAAATATAAGATTTTCTCGTAAGTAAATTTTTCCTGCTTGTTCGAATATATATATAATAATATAAAGTATATATAATTAATTTCCTTATTTAAATTTTTAATTATTCATTATTATAGTTTACATTTTTTTCTATGTGTTCCTATACCAATAAAGTTAATATTATGGCTTAACTTATAATCGATGTTAAACATTATTATACTAATACTTAAGAGTAAATAAATAATAATTATTATGAATAAATAGCTGAATATTTAAAACAGTTACTCGTATGAAATGTAATAAATTAGGCTTAGTTTGATGTACTAATAGAGTTGAGATGTTATTCAATTAATTGAATTATATACTTTTGCTATTATAGAAAATAAATATACCAATACTTTGTATTTATAATAAATAAAACTTAATAAGGGATTCTGTATAAAATGTAAAATAAAAATATGTTAAATAAAATCATTTATAGTGCGTGTATAATTGCATAACATATTAAATTATGGATAAATACATTACGAAATAAAATATAGAGCCCAAACACAAAACTTCGATTAAGTTCCATTATCGATTTTTGGCCTACATATTTTAGTAGAGCTTACTTTCTATTTTCAATGTAGGACAGAATTGATGATGAGAATTCTTAGAAAAATTACCGGAATACGGCAATGCAATTTCGTGGTACATTTTTTTTTATACAATACATTTTAAAGGCTATGTTTCAGTTCTTTCTCTCATTAAATTTTAAAGCTAGTAAAAGACACACACATTCAGAGATATGTTGCAATGAACTTATTCATTGCAACATCTCTGCACAATTATGTTATATTCCTCTGTTTCAGTAATACTTGCATATCCATTTTCAAAGTTTTGTAAAGAATATTATGTAAAGCGTAGGCTATCTGATATTTAATATTTAATTTTATTTTAACTTCAGTACATTTTAAAGGTTGACTTGTGTTCTGTTAGATATTATTCGGTACCTGTTCTTCTACTCGGTTTTAACTTGGTACTCGTAACCTAGGCTAGTGTTCTTTTGGATGTGTAGGTAATGCCGATGCATATCATTTCTCCAATTTATTAATAAAAATATTTTTTTTTATTACAAAATACAGGTCTAATCTAAAAAAACATTAAGTTTAAATATTATATATTTTTTATTTAATAATTATAGTGACTAATAAATACTAACTAAATAGTATAATGTAATTAGTTAGTATAGTACTTAGTTAATAAAGCATAAAAGTATTTTTTCATCCCACCACCTCGGAAAGTGTAATTATGCGCTTCGAAATCTGGCTGGAAAATTCTATTTTATTCGCTTGAGCGGCAAAGTAGATTTGAATTTAGAACATCACATATAATGAGTACTCAATATAATTGTAAATTCAAAACGTCATTAAACCTATTTAATGTAACCTCTATGGTGCCAAAGGAGTATGCCCATTCGTAGTATCACCTTTACTCGTCCTTGTGCCTTAACCAAACTAATACCAAAAAATAAGTAACAATTTTTAACAAAACTCTGCAATATACCAAGCCGAAACTTCGCCGGAGATAAATCCACATAATAATTAGTAATTATTTCACTTCCGTTTCATTCGCCGTGTATTTTTATTGATGATATTCTAGTTTCATTGATAAATAGTCTCTTCGGTATTGCCATATATTAACGATCGGATCGATTGGTCAAAAATATATTCGATACATTCCACTGTCCTCTCGTGAAAGGGTAAAAGGAATACCAAAACAATTAATTTTCTTTAGTCTTTTTTCTTCTTTCTCTAATATTTTAGTCATTATTCTGCTTTAAGAGTTTCTTTATACAGATAGCTAATATCAATGTTGCTAAAACAATTATTTTTAAATTAATTAATTATTTTATATGAATTATTGGATAATTGTAATATTTATTGGATAAGATAGACTTAATCATTTATAGTTTTAATCTTCTACAATTAAATAGGTATTATCAAAAATGATGATAGGAGAAATTCGTAACTTGAAAGTCTTTGGTGTTTAATTTCTATTTTACCCATCGAAATAGAGTCAAATAGTTTTTAATAATTGAATATATACTTAAAAATCTACAATATATCATAAAAATCATTATGGTACAAAATCATTTTTGGCGATACTAAAGTCCATACTACAATGGGCATTCTCCTTTATGATAAGAACTTTTTAAATTGTGAAAAAATTTAAATTTGGAACCTTCTTGGTTTCTTTGTTTTATTTGCGTGCTTCGCGCCATTCTAGTTTTTCACGTTTTATTGCTTAATATAATTTGTCATTATAAATTGTTTTCTTTTTCATTTTGTCATTTCCTCGCTGAGGTGGGATGAAAAGTTACGTATTGCACTCGAGTGGAAAGATTTTTCACCTTGTGCTCGTTTGTTTCCCTCGCTGACGCTCAGGATTCTAATTTAGAATCACTCGCTGCGCTCGTGATTCAACTTTAGAATCCTTCGCTTGCTCGGTCATCCAAATCGAGCACGCGGTTAAAAAGGAACTTTCCACTCTTGTATAATAAATAACTATTTGGTTGTATGTGTGTATTTATGAGCTCCAAAACGAGATTAGTTATTTCTTCTTTATATTAAATACATACACATTTACGAAACATGTCACATAAAATAGTACAAATTAGTCTAACATAGACATGGTTTATTACTTGTGGGAGAGATTGTGACTGTATCAAATTGGGTAATTACCCTTACTTATGTGGGTGTTGGGCTATAGACTTAATTGTCACTTGAATCGGAACAATTGCGTCGGAGGCACTTCATTAGAGAGGGGCTGACAGATCTATTCTAGCTAACCTCCGTGTTACACTAAATTGAATGCTGGCTTTATTAAGACAGCCCCTGTACCTGTTGTATTAAATTGATTTTCTACTTCGAAGTGATTAAAGTTTTAAATTCATGTATGTGGTATAGTTTCAAATAGTTTAATGCATACATTGGAAGTCTGTTTACCTTTTTTTTTTCGAGGGGAAATGCACCGTGACACCGCGCTGGCTAGGCGTGGCCGTATGTGGGGCTCTCCGGTCAAATAGACCGGCCTACCCACTAAAACCCCCCGGTGTCCTCTAAGCCCATATCGGGGCGGCTGGCGGGGTCCGCTTTCGCGATTCTACCGCCACGGAAGTCTGTTTACCTAATTACAACTATTTTATTACAAAACTAGCTTTCCGCCCGCGGCTTCGCCCGCGTTATATTCGAATTTCCCACAGGAAGGATATGTTTTAACAATACTGCCATACAACCTTTCACCCCCTCCTTTCAACCTTTTACAACCCTTTTCTGCTTTAAAAGGTAGCCTCTGTCCTTTCTCAGCCTCTAGACTATCTGTGTACCAAATTTCATTTAAATCGGTTCAGTAGTTTTAACAATATTTCCATACAACCAATAATCCCTCCTTTCAACCTTTTACAACCCTTTACAACCTTTTTTGCATGAAAAAGTAGCCTATGTCCTTTCTCAGGCTCCAGACTATCTGTGTACCAAATTTCATTTAAATCGGTTCAGTAGTTTTGGTGTGAAAGCGGAACAGACAGACAGAGAGACAGAGTTACTTTCGCATTTATAATATTAGTATGTATGTATGTATAGTATGGCACAAAACAATGAGCTTTTCCACCAATACTATTTTCACAGTACTTTTGATTAAAATTTCACCGTCTTCAATTTTCATAGATGACACTCCAGTTTTATTTATTTGAAAAAAAATGACGATAACTTTTTTTTTAATAAACCGATTTTGATGAAACAAAGTTTAGATATTATTCTGAGTTAAAACAAAGCAAATAGTGAAAGTTTCAAGCAAATCGGTTCAGTACTTTCGGAGATAAACGTGAACATACATACAGACAGACAGACAGACAAAAAATTCCAAAAAAATTTTTTTGCTTTCTAATAATCTATTTAAGTGCCCCTCTATCCATTTCAGTCAAAAATACTAAATGTACAGACAAAATATTTTTACTGTCTTATTATATGTATAGATAGAATAAATCTTATGGAATAATATGATGTCTTTCCATTCGAATTATATTCGTATGTTAATTAGATGAACACTCACTCTTTGACTATGATAAAAGTTGTTACGTGAAATGTGATTGTATTGTCAAAACAAAAAGTTTCTTATACGAAGTTTTGCTGTAATTAATTTAGAGCTACTAAAATCATAGTAATGTGTTTAAACAAAAAACAAGTAACATTATTATGTACAAATTTTAGAATGTCTTTATTGTTTCTATGTTGAAATGTAAGCATGTTAAAATACATTGCATGTCTTTATTTATATATTAAAAAACAGGTTATCTTAATTTTGCATTATCTTTTTAAATCTATATCTTGAAGTTTAGATCTTTTTAGCAGATTTTACCGATCTTTATGCTAAATGCAGAATCTTCAAATAGGATTTATTCAATTTCCTCAGTTTATTAAGGAAAATTATCTTAAAAAAACAAAGGAAAAACCTATAATATTTATCAATTACGCATCTGGCTTCGAATAACCGACATCTATTGATTTTTATACGAAATTATACTTTCTATTTCTCTGTTGATAGATAGATTGCCTCAAGTGTATTTTTTATGTTCAATATTGTCTGTTTTATTCTGACGGTTTTTACTTTGTGTCAAACGGAATTTAGGTAATGTTTCTTGATAATATGTTGATTTTATTGGCAAACTATAAAATTCAGAATAATAATGAAATATGGTTTTAAGATTAAGAGGCAAGTTGAGTGTGTATGATTTCAATTGAAATTGAATATTTCTATTATTTTTTTTATTATATATTATAAGTTTATACTTATGTTATACGTTGGTATCGTATAATATATATTCTACTAATCAAGTTATTAATTATACAAATAAATTAGAAGATATTTGTTAACATTTGTAATTATTTTTTTCAATCATGAAATACATGTACGTACATTCAAGTACAGTTTTAACAAATTTAACATCATTGTCGTACAATTCATTTTATGTAGACTTGTTTTGAAACCAGAAAGCAACACGGTAATTGAGTAGTTAGCCGAGCTGTGGAACGAACCGCTCTGGAGAAGTCGTTATAAAGCTATTATTTAGTTGCCTGGTAATGCTTTTTATTATTTTCCATCTATTTAGATATAACCACGTTGCATAAACGCATGAAGTTTTATTACTTCATCATCTGAAAATGTTTTGAGACGTAACTTAGTTCTACCGTAGCTACAGTTTCATGTAGAGTGTACGTAATGCTACGTCGTAGTTTTTTGTTAGTTAAAAATGAAAATGTATAAGATGGTTACTACAAAGTCAAGGATTAGGTATATGATAAGAATGTTAACACTTAATTTTTAGTGACTTAATAGCTGCTTGTAATATCAAATGCCTCTGTACATTGTAGACAATGAATATTACAATTGTCACTGTAGTGAAAATGTAACGATGTTTTTAGACCGAAACCAAACCTTTCGTATTGCTTTCATCATCAGTATCAGTGTTATCTTCGGATTTTTAATTTACTGAAAATTAAATTTATTTTATTAATTAATAAATTATAATTATGTTACTTTAGTTAATGGTCTAATTCCACAGATACGGGCTTCGGTATCTGTCTTATCACATCCGGTATAATGTGAACTGATATCCATCTAATCTTCTAATGGAACTGCGGTCAAACTTTTTGCTTCGAGTTAAACTTCCTAATTAAGATTTTATTACAAAACAAGGAAGAAACTAGTTTTTCCTAGTTTTCTTGCTGGGATTAATTAAATTATAATTGTGAACTAATGGTTCATTATTTCTTTGACTAAGTCTTAAATGACTTAATATATTATATTTACCTTATCCTTTAACTTTATTAATGATGTTATGTGTTTTACTGTAAGTGATTACTTTTATAAAAACTATATGAGACTAATATATTTGTATCCACAAAATTTGCGAGTGTTCTTAATCTTTAGTAAATCTTTAATGATGTTAAGCGAGTTCAAAGTGGTCATTTCCATTATGCCGACAAACTTTGCTTTCTAAGTAAAACAGAGAAAGTTTTTTGCGGCTGTATTGTTTTGGTAAACGGTTCCTTAATGAAAATAAAATGGACGGTTGAAACATAAAGTAGTCTTAACCTGCGTGAAATGGGAAATTGAGTTTAAATTTGTCAGTCAGGTGTGAAATCCTCACAACGTGCGAGTGAATTTGAGATGTATGAACAGTTTGCGGTCAAAAAGGGACGAACTTATTTCCTTGTACAGCAAATATTTCAGGAAATTCATTCTACGTTTAAACAAATTCTATTTTTTTGTATTATACCCTCATTTTTAATGTTTTTACTAATTAAAATGTTGTATTTAAACACGATGCAAATAGAAGATGAAATATACCGGGTATTATAAACTTGTTAATATAATATTTATAGTTTATTCATAGTTTGAAAAAATTCTGCAGAAACAATGATTAACTCCATTTTTTCTCAAAATCTGATTTTTCTACGTTTTTCTCGAAAGTCCTGTACGAGGAATGTTCCGTAAAAAATAGTTAGGTGGAACGGAAACGGCTTTCAAACATACAGGTTTCAACCTGTATGTTTGAAAGCAGAATAGCATTGCTTAAATAGAAACAATAAAATTTGAGATAGAATTCAAATAAACAGCTTGCATTTACATTATCACAACGAATGGAACAAAGCGTTAAACTACACTATATTGTATGTAAGTATGTATGTACTATGATATTTAGTAAATATAGATCAAAGTGGCGTTCTTTTAACATTTATTTCTATAAAAAATATTAGTACTTTAAAATATTCGTCTACTATGAATGCATGCAAGAAAAACTTTCTTAGTCGTTGATATGTATTACATTAACAGTATCTTCTGTAGGTAGAGATTAGCATTTTTGAACATCAACATTCATAGTAAGTTTTGTTTAGTAAAAACTATTTCCAAAAATTTATTATCATATTTTTAACATTACATTGTTATATAAGTCACAAAAATATTTGTCTTTTTAATAAGCTGTTTGAAGTCAAAGTATAAAGTCTATACATACCTAAACAGTTCAATATGAATGCAAGACAATAACTCGGTGATGTGGAGAATTGGTACTACGCAGAGAACAATTTGCATATAATAAATATTAAATTTGTGCCTGAAGCAAATGCAGCAAGAACGTGGGGCGTTAGGGTGGAGTCACCACACACAATTGAAGTAGAAGATATTTTCGCTTAACTAGAAACCAACGTAGGAAATACACAGAAGATGACATATATTGAATAAATATAGTAAGGTCTAAATAATAATAATATATAAATCATACAAAATTATATCTAAAATGCATCATATCTACGAAACATTATCGCATAAATATTATAAATATTTGTGACTTTATTATTTAATAAATTTGAACAATTTTGTAGAGAATATAATATTGTCTGTTGAGACGTAGTTATGAATACTGAATAATGTTTACTTTGACTTTAATAAATTAAATAATGAATGATTCAGTTTCCTAACAGGTTCGATAAGTATTCAGTGACTTAATTGGTTACAGACGCTGTAACCAATTAAGTCACTGAATACTTTCAAGTCATCACTGTCAATCACGTTCAATCACAATCACAGTCAATCACGTTTGTTGAAGACATTGATGCAAAGATTGCACGATCTCGTCCAAGTCTAAGGCCCGCCCCTCCCGTCCCTGCAACGTAGTGTCCAGGTGAATAGGCATGGCGAATTTATGTAATAATCATCACATAATCTTATGTAAAATTTAGAATAGGAAATCACGAATCGTGGATATACTTCTTATAACTATCAAACCGAAAATTCAAGATTCTGATGTCACTGGTTTATCAACCAGTGACATCAGACATGATACGGTAGTATCAAATGATTGAATATTTATTGATTTTATGGTCAATTTAAATCAGATATTACGAATAAGCATAAATTATCTATGAAACTGTATTCAATTAGGCGTGCTTATTATAAAAATGAGTTTTAGTAATTAATTCAATATGGTGAAAATATCCCGATTGTCGAAGTATGTATTCGATTCTTCAGATTTGAACCAAAAGTACCTAACGTATTTATGCTAATAATACCAAATAAGCCAGAAATATAAAATACCTGAAAGTTAAAAAATGGTAATACGGCAAAACGCAAACCGTGCGTTCATGGTAATACGTCAAAATCTCTTTCAACGCCAACCTTCCGTCGGTAGCAATCAATGTGATGAAATAAAAATAAAGTGAAGATTAAAAGCGAATATAGTATACAAAGGTTAAGCTTCAGCTGAAAGCCTATTTCATTGAGCCGCGTAATGACGGCGGCCAATTTGGGGCCCGTTTGTTTAGACGTCGATTGATCAGCCGTTTACTATGCAGATTCTAGTGTATTTTAATAAAATGGAAATTCGTATTTTCTTTGCATTTATTAGTTGAATCGGTGTCTGTTGGCTTTGCTATATTTTAGTATGTAAAATCACCTGAAATTTCATCACTGTTCAATAGGATTTATCATAGAACATATTACATTTTGAAACTTTGTTATAAAGTAGACTTGAGTTTAAGAATATAATGTTAGTGTTCGTTAATAAAGTTCAAAATTATTCAGATGAATGTTTGACTATGTATCTTGTTAACGAGATTATTATCTCTTGTTAAACTAAAACGTTCTTGTTGATTCAGCTTATCATTATTATTATTTTAATAGAACTATTGTTAGTCTATATCTTGTTTTTTTTTTCAACAAATAACTATTCTATAATGTAAGACCTTTGACAATTGTAAAAACAACAATTATTGTAGAATATGAAATTAAGACACAACAAGACTAGAGTAGACAACATCACTAAGATATCGCGTAGTCTCAATGTGAACAGACTCCGTAGTATAAGTAATGAAAAAGATAAAGTGTCTATCGTGCGATAAAGGAGACTGGCGGGTTTGTTAGGAGTGTTCGCCTGGCCACCTACACGAAAACTTTTAATGTCTCGTTAAAGTTAAGTCCGCAAGGAAACCAGAAATAAAAGAATTTTTCGCCAAGAACTTGGACAAAAAAAGTTATAGTGGTTTAAGTATTGACAAAAAGTTAGGTTATGTTTTGATTTGATTAACAAATTCGCAATAGGTTTGTGGTTTTTTAATTGGTAAGGCCTTTATTTGACTTAATAATTAATAATTTCAAGAGATGTAACAGTAGAAACATTACAGATGGCACTGAGGTACTAATTCTTAATCAAATAAAATCTGATATTTATGTTTTCTGAAACAGCTCTAAGATCTGCATGACGGATTCTATTTGTTTGATTGTTATTAATAGCTTATATAAACCACAAAAATCGGATGAGTTCAGTATCTAATAGTGCTTATATACATATTTTTACTCACAATAGGGATTGAACTCAATTCCACCAAGAAAAATCCACATGTTAGCGAGTACCTCTAAAATGATGAAGGATATTTATTACACAGCTACCATAATAAGAACAGCAAGTAAGAACATGATATCTAAACATCAAAGGATTTCTATTTAAAAATTTTATTTATCGATATAATTATTGATCGTTGTAAATGAATATCTCGGAAAAATTAATTAAGTATTAAATATAGACAAATCTACGGTATATAATGTATCACTAGATATAATACAATGACATTATAATGCATTATTCTGTTTCAAAAACTAGTTAATTTAAAATAAGTCGAAATAATCGATTGGCAAAATCATCGATTAAATTGAATAAAAAACACGT